>JAOWBL010000011.1:9922920-9957051 GCA_028564865.1 Zenarchopterus dispar | reverse complement strand
AACATAATGTCATGCATTCAGATGGGCTTCTGAGCTCCAGAAATAAAATGGTGATAAACCTCTTCTCCTTTCTGTAAGGAACACCATATGAAGCAGTCAAAGAAACACGATGTATTATTCATGTTGCATAAAAGTGGTCTCAAAGGAAGTCAGACTCTCCTCGTCTCCTCAGGTGGTTCCAGTAAACCTGGCGGAGGTGTACCTGCTGCAATGCAACATGCGCTTCCCCACGCAGTCGTCGTTCGAGCGGGCGCTTCCTCTGCTCAACGTGGCCGTGGCGTCGCTGCATCCGCTGACTGATGAGCAGATCTATCAGGCAATCAACGCTGGTTCGCTGCAGGTAGCTGTCGTCAAATATGAAACGCGGGATGTTGAGTGGAATATAAGGGGAAAACAGCATAACCTTTTGGAAACAATTGCTGTAGTCCTAAAAGCCCCTGCCCCCTCCCCTTATGAGGCTGTAATGGCTCTGTTGTGCATAGTCTGGATGGCAGCATATGTCACGTCAAAATCTGGTTATATCCTTAAACATTGATGGTTATTTCCTAATGCTGTGTGAACCCTTCGTACAATAACTGTTGACATTTTTTGGACTGTGTGCAGCTAACAGACTGGATGATTGCTCTCCTCGTGACCTCAAAGCATGTCATGTCCATTATTTTCAAAAGGAATTTCAAATTTAGAGTTGTCAGACCTCATGAGAGTTTTTGCATTTCTTTTCCTTTGAACTTTAAACTGCACTTGGACATGTAGGGGCTCAGTGTCTCCCAGACATGTTCTTGAGTTTGTGCAGTGATCTGCTTGACAGAACTGTGTCTATTTTTAATCTTTAAAGATCACAATCCCTGGATATTTTAATGATCATATGAAGGGTCCAAACTCTTTTGAATTTTACATTGAGAGATCTTATTCTTAATTCATTGAACTGTCTGGCTGTGCAGTGTTTCACTGAGTTATGAACTCATTTGCATTTTTACCCTTAAATGATTTTCAGATCATTGTATTCTGTTTTTGTTCACGGTACCAGAACTTTTTTTTGGAACAAGGAGCTGCATGAATTGCTCATTTGGCTGTTTCTTTGTTTGTTTGCTTGCTTCTTTTTTTCTTTTTTGTGCACTACCTAAGTATTATAAACTACTATACAAAAGACAAAAGTTACACATATTTGATATTACCATCTACTGGTCCTCTTTTAACATCTGTGATATCTGGTGGCAGGGAACACTGGACTGGGAAGACTTCCAACAACGTGTGGATAATCTGTCCGTCTTCCTGGTGAAGAGAAGGGACGGCACCAGGATGTTTGTCCACCCGTCCTTCAGAGAGTGGCTGATCTGGAGAGAAGAGGGAGAAAAGACAAAGTTCCTCTGTGATCCAAGGTGAGGGTGGGCCAGAGTAATGCATCAGTGGGAGGGCAGATGCAATGAGGGAGGAGCCTATGCGTGGATGTGATGCTGCAGAATATTGAATACTTAAAAATGAGTTGTACATTGTTCATTATCATCTCGGTTGAGATATATAATTTTAACATCGAGATGTTACCAGCATGTCTACAATGTCGTGTTACTTTCGGCGCTGTTGAATCAAAACGCCATTCACATGAGTCGTGTATCAAAGAGCATCTTCTCAATAACATATCTTTAGTGGACAGCAACACGCACACGTGATTCTTTCGGCCAATCACAGCCAAGATAAGAGCGCCGCTTTGTTCCATTACGTGTTGAAATGAAGGCTGTTTTTCGATCCACGTGACGTTTCTTAAACCAGACTTGGACGGACGCCAGGGTTAGTTTGGAGGTAAGTCTGTAGCAATAAGTTTTCTAACTCAAGATGAAGTAGCCAAGTAAGAAGTTGCTAAACAGTTTAGCAACTTATTACTTGCGCGTGTTGCGTCCACCAAAGACGTGCAATAACGAAGATGCTCTCCACTTCACGCGATTCACGCGAATAACATGTTAATTCAACAGGCTTACGAGTTTGTAGGTATGTCCCTGATATTTTACTTAACTTGTAAATAATGTCAGTACCTACATAACTCGACAGTTTCGCTATTAAAACTCTTCACAAGCTCACATTTAGTTCACAAACAGTGCCTAAGTACCTAACTTGTAAATTTATAAGACTTTATTAAACATTTTCTTTCAGTATGTGAAGCAAGTGTGATGCGCATACCGTGGAAACAGTCACCCTAAAGCCCACGTCACAGATGTCTGCTCAAGTCCTTTTTCGAAATCCCTCCAGTTAATACACCTTCATTTCTCTGCTGTGAAGCTTCAGTCTGCCCCACATGCCTGACTCACAATTATTACTGAATAATTAGCAGCAAAGTCACTGACATCACCAAAAAAGAGGAAGTTAGAGTTATGATGTCAGTTTTGTTTGTTTGTTTGTTTTGTTTTGTTTTTTTGAGCTGGTAGTTAACCCTTTGTCAAAGCAACTATCCATCCATCGTCTATATCCGCTTATTCCTCTTCATGATCAAGAGCAAAACCAAGTATATGAAAGATAATTACGGCTACATGAAATAGAGTATAATAATAAAAAATAACAGCACTTTGATCTATTAATACTCTTGTCTCTTGGTCACCTCTGCTAGCAGGTTTGCTGCAGCTCCGTGAGCTCAGTTTCATCATTATTGATGTCACACAGTGCATGAAAGTGATGCACAGTTGTCCCAGGGGATAACCAGGATGAGAGTCCAGTCTTACTTGGGTGTGACATTTTTTCCACCTGCTAATGTAATCTTACATTTTACCTGCCGTTTACCTTTTTTTTTTTTTAAAGAAAATATATTTTGTATATACACAGGTTACACACTCTGAGACCCTGAAAAATCCTGACTCGCACTCACCAGCCCCCGCGCAACATCAAGCTCTTTGTTACCATTTAAGTAGCTTTAAAAAGCACTGATTTGCAGGTTTCATGAGGAGAAACTATTGTCCTGCAACTTAAGCTGTAGATTTGATCCGTATTTTAAAAAAAGAGAGTGAAAACACTTTTTTTTTTTTTGTATCACAACACAGTGTAACATGCTCAAAAGCATTGCATTTGACAATCAAGTCATGTCATCAGTGGGCTATTCATTGAAATCTCATTGTATTACTATCATATTGTGTTCATCCAGCAGAAAAATAGAGGTTAATAGCCTGTATAATCATTAAAATCAGTTTCACCAACTGTGTAAATGGGTTAATGTATAATGGCCTCAGTCATAAGTGGTGAAAGATTGTCTTTATGATCACTGCAGGAGCGGGCACACCCTACTGGCCTTCTGGTTTTCTCGACTGGAGAACAAGCTGAACAGACAGCAGACTATTGAGCTGGGCCACCACATCCTCAAAGCACACATCTTCAAGGTATAACAGAAGGCGTCCTGACAAACATCCCCACAGAGAACACGAGAGCTCCACAGTGACGAATATTTACACTCTGTCTTCAAGGGTCTCAGCAAGAAAGTGGGAGTTTCTTCATCTATCTTGCAAGGCCTGTGGGTATCCTACAGCACAGAAGGTCTTTCAGCTGCACTGTCTTCACTCAGAAACCTCTACACTCCCAACATCAAGGTATGAAACAATGTTCCAGTATGTGCTGCCTATACCGTCTGCACATCAATCGCACCTCTCAGAATGTCCTTGACAGAAAACGTTTTTCATCTCGTATTCTTTGTTGCTGCTTGTGCAGGTGAGCCGGCTTCTGATGCTGGGCGGTGCAAACGTGAACTACCGGACAGAGGTGCTGAACAACGCCCCCATCCTTTGTGTCCACTCCCACTTGGGCTACATGGACATGGTGGCCCTGCTGCTCGAGTTCGGTGCCTTGGTGGATGCTCAGTCGGAAAGCGGCCTCACGCCGCTCTCCTACGCCGCCGCCGGCGGACACATGTCCATCGTCACTGCACTTTGTCGCAGGAGAGCAAAGGTCTGTGGAGGAAAAGGGTGACGGGCACAGTGTGGGTTAAGCGTGGCCTTCCTTCAACATGCAGTGTTTGGTGATCTCTGGCGCTTGTTGTGCTTCTGATCAAAGGTGGACCACCTGGACAAGAACGGCCAGTGCGCTCTGATCCATGCAGCCCTGAGGGGCCACATGGACGTGGTCAAGTTCCTCATCCAGTGTGACTGGAGCATGGGGTCACAGCAGCAGCAGCAGCAGTCGCCGCAGAGCCAGCAGCAGGCCACTTTCACCAAGAGCCACGCCGTCCAGCAGGCCCTCATCGCTGCAGCTAGTATGGGATACACAGAGGTACAGCGTCTGGTTTTATAATGAGAGATTAGTTCAGCTGCTCATCAGCTCCCATAATGGGATTTAAACCATTATAATTATCAATAATCACCAAAGAATTACCTTAAACACTAATATTAACTACCATTTTCATCAGTTGTCACCAAATATTCAAAGAAAATACTATTTCAACATTCTGACTGTACCTGCCACACTCGGGTCAGTGTTCTCATCTAAGTGCAATATTTTCTGTTTTAAATATAATTTTGAAAATCCTGAATGATGGGTGTGCTACAAAAGATAATCAGTTAAAAAAAAAAAAGGATCAAGAAATATAAAGACGACAAACAAATGTGGCAATTCTGACTGAAAATATAGCACATGGAAGAGTAAGTATGTTAGAAAAAGGAAAAAAAAGATAAAATGGTGTTGTAAAAAGGGAGAATTGTTCTGTGATTTATAAAAAGGGAGCGAGTTTGAAGTCCCGGAGCAAAAACAAACTTGGACATTAATCTGTATCATGTTGAATCTTGCTCCCCATCAGATTGTGTCCTACCTGCTGGATCTGCCAGAGAAAGATGAAGAGGAGGTGGAGCGGGCTCAAATCAATAACTTTGACACCCTGTGGGGAGAGACAGGTGGGAATACTTAGAGCAGCGAGGCATTCCTTATAAAAATAATAAAAATAAAAAACACAAAATCAATACTGAGAGATGCCTGTGAATGTTTAAAGTCCTAATGTGAAATCCTCAGACAGTTGCAGAATATATACTGGAGTTTATCCTGAGTCATACCATTGAGACAGTGTTTTTTTTTGTTTTTTTTTTTTTAAATAAAAAGATCTGCAGAGTTGATGTGAGAGGCTCCTCCAGTGTGGCACCGTGAAGCAGAGCGCTGCAGTGCAGATACGAGCAGTCGTTCATGCGTGTCAGCCGCTTGCTGCTGCATCAGATGCTGATGACAGTGCAGCGGTGTCACTGGAGCACAGACGGGGGAGGGAGGACGGGGAGCAACCCCTATACCCCCCGGGGGACTTAAAAATGACTAGTCTGATTGCACTGTGGCAGGGTGCTGAGAAATGTAATGCATTATTGTGACCTAAAGCAACAAGAACTCATTATAATCTTGACTCCACAGCTGCAGTGTGGGAAAGACTTCCCCTCACTGTCAGCCGTGGAAGGGGACATGCACCCACTCAGCCGTGCTGTCACTATTCATAAGGGATCAGAGGGGTAACAGCTGTCCCTGAAACACTGCTAAAGATATACATATTCAAGTTGCACATTTAGTGAACCATATGCATGAAATCAAAGTGTTTCTCCTGCAAAGAATAAGTATGTCCAAGCTAAGTAATTCTTTTTTTTTCTTTTCAGTGCAATGCAGGGATAGTGAAAGGTTTCTTTTCTGTAGAACAAGTAGATACTAATTAGACTAAAGGCAACAGGTCAATAGCATGACATCAAAAAAAAAAAAAAAACATACCAGCGAGCATGAGTCATTTAGAAGTGAAAATTGGGAGAGCTTCAACTCTTGATGAAAGACTGTGTGGGCAACAGTTGTGTAACTTTTGTAACTTTGCTCAGTGTAAAATTACAGGGCTTTTTTTTTTTTTGGTTTGGTCGACCCGCCTAAATAACCAGCTATTTCATCTCCTCTCCTTGTCCGTCCAGCTCTGACTGCAGCCTCCGGTCGGGGGAAACTGGAGGTTTGCCGCCTGTTATTGGAGCAGGGCGCGGCTGTGGCTCAGCCCAACAGACGAGGCATCGTACCGCTCTTCAGCGCCGTCAGACAGGGACACTGGCAGGTCAGTGGCTGGATGATCCGTCCGTCTGTCCGTCCAGGGGTTGCATCCAGAGCTACCCACCACATCACCGGCACAGTAATTCAGGACAAAAGTCAACTGTTTCCAGTGAACACATCATTTCTTTTACCTGTGCAGATTGTAGACCTCCTGCTTACACATGGAGCAGACGTCAACCTGGCTGATAAGCAAGGCCGCACGCCTTTAATGATGGCCGCCTCAGAGGGTCACCTGGGAACAGTTGAATTTTTACTGGCTCAAGGTAAGAACCTTTGAGACAAATGACACATGAAGGATTCCTACATTTGTTTAAGGAATGTGCTTGACACAGCTGCCATCTAGTTACAAATACAACCTCATTATCCAGTTAAATATTGTCATAAAGTCAATAATATTATAGAAATGTGCAACAGTTTGTCTACATTCATGTTAATGTATATTTCCGTTTGCTATGTCAGACAGTTAAGACTCAACTGTGATGTGTGTGTGTGTGTGTGTGTGTGTAATATGTCCATTATGTAAAAATATACCATTATGCCTCTGAAAAAGTAGCATAACCAGAGTTTTCAAATTGTTGAACAGGAATTAAATAGCAGCAAGTATTCAGAATCTATCAAAATACATAAGAGTCAGTAACAAACCACTTCAAACAGAGGTGTCGTACTCTCAGGTTCCTGATGTAAAAGTCTGGGGAAATGAAACTGTTTCTTTTTCCCAGGAGCCTCTCTGTCTTTGATGGATAAGGAGGGTCTGACGGCTCTGAGCTGGGCCTGCCTTAAAGGCCATTTACCCGTCGTCCGCTGCCTGGTGGAGAGCGGCGCCGCCACTGACCACGCAGACAAAAACGGACGTACCCCCCTCGACCTGGCAGCTTTCTACGGCGACTCTGATGTGGTAAGTGGGAAGAAATGAAAAAGACTGATTTGAACTGTGAAAACAGCGTTTTTTTTTTATATGTGGTATTTCATTATTCATTTTTTTAAATGCAGCCTCTAAAAAGCGAACGTGAGAGAAACGGTATCAAATATAACCAAAAGTAGCAATAATTGGGGTCCAAGCAGATTCACAGCAACCCGTGGAAATCTATCAGCATTGGTAGACATTGAAAAAACTGATCAAGTTGATTCTCCTGAAATGTGAATCTGTACATTAGAAAACACTGGCCGTGGAGCCTTTAAAAATGGCATTTAAAGGTCGGCCCTTTAAACGTCGTTGGCCCATAAGTTAGAAGACGCTAGAAAAGTCCCAGCTCTTCTGATGTTGTAAATGTTTTTGCAGTTCTTTCTGGAAACGAGGTTCAGCGAATTTAGTGGCAATCAGAAGAAGTGACTCAGAAGGTTTTGTTTTCCCACCTTTTTTATGAAGTTGTAACTGTTAGAAGTACATCATAAAGCTATTTGATTTGACTATTATACAAAAAAGAGGAAGTCGGACCTTTCTTTCTCTCATCTTTAAACTGCAGTCGGGAAACTTCCCACAAATCTTGTAACTGGCTGGAACACTCGAACACATTCATGCCCCTCCCAACTATCGCCCTCCCCCCTTCCCCATGCACTTGTGCATCTAAGCTGTAGTGCATGAGCATGAGTAAATTACATTAGTACAGAAACCTGAGGTGTCAGAGCAGATATCTAAGAATAAATTAGTGTCACAAATGAGGGGAAAAGGTTTGATAAATTATAAACCTTGTACAGCTGTTTCACATCCAAGCTTAAGTCGTGGGCTGCAAATGTTGAAGCCTTGGGCTGTAAGACAAGGGGTGTAGGGGATTATCTGGAGTGTGTGCAGGATTGTGATTGACAGTCTATAAACACGCCCCCTGCTTCTGATTGGAGGAGCTGCAAAAGGAGCGGCTGAAATGTGTAAAGTGCATTGTGAGCTGCAGGTAGTGCTAAAGGAGAGATTTGTTTCTCAAGTGACCTGTTTGATTTCATATTATCTTAAAATAATGGTAATTTCAGCAAACATTACATAAATACACTTACCAACTGCAACTTAAACCCTCAAGAAATGAGCAAAACTTAAATTTGGTAATTTGATACATCTGCCTTGTAAAGAAATGATTTGAGTGTCGTCTTCTCTTCAATTTCCAAAGAAAAGATTGGAATTTTGAACTGCTGATTCTAACGGCAGTTAACATCCAGAGAATGTTGCCGCTCTGCCGTCATCACCTTAAACCCTCCCAGAGACTCATCTCTACAAGGACAGACGATTTGACTGGCTCTCCAAGACGTATTTAATGAGCTCCAACAGAAAGCAGCTAGACTTACCTGATAAGCATGTTTAAATTTCCTCGCAGTATATCTAGGTTTCTGGGGTGCGATACATTATGAACATTTCACGAACCTTGATCATTCACATTTGTAAAGAATGGCCTCTGATATTTGGTTGGCTGTTTTCCCACCATTTTAAAAGTCACTTTAGGTATTCTGTACAATTGAAACCTTTATATAAAGTATACTAAATTTAAGATTTTTAGCTCAGTTGGTTCCAGAGATATTGACATGTGTAAGCTGTAGAACCTCTTATGAATAAAATGTCACAAAAATTGATGTTTACTAATCTCACTGCTTGTGAGTACCAGGTTTCATGCAAGTTTGAAGAGCATCTTTGAGCCAATACCCACGAGTTTGATGAAGCATGATGCCGAAACTGATGGTGTCAGAAAACTTGAGAACTTTTCATCAGCATGGCGACCCAGTGAAGTGGCTGGAACGTCATGAATTATGACTAGTTTGTTTCACCTTATGATTTATCAAAATGGTTAGAATATTTCCCAATGGATGAAACTGGTGATAAAAATGTGTACTTTTGTTGTAACTCATATGATTCTCAAGACTTGACCCAAAATATAAATCTTATTAATGCACCATTAGAGTCCTGCCAACACAATTATGACTGTCAGAAATCATTACAGTGTGGGTCTGTTTATATAGTATTTTTTTTAAATGTGTAAGATTCATCCTTTTGCTGCCCGAGTGATTTTACTGTGAGAAAAAAAAAGAAAACAATATTAATAATAAATAGTGATAATAATTCCAGCATCTTGCTGCTTGAACCCATAAATGCTCTGCAGAGTCTTGCAAACAGCAGCGCATCACCACAGGCACACATAAAACCCAGTCGGCTTTTTTTTAAAAAAATAAAAATACCTTTAGTCTCCATCTCTCAAAGATGAAGACTCTAACATTTTCTTCAGCTGCTTGAAGATTTTTGTGGTTTGTGCTGCTGATTTGACAGAAGAAGACATCCAGTAATGCTGTGGCAGGCTCCAGGATACTCTTGTATTACATGTAAATGAATTGTACTGATCAGATCTCTTTCAGTTCAGCACTTCAGCAGAAGGCTGATATTCCATGTACTGTATTTTTAGTTTGTGTGCATTTATCTTTCTGGTGGTAATCACATCTGTGGGTGAAACCAAGCTTATTTTCTTATTGATCCTTAGCTTTGCATAGATCAAATGCCAGCACCCTGCTGGGGTTCAATTTATCAAACCTGTGGGTCCGCCCGCACCCTCAATCTGGGAGACACTTCTGTACATTGATACAAGTTCTCTGACAGACCACTTAGACCACACGGTCACATTCTTTTAAAGTGATTTATGTTTCTATGTGAGTTGTGTGGACACAGTCATCCACTTTAGACTTCCAAGTGGGGGGAAATGTGGAGTTCAGGATCTTGTCAGAGCTCTCACCCACGCTGCCTCCTGTCACCTGACCTCGTAACTGCTGCATAGTATTCCCATGTCCAGAGGAGAACACAACAGTGTGCATGTGCATTAGAGATTCCTCCTCAGCTGTTCTTTCCACTTATTTTTTTCAGGTCCAGTTTTTGGTTGACCACGGAGCCATGATCGAGCACGTCGACTACAGCGGGATGCGTCCACTCGACAGGGCAGTGGGCTGCAGAAACACATCAGTGGTGGTCGCCCTGCTCAAGAAAGGAGCCAAGATAGGTAAGAGGAGGCTGACGGGCCAAAGAGCCGACCATTAAGCACACAATGGATGCAGCATCTTTGCCCTTTAATGCCGGAATAAAAGGCAATTAGCCTCCTGTAAAATGAGATAAAATTTTAAACTCCGTCTTGGCCTTAAAGGTGACGCATTAATGTTCAAGATTGCGCTGCACGAAAGACTATAAGAGAAGATGAGGGCAGGGTTCATAGTTACCGGTTGCTATAGAAGACTGGTGCATTTTATTGCAGTGAGACATTATTTGAAGTTTGTGTCGCCATGTAGATGAATCCCCTCCCTGCTACTGTTTGTCATCCGCCCCCTTACGGCTGCGCCGCGCCGCCTCTCCTCAGCTATTTACAGCTCTGATGCCTGTTTCTTTTTATTGTACAACTGTACCTCTGTGTTGTTTTGCTTTTTCTCTTTCTGTCATGTTTTCTCTGTGCCTCTGGTTGTCTCTACCACTCTCTCAATCACATCCTCTTTCTCTATTTCTGTGCGGTTGCTCAGAGACGGGTCGTTATTAGTGCTTGCGGTGTTTATCGGTGCTTTCTTCAGTTTTTTTTTTCTTTTTCTGCTGAGGCACCTATCTCCTTCGCTTCTCACTGCTGCTTGTGTTCCTTTTCTCACTTCTCCTCCTCCTCCACCAACACCACTTTTTATCATCCTCCTGCTGTTTCTCTCTCTCTCTTTCCTTTCTTTCACACTCCCACGCTCTGTTTTTTCTTCGGCAAATTCTGCCCTCCCACCCACCCACCTTCCGCCTCCTTTCACCCTTGACCCCCACTCTTTGCCCCGATCACCCCCCACCCCCTCACCCCCGCCTATCTCTCTCCGGCACCAGGATGTCAGACGCTGCCCAGTCGACCCCGAGGTAAAGCCAAGGCTGTCGACTTCTCACCCTACCAGGCATTTTGACAGCTCTATCTCCTCTCTCTGTGTTGTCTGTGTCGTCCTAAGTGTCGGCAGGCCAGCTTAGCTACCAAAAACCTTCTCAAACTGACAAATAATAACACGCAAAGGTATTAGCACCGACGGTGCTGCAGTCGGGATTGCCTAGAGGTAGATGCTAACGTTGAAGTAGTTAATGACGGCATGCCCAGCCACCACCCTGTGACGTCACATCGAGATCTCTGACCCTCCATCCCTCAGATGCATGACAGAAGCTCTTAGTAACACTTGCGTGGTCGTGATTTAGCAAAGATGCATGTATTTGTAATTCCTCTCTCTGTGCCCCCGCCACCACAGACGGCAGTGATAAACCAGTGTGCTTTGCATTGTTCATCCTCCAGACATGTCCTCAGTGTCGGCTAGGCCCGTCTGCAGCATTCCTTCCCTCACCTACAGCTCAGAGGACAGCTCACGCCTGCAGAGCCCCGTTGTATCCCTCCTGCTTGCCTTTTTTTTTGTCACTGTGTCTTCTTGTGCAAGATCCCATCTCCGTGGTGTGTCTCCATGTGAAGTGTTACTTGCTGTTGCACAGACTCGAGAAAGAAAACATCAGTTACAGTCCAGGGATTGTGTCTGGTTTTGTTTTTAGCCAGAAATAACTCTGCAGGGATGGTTTTGTTTCTGTGATTTATATCACATGTTCCTGCTTTTCTTTGAGTTACTCATGCAAAGAGCGACGATGCTTCTGAACTCCTTGACAAGAAGGAAAATTAATCTCACCAGGATGACATAAGCGATTTCATTTTTCTGTTCTATACATGTGTGGTTTCCCTGAGTCAGATCCCGTTTGCAGATATTTGGTGTAACTCATTATGATAATACATTTTACAGCAATTAAAATGATCTCATTTTACTGCAGTTATGCAAACGCTGTCTTCTGCGGCTCCTTGCTGGATTAGAAAATATTTGCAAACAGTATTTGACCCAGGTCTGATGTCCCACAGCAAGGTCATGATGAAGTGTCAGAGGAGATTTTTCTCATCTTTTTTCTGCTATGAATTGCCTGTCTTCTCTCTTCCATTCTTCATTTTGGCTGTTGTTTACATTCTTGTTTATTACTGTTGTCAGTGTGTGTGTGTGTCTGGTGTGTCTCCCAGTCGTCCCTTCCTACATTTTACCGCTTATTACTGTTTGCCTTTCTCACTTTTGTTTCCATCTGCCCCTTATTGTGTTACACAGGTCCAGCCACGTGGGCCATGGCCACCTCCAAACCCGACATCATGATCATCCTGCTCAGCAAACTCATCGAGGAGGGGGACAGCTTTTACAAGGTTGGAGGACACCGAGTCCTGTAGAGTTCAGATTTCGTAATCAGAATTAAACCTTTACTTGTTTTTCTTTTTGTTTATTTTTTTTTTTCAAGCCAAGCATTTCAACTCTGTCACTGAATTATGAAGAATTAAAGTGTTTGTGAGTCATTTTTTTCAGACTCCTATGGAAAACATTGTGAACGTTTGATTTTAGCATTTAGTATTTGTATGGGATTGCCCAGGCATTGCACATTTTTGCAGCAGCTCAGAAGTGTCTCTTCACACACAACAGATTTAAGGCCCTGCAATATTAATGAGTCTTTGAGAACAAGCTTAGTCGAGAGTTTTCAAGAGAACTGCTTTTTTTAAAGTAATGCAAGCAGTCAGTTTATAACTGCATTGAACTTCAAATCTCATTCTTCATCGAAGGAAATTTCATTTTTTATTTAAGCAATTAATCTGTGAGCCTAATTTATTAAACAAATTTTCCCCAATTTCACATTTTATTCTCAGTTTAACAGCATAACAAGCAAAATATTCTAACTAAACAACTGAGATATCCATGGAACCGATTTTTTTTTTTTTTTTAAATCTGTTCACCATCAACCTCACCTAAAGCAGGAACATCTGCCTCCTAAATTGTGTTTTAGGAGGTGTGTTGTCTTCTGTCATCGTCAGCCTCATGTTTGAGCTGAGTCCATAAGCTCCCAGCAGAATTTAGCTTGAGTAAAGAAGCGGCAGGTAATCATTGGCTCTGTAAGGACTTTGCTTGCAGGACAACCAGCAGAATACTGGGATCTGTGTGACGAAGCGTCGTCCTGAAGAAAAATCATGGCGGTCATGCGTGCTGCTGACTTCCTCATGTACCACTGTTTTAAAAAAAAAAAATTTTAAAAAGACACTCTTTCAGAACCTAGTGTAACTCCAGACCACACCTGGACCTCTGCAGCACTCTGCTGAACCTTAACTTGGAGGTTGTCTCCTCTGTTTAATAGTGGTCTATTTGGACCACTAATGTACATGTCTGTAAATTCTTTTAAGAAAAAAGTTTCTCGGCCAAATCCTGATGCAACAATTTGTTTATCTTGTTAAATGAAGGTCTTGCTTTTTTTTTTTTTTTAACCCTTCAAAGCTCTGGACCCTGCAGGTCTCCTGCAGCTGTGCAGTATGTTAGCACAAGGCTTGCTCATCGTGTCTTTTATTTTATTTTTCCTCTGTCCAGTGAATTTTTTTTCATGTGCAGTTATCTTTTCCTTCGAGTATTTTCAGCAAAACCTTGTGACACATTTCCGTTCTGATTAGTGTGGAATTTAATTTAACGATTTTTTGTCTTTTCAACAAAAGGTCAGGATATTCTAATAACTGTGTGCATTATACCTTCACAATGTATTTGGTCAAAAGTGTGTTAGCTGTGTTTGTTTTTGTTTGTTGCAATTTACCGAAAAGATGAACCAAACTTTTTTTTGTGTGTGTTTTTCTGAAACAGAAGGGGAAGGTGAAGGAGGCCGCTCAACGTTACCAGTACGCGCTCAAAAAGTTTCCCCGCGAAGGCTTCAGCGAGGACCTCAAGACATTCAGGGAACTGAAAGTATCGCTCTTCCTCAACCTTTCCCGATGTCGGAGGAAAATGAATGTAAGTTAGATATGCAGCAGCAGAAGTGGCTGGTGAAAAGTCTGACTTGTTAGTTTGACTTTGAGAGAAATTCCTACACTCTTTTATACATAAAAGACGACATATTATGCTATGTTTAGAGAAGTTGATTCAATTTCCTTTTGATTTCATACATTTTTCAGTCAAAATACCACAGTTCTTGTCTGAACTATGAATTTCCTCTTTTAGCAGTCAGGTGGAGAGAGTCACATGACTCCACCCCTCTCTCAGGTGGTTCTCACCCACCTTTTAGGCGTGACGCGTATTTCTATAGCTGCATGAAGTAGAAACTGAGCAGAAGTAAATAATAATTCTACTCTGATCGGAGTGTGATGTCAAGAGAAAAAAGTGCATATCTGAACAGTTCACTGAAGACATATTTACAAGCCTAGCCCCCCACAAAAGTGGGACAGACAGCTGTGTTTTGAATGGTCTTGCATTGAATTATATGCTCTCACTCGCAGAAAGGGTTTTTTTCCACAATTTGCACCCCTTTAAAGGTGACGGTACCAATGCTCTTGACCTTGTTTAATAGTTCTCTCCTCTTCTAAATCGCTGCAGGACTTTGGGATGGCTGAAGAATTTGCTACTAAGGCACTTGAGCTGAAACCAAAATCATATGAGGCATATTATGCCAGGGCACGCGCCAAACGTAGCAGCAGGTATGCTCCGTTTATCCCTCTGCAGATCAAAGAAATTATTACTTTAATCTTCCACACTTCTGGATGACACAGACCATTCTGAAATGGTCTGTGTCATCCACTCACGTCTTTGAATGCACTTTGGGACTCGGTCTGCTTTTCTGTCTGGTTGTGGGCCACTTTTTCACTATTATTGTTCTCATTTTTCCAGACAATTCCCTGAAGCCTTAGAGGACTTGAACGAAGCCATAAAGCAGTGCCCCAACAACAGAGAGATCCAGCGGCTGCTGCAGAGAGTGGAGGAGGAATGTCGACAGCTCAGTCGGGAAGAGCACCAGCAGCAGGACCTGGAGCTGGAGCCTCCACCCTCTCCTCCTCCTACACCTCCCCCAGAAGAAGAAGAGACCCTGTCCATGCCTCTTCCCCCTCCCCCAGAGCCCCGTCTGGAGGACATGGAGCCCGTCCAGGACCTGTTTGAGGATGAGGACTACCTAGAGCAGGAGCTGGAGGCCATGTCGATGGGTCTGCCCCCACCTGACTCGCTCACTAATCCGTCCAGTCTTCCTATTATTCAGAGCCCACCATTGTCCCCCACACACACAGATCAGATTTACTTAGTTGGAGGCTCACCCATGGGCCAGCCCTATGAATACCTTCCCACCTCCTCCTCCATGTCCTCTCCAACTCGTGGCACATACCAGCCCACCTCACCGTCCCTCTCCCCAACACATCAGAACTCCCACTACCGACATAGTCCACCTCACACCTCCCCGGTCCATCAGCCATCCTACCGCTTCAGCCCTCCTCCTATGGGCACCGGTGGTCAGGGGATGGATCACCAGAGCCCTCCACCGTCCCCTTTACGTCGGGCTGCTCAGTACAGAGCCAGTCCACCAATTGAAGGTGTTTGTTTGTACAGGTCCCAGTCTGGTTCACCTGTCCGCTACCAGTCGGAGCAGCTCCCTGGACGTCCCAAGTCTCCGCTTTCCAAGATGAGCAGCCAGCGCTCATTCCAGCTCAGCTCACAGCAGTCTCTATCTTCCCACCACCATCAAGCCCAGGGCCTTCGCCTCCAGCCTTCAATAGCCCAGATAGTCCGCACAAACCAACCAGGCAATGTAATGGGCAACAGCAGCTTTGGTGGCCAGATGGGACACTCTATGGGTAGTCGCTATCAAGGGGGTTCAGTGGATGTGGAGAGTCGCCTGGTTTACCAGCCCTCCCTGGACGGGCGATCCATGCCCCAAGTTCAAGCCAGCCTCAGCTCTGGGGCCCTCTGTCAGCACGGTGGCCGAGGAGGGGTCATGGAGTCTAACCTGTTGAAGGACGAACTGCCCCAGCGCCCCTCCTCTGCCTACCGCGCCAGCAGTGGAGGTCCGGGGGGTGTCCGATACAGCCAGACACCTCAGATAAGCCGCAGCCAGTCAGCCGCCTACTACCCAGTCTCCGAACACGTGCTGGAGCGTGCCAATGCGATGCCTCCCTGTCAGCTGGGCTCTCCTGAGATCCCCCATATGGTCAGACGCCCTGTGAGTGCCAATACTACTGAGATAAAGCAGCATGTACCCACCCCCAGGCCTCTCATCCATTCTCAGAGCGTAGGTCTGCGATTTTCCCCCTCGAGCAACAACATTTCAACTGGATCCACCACAAATTTAGGGCCCGGCTTCAGACCTTCCTCGTCCATTCAGCAAATGGAGATCCCCTTACAACCGGCATATGAGCGCAGCTGTGATGACATCTCTCCCATCTCTCCCTCCCAGAGCGGCGGGGGACTGTATCAGGGCGAGACCACCCGCTCAAGGAACACACCCTTCATGGGCATCATAGACAAGACAGCACGGACTCAGCAGTACCTGCATCAGCCCTCACGATCCAGGGCCATGACGTCTATGGACTCTGCTATAAGTCCCACCTCGCCTGGGCAACTGGTGCAGCAGGGCTCCACCTACAGTCCCCCAGCCTCACTGGGCAACATCGCCTACTACAACAAGACCAACAACGCCCAGAACGGCCACCTGTTGGAGGAGGACTACTACTCCCAGACCCCACCCCCCTCATTGGGAAAGCTGACCAACGGCTCCCGCGGCAGTGGCGACATTCTGGAGCGGGTGAGCCAGGTGCCCACTTACACAGATGTGAAAGTGGCAAGGACTCTCCCCGTGGCGCAAGCGTATCAGGACAACATGTACCGCCAGCTGTCACGTGACTCCCGGACCCAAGGCCCCACCTCCCCCATCAAACCAAAGAGACCTTTTGTGGAGTCGAATGTGTGATGGCCCGTTTGTGATTGGATGGTTGAACTGGGATTGTTCGTGGACGAGAGCGTGGAAAAATATTTATCTCAACAGCAAAGGTGACATGTGATCTGTGTGTGCGTCATGGACAAAAAAAAAAAAAAAAACATCCTCAAGAAACTCATGAGAGATGAAGCCGGTCAGAGAGGAAAAACAAACAACTGGATCTTACTTTTAGGATACTAAGACATGATCTTATATGAAAAACATAGTTACCATGAAAGTGATACTTCATTATCAAGTTATACACACAGGCTGAATAACAGAAGGGTTCTGAGTTCTGATCTCATTCCTCATCAAAGACCCGTGCACTTCCAAAATGTCGCATGGCACAAAGTTTTCACATGTGACCGCAACAGATGGGACTGTAAGAATGACAGTGCTACTCATCAGACTCTACTTGTGGACTCTCGTATCCATCTTCTGTTCTTTCAAAGTGTGCTCTTAACCAAGGTTGCTAGTAGGCTCTAATCTATGAAATACAATATTATCTGTTCAATACTGTACATTGCTCAGAAAATACAAATGGTTCAACGACTCAGTACTTATAGAAAATGACAATATTTATAATGAAGTTATATATTGTACATAGAAATAAAAGCGAAACATAGTTTGCATTTTGAATTTTATTCTGTTAACCCCGCCTCTGTCACACTGCTAATACATGGATAACTGACTAGTGTAGGAAATGAGGGACACAGCCAAACTTTGACTGACATAATTACCTCTACTGTGTTCAAATTTTAAAAAAAATTAAGTGTCACATAATGCAAGGGATTGAATTAATCTCCAGATTGATTTTTAAAAGAGTAGTGTTTGTTTTTGTTATTTTTTTTACCACAGTAAAATGTCTGGAAATGTTCTTACATGCCTCATATAATTTCAGCTCCCCCTGTAACATTTGTTTGATTAAGGCTTCCGAAACTAAATAGTTTTGGTTTGTTCTGTCATGACAGAAGACTGAAAAATATCCAAATATTACACTGGAGAGACTAGAAAATATCATTTATTCCCCCCCAAAAAATCTGTCAGTCGCTTTAGTTTTGTGCTCAATTAAAGGGGACATATTATGATAAAGTTTTCACTTTGTGCTTGTGAGCAGATGTTTGTCTGAATTTATTAACAACTGAAAATTTGAGAAAAAGCACAATCCCATTTGTTTTTAAGGGATCATCTAGGTTTGAAGATGTCACTGATGAAAATGTGCAAGTCGCTCAGATTTGCAGGATTTCTTTAATGCCACATTCTTTGATCAGAGTATTATCTGGACTGTCCAAATTTATCTCTACCCACTGTCAAATTAAAATGATGCAGCACTTGTTGCATCTTTTAAAAGGGATTATGAACATTTTTATCTTTTTGTTTTGCTATTAAAAGCAGACCCTACAAATACAATGTTTTTATAGCTTTGTCCCACATAGTAAATCAAGTTTCTAATTGTTTTTATTTTTTCTCCCCATTCAAAATGAGAACTCTGATTTCCCATTTATTGTGAAATGCATCATAAGTAGAATCAGAAAAATACAGAAATAAATGAAAAATAATGAAAAAAATGTGCCCATATAAGCAACACTTTCTAAAATGAGCCTCTGAAAACTTAAAACACAAAGGAATGAATTCAACACTTAAGCATAAACTTAATCGAGCCGACTTTTAACAAGTTTATTACTTATCCTGGCTTGATAAAGCGCCATGTTTTAACAACCTCAACAGGACAGAGTAAGGGACAAAACTGGGCCTAAATGAGGAATTAGTAACAGCTATCTGTGGACAAACTGCCATGTGTGTATTTGAGAATAAAATAGCCTTTTAATGTTTTTATATGAGTTTATGCGTGTTAATTTGAACTCAGGGTGCTGTGTGAGCTAGTGTAAGTCCTCTGAGTCAGTACTGTAGGCTCTGTGATAACATCCGTGAGGGTTAAAGGAGAAAATTTGGTGTTCAAATTTAAATTTCTATGGCTGCACAAAGCTGCACTGCCAGTCTCAAAATAAAAAAATAAAATGCAGCTTACACGAGTGGGGAGTTACAGTTGAGTGGCTCTCTGTGTCCATAAAAGCAGCTGCTCTGAGGCTGTGGTGGGAAAACGCTGGTGTTTTGACCGAAGCATGTCATGGACATTGTATAAGAGCTAATGAAAATGTGTCAACTTGTAAAGAAAGGCATAATATGTCTCCTTTAGTAAACACCTGTATGTAGATTGACATCTTACTAAGAATATCAAACTGTCTATGCCCCTTATAAAACTCTTCATCCAAACCTGCAACTGTGTGAATCTGATCCTTCTGCAAGCCAGTCACTTTGCCAAATTCCTGAGGTATCGGTAATGTAACATACGTAACATGTTGGATTAAGTTGGGTGCTGGATTGCCGAGGCCTTATCACCTCCTGACAGGAGTCTGTCAGTCAACATATTACCTTAAATGTCTGATTAAACAGGCAGAGCAGTGGTGGTTCCAGTTTTGCAAAAAAAAACAAAACAAATGTGTTAGACAAAAGAAATGAGCCTTTAGTTTTATAAATCTGTTTAAGGCTTGAATCTGTGGCTAAGCAATTTTTGATCAGATCTATGTTATTAATAGAAAACCCTGTAGCATGACATTTTATCACCCTTCATGAGTGTCAAAGTTCGCCTTTGTCCCTCCCCTGCGACGGTGACGGGTTGGTGCTCAGCAGCAACAAGCAAGCAAATGCATACACCCTCCCACCCCCCGCCCCAGTCCCCTGTTAGACCTTTCCCTTTCTTCTGCATTATTTTTTACGTTCTTCTTACCCACTATACATTTCTGCATTAAGAATGCCTGTTATTGTTCTTAACTAAGGGTGCACTTTATATACTTTACTTACCCAGTTGCTACAACGGGTGAATTTGGTGAAAATTGGTGTGTGATGAGCCAAATGACGCCAGAATATCATAAGAGGCTGTTATTAAATGATTTTCAGCACAGTGACGAATGGAAGCAACGTTTTTCAACCTGCAGATGCGTACAGACTTTCTAGCACAAGTATCTCCTGGCGCTGATCTCCCACACGATCCACTCATGTTCTGCATCATTTCAAATATCTGTTGACTCGACATCGGCCAGTCTAGGGCACTGGTCTTGCACACATCTTGAAAATAAGTTGAATCTACTGTTACAACAAAAAAAGAAAAGAGAGGGAAGAAAACTGAAATTTTATTATCCAGAAACTCCTAACTTGGAGTTTGTGTTATAGAGAAAATGGGAATATTCAAGTTATTTGTATATGTGGGAAAGGTTATGGACCATTTGTCTGTAACATTTATTTTGGATGTCTGATATAGTCGAATCTAAAGATCATTCTCAGTTTTGACCTGCTACCAGAGATGCCCTACTTATCCTTACAGAAGTGAAGGTATAGACTGTATCATATTTAATTTAAACAGGACTTTTTCAGTTGAGGGTATCTGAGGGTGGATGGTTCTGAACTGTCTGTGTATATTAGTTTGCTGTAAATAGTCTGATGCATGTTCTATTCTTTCCATGAGCTCAAGCAGAAACTTGTATAGCGATGTGTCTGGTGTGTGATACAACTGTTGGGATTAAGATAAGGAGACCTACTGCTGTCCCTGAACTGTCCTTATCATTTTCCTCCGACCTCACCAGACAAAAGGTTCTTTAATTTTATTTTTAGTGTATTTGCTTGCTGAGCAGAGTTCTCTTGTCTGTAAATGTGAGCTTTCAGATCGCTGTGATAAAGTTTCATTAAAAACAATAAAAAAGAATGTGTTTTTATCTCATGATAACTGATTGTAATATGTACAGTATGTATTTGGGGGGGAAAAGAACATATTTATAAATGGTTATAAACTGAAACACGCCTTGCATGTCAGTTTATTTTACTTATTTGTGCATTACATACAAATGATATTCTTTTTGTCCTCAAAATAAACACTGGTGCTGGTAAACATCTGTACAGTAAAAAGTCAAAAAATGTAAATGTTTCTCATTCACAATCGACAGCATTCAGGCATTAGAGTTGTGTTGTTTTTTTTAAATCTGGGGTTTGAAACATTGCTGATGAACTAACAGACTCCTACTGCCTTTTTAAACAGTATTTTATAGTTTATATATTTCTTAAATATTTTTCATTAATCACATTTTTCACATGCAAAACATCAAAGCTTTTCCAACAGACAATACTTACACAATATTTACACAAAAGAGCATTTCAGCTGAATTTAAAATACTTATCAGAATAACATTACGTTCATTACAAATTAAAGTTATTTACCATCCAGTACTTGAACTTTATGTAAACTCAAATTTTAAAGAAAGGAAAAAAAAAAGAAAACAGTGACCAAACAAAAGAAAATTGGCAAGTGACCTGTAAGACATAAAACACCAGTGCAAATAACACCATTACCATCACTAAAACACATAAGACATTTAAAACATTTTAGGGAGACTCAAACTCAGAAGAAAGTTGCAATCCTCAGAGGTGTGAAAGACACTTGCAACATGGAGAAATTTCATTCTAGTCGTTCTTCTTTGTGCCTAGGTTAGCGAAAACGTGCACCAACCCAGGCACAAACACCATGACAATCAGAGGAACCAGAGCAAATTTGATAAAGAACAGCGTGTAGAACAGGCCTTGTGGTTGGGCGGGGAGCGACAGATTATTCACAAAGTAAAGTCCCATTGATGAGATGGCCAAAGACAGAGCTCTCAGACCCCAAGTCAGGGACCATCCACACGGCTTCCAGTACTGCGCC
The DNA here is from genome assembly GCA_028564865.1 of Zenarchopterus dispar. Taxonomy (NCBI): domain Eukaryota; kingdom Metazoa; phylum Chordata; class Actinopteri; order Beloniformes; family Zenarchopteridae; genus Zenarchopterus; species Zenarchopterus dispar. The sequence continues at coordinate 9,935,551 of JAOWBL010000011.1, read as the reverse complement.
AGCCCCAAACCCAGAAGGGCACCACAGTCCCGAGTCAGAGAGGAAAATGGGGATGTATCCAAACTGATCCACTCTGCATGGCTGCACCATTTCTTAGCCAAATCAACAGACCTGTTGTACAAACAATATGGCCCATCATGGCAGGATAGCTTTCATCACATTACAAAACTTTCTATAGACTGAGCAGACACATATATACAGATAACTATGGTAAAGAAACTCACCAGGAGAGGTTGATTCCCAGCTTCTGTAATTCAATGCTGACGATCACAGAGCTGAGCAGCAGGACGATGCTGAGGTTAATGAACAGCAGGGGGCGCCCTTCTGGCACTTTGCTGCTCAGGCCAATGCCCAGAATTAACCCTGACAAGAGTTGACCACACTTCAAGACTGTGTAACAGATAGTCCTGTCTTTTACATTTCAAGTACCAGCACATGAATTCTAAATAAGATGTTGATACAGACAAAAATATCAACAGTTTTGTTCCGTCACTCAACAGATGTCTTTAACCCACATTCGTTTTTGAAAAATCCCCTAGTGGTTTACAGGCCTGCTGTTTCAAATGTTTCAGCTAAATCACTCAGAAGTCTTATTGTTCTGGTGGCTTTTATTACTCCTGCACCAGCTGAAAAAAACAACTTGTGTAAAAGTCTTGCCGTTTTCTGGCTCACATAAAGACATTGTATTCAGACCTGTAATGATGCCAGCCACTACTTGATGAGGGAAATGGGCAAGGATAAAAATCCTGGAGATTCCAACTGCAACGACTAGCACCACATAAACAACATAAGGAGCAGATGATGCCACCACACTGCAAACAAGGAGAGAGACTTCTAAATAAAACTGTTCTGATATTGAGCATTATCTCTGCATCTGTACAGACAAAAATGACACTTTTTTTTTTTCAAGGGGTCATACCTGTGAGTATGGGAGTATAAAAATGATCCCAGTGAGGATACCACAATCCACCAAACTGCTGCTGTTACCATCGAATGACCCGATGTACTCCCTGAGAGACAGAGGCCAAGTGTGGAGCTCTAACAGTTTGATGCATCAAAGACTTGGTCAATATTTTCTTTTTTCCTTAAGAACTTCTCACCTGGGCCAGTTTCACAGGTCGGTGAATATTGGTGAACTTTGGGTTCTGAGCAGACAAAGACACCAGATTCACCGATCCACCAGTATGGCCTTTCCCCAAAGAGCATCCTTGGGAAAAAAGCAAGCACATAAATACATTTGTGGTCATGTTAATAAGGGCGGATATAACTGAGATAATATGCATGGCATGATTCTTTATATGCTGTTTCTGCGCTGGATGTTTAACATATCTTTACTTTTAAAATTTATGTCCGTCATGTATACATTATTCCTTTCATAAGTTTCACCAAATCATATAGCTTTTCTTTTTTTTTTTAAGAGTAAGACTGACAAACTTAGGTTTTGATTAAATCCTTACGGAACATAATTGCCTTTGTTATTGAAGCGGGTGTTTCATCAAAGTAATATTAATTATCTTATTATTCTATCCATTGAATATGCCAATTTCGGCTCATAACCACAGAGTGTAAAATCCGATACATTGCTGTTACAGGTTCCGCGGATGTTTCCCCACGGACAGTATACAGGGTTGCACTGTATTGCGGTCCCGGAAGCTATAACGTCTACAGAATAAAATGTGATACAATTGTTGTAAATTAAAAAATGACGAAAAGAAAATAACTCTTATGTTAATACAAATATAAATAGCCAAGTCTATTTTCAAGTGAGGATTTAACTTGGTGACAGTCTGAAATGCTGCATTTAATGTAAATAAGACGGTACTGGCATAAAAGTTCACATTAAAAGAGCCGCTAAAAAAACTTTTTACCATTTTAACATCAGGTTCAACCATTCCGATATAATTGCTACCCAAAGCACCGCAATTCCAACTCGTCTGCTGATAAAATACGTAAAAGGAAAAACAAGTAGAAAAGCTGATTTCGGATCTCCAAAATGAGTGATGACAACCCAATATCTTTCCAGATTCCTCGTCCGTTGCTGGAGACTTTCAGCCACCCAAATTCCTTGGGTGTTCAACGTCTCCATTCCTGTGTTGTCACCAAGCTTAACTGGATAGGTGTTGTGAACAAAACCCAGTCACTGTGTGTTGGTACAACATGAATCTGTGCTGTTGTAGTAGTGAACCTGCAGTACCGCCAAATACAACAAAACGACTACAGCGTGACGGTCGACGCCACGCCCAGCTCCTTTCGTCTTCTACGTCATCACGTTCCTTTACGTAAGGCAGGCGGTCCGGTTTCCTGGCGGAGAAGATGGCGGCTCCTGGACCGGGGGAGTATTTCAGCGTCGGGAGCCATGTCTCATGCCTCACCTGCTTGGGCCAGCGTTTGCAAGGAGAAGTGGTCGCGTTTGATTACCAGTCCAAGATGTTGACTTTGAGTATCCTTTATTTGTTTCGCGCTTCGGGCGGCTTGTTGGCCTGCCTGGCTGCAAGGGCCTGGAGGGTAACCGAAAATATGTCAAATAGTGATCCGCGCAGGCGTAATTGGTGCTAGCCGAGTTACACATCTTTGTCTATTTCTAATTATTTCACGTTTTTAGATAGTTGACCGTTCGTTACTCATGAGCTGGGGGCGTCGTTGGTATTATCTGGCTATTTAAATGCTTTAGGGAACCAACCAGGACGTGCATGTGTTTTGAATCCACTCATTGTATTGCCAGCCCTCAACATGGATCACTATCTGGCAATGAATCCTCGTACGGCATCATGGCAGTTACCTCTCCACAGACACAAACCGTTGCTAGTTAGCAGGCTAACTGACATTCAGCGCATCCTTCTCTGTCTTGTGTCCACAATTTCACCTCTCGTAGTTTGTGTCGCCGTGAATCGGAGGTGGCAGCCGTCATTTCTAAAAGTTAGTTTGAGTGGGTAGCGAGTACATTTCCACGCTACACTCAAATTGCTATTAGCACGGCTAACATGCTAGGTTACGGTCAAACCCACACTGCCATTGCTGCTTGTTGGCTCAATTAACAGTTGTGACATTTTTTTCAGTGTTATCGATTTGTTTTCTGTCTTGTCTCACTTGGCTGGGACCAAGTGGGGAGTAATGCCTGAGTCTAGGGGCTTTTCATTATCATTCACTTGGAGAACTGAAATCATGGGTTAATTACAACTAACCTCAGCTAGCCGGTGAACATGCCTACACCCGTTCAGGGAAGCGTTTGTTAGTGTGTCACGAGATTAATATGCGTGTTTCCTTCATAATTCACACAAAACGAAACTTAAGAGAGTCAACATTTGCTTGAACAAACTGTGGCATGAGATGTTGATGAGATTTGACAGTTGTCATTGCAAGTGCAAGTTCATTGATCGAATGATTGTAAGTAGTCGTGTGTTTGTGTGTGTATATATATGTATACGTGTGTGTGTATATATGTGTGTGTGTGTGTGTGTGTGTGTATATATATATATATATATATATATATATATATTCCATTTTTTGTGTGGGTGATAGAACATGTGACACATGAAAATGCTTTCAAGTGGCATTTGTACTAAATACGATAAATTACAGTGGAAAGTATAATAATTTACTGAAGTCATAACAGTTCATCAGAAATTCTATTAGGGATCCAGAATTTGATGATACTCCCTGGTTGGTTTGGGCTTTTAGGATGTTGAATGCATTTGGGTTTGCATTTACCCACATGTTGGGTAAAACAGGACACACAGTTGTATAGTGCTTTTATGATATATACCTCTTAGTGAAACTTATTGCTCAACATTAAAAGCATGTGAATATTAAGGTTTAGGTCAAATGTCAGGTTATTGTTGATATGGCTGACTTTTTTTTCCCCCAGTATGTATATCAATCCCTAAAAACAAAATAAACAAACCAAAAAAAAAAATACAGAAAAGATACAAGTGCAGTGTGTGTCAAGGTGAATGCATCAGAGTCTCACTGACAAGTTTAACTGGCCGTTCCTGTATTAAATGAAACTGTAAATGTGCCTCTAGGCAGTGGATTCTACACACATTGATGTCATTTTTACATTTCTCCTCATGCTTGTCCCTGTAAGTAACTTTCTAAATTTTGCAGTTGTCTTCATACAGTTTCATCCTGGGGGAACTGATTTAGGATTTCACTTGTTTCCAGTGTGGTTTCAGATCAACAGATTGTGACAGATTAAAATTTATGAATGGGCATGCCATATATAGAGTTAGAATTTATTGAGATGGATGGAAAGTTAGAAAATTACCCCTGGGTTCACAGTGAATTTTTTTCCACTGAGAGAGTCACTCATCTGCACTGCAAGCAAACACCTCTTCATTTCTGCAGATTAATTTCTTCTGTATAAATTGTGATTCTTGAGTCTTCATTCATTCATGCTTGCTTACTATAGGTGGCAGCATTGTCTTTATTTGCCACATGCTGTAACTGGCACTACCTGTCACTGTCAGCGTTTGGCAGGCAGCTCTCTGTATCATGAGGATCTCTGTGCAGATGGTATTCAAGTTCTTTGGAAGTCAGGTGACAATAGTAAGTCTGTTCTTGAAGGCATTGTTGTAAAGTTATCTGCCTTGACTTGTGTGCCCTTTAAAGAATGTGCTTCCTCCAGTGGTAAGCCAAACCTGAACGACGTCATCCTGATCAACTTAGCCTATGTTTCTGATGTGGACATAATAAATGACCGCACTGAGACTCCGCCTCCACTAGCATCACTGAATGTTAGCAAGGTAAGCCTGCAAAATTTGTCTTTTTTTTTTAAAAGCATGTTCTGGTTTTTGCCTTTTATATTTACAATGCTGTCTTACTTTCAGTGACATATAAACTCTTTAGTTATGGTCCATATCTGCATGATTCATTTTCATCCCTTTCGGTTCAATGTTGATGTAGCTGTGACAGAATACATTTTATAGGTGTTCACAGTGTCTTTTAAAAGAGGGGGCTGCTAGTTGGTTGCAACCCATGTGTTTGAAGTTCAGGTTTAAGGATAGAATTGCATTTCTTTACCATCTAGACCTTACTCTTAAGGATAAAAATATTAAAGCACTCTGGTAATTCTTGTATAGCCGGGAATGGTTTGTGAAATGTGGTGAACTTTAAATTTGAATATTTTACTCCATTTTCTGTGGTCTAGTTCCAGTAGAGTCAACCCCTGACAGCAAGAATTCAAAATGCTTGATGGGGAACATTACTGCGTTGTATTTACTGGTTCTGAAGGCTGAAATTTGTCACTTACAGTTAGGCTGTATGTTTAGGAGGGACATAGTTATTTTTCCAAGTTTTGGCTTCTCAAAAATGAGTCCAAGCTAAAAAAAAAAAAAAAAAAAAGGGAAAAATTAAAATGTTTCTCATTCAAAACTATCACAGCAAACATTTGATGTTAAAAACGCTGTTTTTGTGTTTGTTTGTCTTCACAGCTTGCCAATCGAGCACGGACAGAAAAGGAGGACAAGCTGTCCCAAGCCTATGCAATCAGTGCTGGGGTTTCTGTGGAGGGCCAACAGCTATTCCAGACTATTCACAAAACGTAAGCTCTACTTCCCTGTCTCATGGTCGAGGATCAGCAGGTCACCAGGGTCATTGTTGACCAGATGTGATTAAAAGCATCAGTGGTAAATGCTGACATTCAAGAGTTTTTACATCATCCATAATGGATTTGCATTGCCCTAAAGGTCTTTATGATCAAAATAACTTGTGCACCGGTATTGGTGACTCCAACTTAAATGTAATTTCAGAAAGAGGCACAAGAACTTGGCCAGTGATGATCAGATTCAGTCCTAAAATTGATGCAAGAATATTCCAGCATTGTCCAACATGAGGTTAATCCAGACTCTGTTATTGTCATTGCATACGTGCTGGTTGGAAACGGTTCCAGGGTCCTGGTTTTTCTGTTAGTGTCTGTCAAAACTATTGATAAATTGTAGAGTCCTTTCCCTTACTTCTGCAAATAGTTTAAGTATTCTCCTCTTACCTTCAAAAACACTTCAGTCTTCTAGTTATGGTCAATAATGAGGCAAAACCTAGTTGGATAAGACTTTCAAAACAAAAGCAATAGTTCAGCAGACTCATGCTGCAGATTTAAAGGCGTTATTGAAATAAATGGAAAAGAGATTTTTTTTTTTTTTTGGAATGACAAGTTGATTATTTCATTCATGTGAAACTGTTGGAAAATTAATATTTAAGATTGAATTTTATTTAGTCTTGAATTCACTATTTTAGATGTGCAAAATATATTTTTTTGAATAGTTGTTTCACTTGAAAGCGAGTATATGATTGTTTTATTTCCCTAAATCAACAGAACTGATTGTACATCTAGCCATAATGTTGTAACATGATGTCTTGATTTAATTGCAGCATCAAAGACTGTAAATGGCAGGAGAAGAACATTATTGTGATGGACGATGTCGTAATCTCACCACCTTACCAGGTTGAGAACTGCAAAGGCAAAGAGGGAAGCGCTTTAAGTCATGTACGCAAAATAGTAAGTATACTTTATCTACCCAACATTTTTCAGTCGGCTAATGATGCATGATATTATCTATTATGTTCCATGTTTGGTTTTTTTTCTGAAGGTTTAGTAAGTAAAATATAACCAAAAGACCATAAAATGACAAAGTATCCTGCATCTTGGGGACTTTTTTGATAAAATGACTTGCCTGTCAGATTCTTTATTATACAATGAACAAGTAAACAAGAACGGCATATTTTAGCAGTTAAATGTTCTGCAATTGCCTACATCAAAAACTATCAAGGTAGCACCTCCTGACAGGGTAAGCAGGGCCATTTAAGGGGTCAGAACATCTCCCTTGTACTCTGGTTAGTCCCTGTGGTGCAAATGCGCAGACTTGAGAGATCCCTCTGTGTGTGTGCGTGTGTAGTATTTTAAGGTGGCAGACGGTTCGTACAAACACCATAGACGCTGCTCCTCTCTTGCCTTCTTGCCTCTGACCTTGTTTGTCTTGGTGTACATTTCCAGCAGTGTCTTCAGTGTTGTCTTCACCATTTAGGGTTATACTTGGTTTCATGTTAGAAGTAATGTTTAATTTGAGGGCATCTACGCAGTGTATTGCGATATCAACAGTGAGTATTTGTACAAGGGTTAATTTAGTTGGTCTATAACTTGTTTTGTAATGAGCGTTTCCAGTTGACCAATTATACAGACTAAAGTAACATGAATTTTTGGTTTAGTGAATGGTTAACTGGACAGACGTGCAGCTCCTTGCACTTTGCGTCTCTGGTATACTTTTACCTTCTTTTTCTTTGCATCGGCTTTGTCTATTACTTTTGGGTCAAAGTGTGGGGACGGGACTATGGAGCATCCACAGAGCATGTAGATTATTGTCAGTGTGTGTGTGTGTGTTTGTCTGTGAGATGTTGAATTACAGTCAGACTGAGGTGTTTACATGCATTTTGATACTACAGTGCCAGAACCATGTTGATGCAATAGATCATGCCATTTGAATTAACTAAGATTTTTTTTTTTAAGTATATAGGGGATTTTGTAGTCTGAATATGAAGCCAGACTTTCCTATTTTGGTTATAGACAGATATCGTGACTATTCAGGCGTATGGGTTTCGAAGTACAACCAGAAGGAATAGCCCCGTTTTAAACCTGTATTCACAACTCTTCAAGCATGATTTTTTTTTCTTTTTTTTTTTTTTTTTAAATAAATCACTTTATTCACACAGGGGGGAAGTGTTCAAATCACAACAATACAATACTAATGCTTCCTTTTTATTTTATTCTACTAAGGGAGAAGTACAATATTTACCATGAAAAGATTAAAGTTGCTCTCAGCATCTGCTGCTGTTTGATTATTAGCTGGCTGTATCTCATCCCTGCACTTCATTCCACCGGATTTCTTTCCTTCTGCTACTCTGGCCAAATCACTAGAGAATTAAACTTGTAATTCCCAATATAGCTCAACCTAAGGTCAACCTCAGCAGTGAGGTTTTATATGAAAGGTGAAATAAAACTGTGCATATAAGAGCTGGAATACACAGATTTCCACCACTCTGTGGATCTTTTGTGTGTGTGTGTGTGTGTGTGTGTGTTTCTTGCTCATCAATGAACAAAAAACTGAAGAAGAAAAAAGTAAAAACGTGAAGGGAAAAATGTGTGGAAGAAGTATTTCATTCAAACTTAGTCATGGACATTAATTTGCTGTGATTAATAAAGTTGACATGGTACTCTATCTCATGAATAAGATTCATAGAATTGAGCCAAAGAGTTCATCTGAAAAATTACGACAGAGATGTAGAGAGAGAAGAAAAGTTCGGACTTGAGTTACTTGTTCACCCTGAGTTGGGTCACATAAAATATCAGTGTGTTCCGCTCTTCATCTATTCAACATGTGGTTGGACCATGACACCAGAAGAGGTTTCCATTCAGCTCCATTCATTTGTGCAACAGATTTTTAATGTGGCATCTGATCTCTAACTTGAATGCCTCTCTCATGACCACATCTGGGTTTTAAACTGTACCTTATCATTTGACATCCACAAGCTTTGACTGTGAACATGAGTCAGAGTGGAGGGTCCTCAGGAGTCGATTCAAACCTCATCTTGTCTTTCTGTGTTGGTCTTTTAGTTCCCATATGTTGTGGTGTTTTACTCTTGATTTGACCTCCTTTTAACATTGTTTTTCTGGCTTTCCTCCTGCAGGTTGAGAAACATTTTAGAGACCTGGAAAGTCAGAAGTCCATGCAACGTTCACAAGCACAGCAAACACAGAAGGACTCCACTTTATCTTCTTGAGTCGGCAGTGTGGGTCAGCCAGGGAAGGTGACGCGGGTGGTTTTGTTCCCACTGCCAGACAAAGTCGGCATTCCTTGTCCTCAGTCTGAGACCACAAGGAGGAGCACTGAGGGCCCTGGATCCTGAAGATCAAAATACCATTTAATGAAAAAGACAAAAAAGAAAGAGAGGAAAGATTAAATCTTAAATTAGACTTTATAAAGAATAATTTAAACATGAACCATAAAGCAACCATAGTTTCCTTTAACTAACCTGTCCCATTCTGCCCCCCCCCATCCCCTCCTGTCCCTGAAACATTTTCTTTTTCTGCCCTCCTTCCTTTGCCTTCAGTTCCATTTAAAAAGAGAAAACTAGAGCAGTCAGAAAGGCTTGTTAGCTTTATTTTCTGTCATTGTTTCCTTTTTTTTTTCTGTATCCATGTTCTACTGTCTGTATTTTCTGTATTTTAAACAAAATGTGACTTGAAACGCCACACTTTAAAGGACATTTTCTAAAATAAAAGTAACAAAAATTCTGACTGTAATACTGTAATTTTCAAAAAGTTTTTGAGACACGTGGGGGGCGGGGAATACCCAGCAGGTTGTTGTTGTTAAGAATTAATGATAAATACCAACAGACATGTTGAATTGAGTCAGAGACCACTACTGCTGTACCCCATCAATGTGATGGTATTTTTATCTTGTTTGCGTTTTTAAATTTATACTAGTTTTTGTGTTTTTTTAAATCAAAGTGTCTTAAGGGAAAAGGTACCAGTGGTAAATAAGTTCTTCAGTTATTTTTTTTTTTTTTATAATTTGCTTGACATTTGCTTCTGTCCTCTGCACTAAAAAGAAGAGTTTGACCTTTTAATTTTAAGCTTTAATTACTTAATCATTGAGAAATCCTCTTCCACGGTTGTATCAAAGGTCATCTTGCTTCAGATGTGTTAATTCCACAGATATCAGTATATTTTTTTGCAGAGTGATCCTCAGTGCTGCAAAGATTCCAGTTATGTCTTTGTGAATGAAACTTTGAGGTCTGGACAGAATTAACTAAAAGTTGATCAGATAAATACTTGTGTTGCTTCAGTGCTAAAACATAGATTTCTGTTTTGACTAATCCATTTAATGTTAAGAAATGTAAGGATAAGTGACTCACAAAACTGCTTATATCCATGTATTGAAGCAGATGTAAATCCTCATTTTAGGAAATGATCCAAAACCGAGCAGGTTTGTTCCCCTGATGTGGTTATGTGATCACCCGTTTAAGCCCATAATCCCTCTCTAATCTGGAATAGTGGATGTATACTCGCTGGGTTTGCTCGAACAAGAAGTTTTCGTGCTCCAGCAGCGCGCCACGAACACCTCGTCAGTCACAGGTTTCATAAGTGCATCTCTGAGCAGGAATGAAACTCTGATGAGAGGCGGATGTCTGCCTGTGGCTCCACGATGCTGCGCGTGATGCTGCGCGCGATGCGACTGCTGCCTCTGCTCCTGAGCGCGTCACGGGGCTTCAGGTTGTGTCCCAACTCCTGTCTCTGCTACGAGTCCTCTGACCTGGTGGACTGCAGGTCTCGTGGGCTGGAGCAGATCCCTCCCGGTGTCCCCCACGGCACCTGGCTGCTGGATCTGAGCGGGAATAAGATGAAGGAGGTGCGCACCGGGTCGTTCGTGGGGCTGTGGTCTCTAAAGATCCTGCTGATGTCCAACAACAGCATCCACGCTCTGCACCCACAGGTACGAAAGCCGCGCGTTTGAGACGCTCTAGCTGGATCCTGACAAGTGGCGATGTCACGGAGAAAAGACAGGTTTGTCTGAAGTGAAAGAAAAACTAAAAAGAAATGCAAAGATGCGCAAGTATCAGACTTTTTTTCTTTCCTTTATAGTGTCACAAATAAAGATGGACAAACGTTTGGACATGTTTTTCTGTACAGCATTCTCCTCGAATCAAAAATGACATTGATTCTTGAGCTATTTAAACAGCTGCTCGGGGAGACGTGTCTGATTTCTTCTCAGCATTTCTGTGCTTTTCAGTCCCTGTCCTCTCTGCAGTTTCTGGAGAGGCTCGACTTGAGCTTCAACCGGTTGCGCTGGCTCCCTGACGACTTCACCCGGAGTCTGTCCAGCCTGCAGGAGCTCCGGCTGGACCACAACCTGCTGCAGCACCTGGACTCCGTCTCGCTGCGGGACTCCGACAGCCTGAGGAAGCTGGACCTCAGTCACAACCACATCCGAACGGTGGACGTGGGAGCCTTCAGCGGCATGTCCCGACTGCGCCAGCTCAACCTGCGAGGGAACCGCTTGAACGTGCTGAAGGACGGCCTGCTGAGCAGGCAGCTGGGCCTGGAGGTGCTGCTGCTCAGCGACAACAACATCTCCGCGATTGAGGCCGAAGCCCTGACTCCCCTGCGCAGCCTGACCCTGCTGGGTCTCCAGGGAAACCGGCTGGAGCACATCAAGTTCAAGACCTTCCTCAAGCTCCAGACCACCAGCACCCACCTGCAGATGTCTCGCAACCCGTGGACCTGCGACTGCGAGCTGCAGCGCGTCTTCAGCAAGATCCAGTCTGTCCGGCACCTGCGCGTGGAGGACTACGAGGACATCATCTGCCACGCTCCCCGCCAGCAAGCAGGGGATTCCCTGGCCTCGATGGGCAGCCAGCTGTGCGTGGCAGAGACGGCCTCGGTGCTGGTCATCAGCATCACGGTGATGCTGGCCGTGGTCGGTGCGCTGATCAAAGCTGAGCGCAACAGGAGGAGCGCGCAAGCTGCAAGTGATGCAGAACCTCAGGAGAAATGACCTGCGGCCTGATTTTGGATGCTGCGTAAACGCTGCACATTTAATGTTTCAGCCAGCATTTAGATGTCCTCTGAAGTTGTTTTTTTTTTCAACTATAAAAATAAGGGAAGCGATAAGTGCAGAGATACTCTTTAGAATGCAGGAAAAATCGGGACATATTATTTATTTAATCTGGCCTCCAAGAACGTATTTAGAATTTTTACAGGCACACGCAGAAGTTAATACTCCGTGCATGCATGTGCGTGGGCGCATGTTTAAAAACAATAAAAATCGTCTCATTGTAGTAGAGTGGCTATGAAAGTGCACCATATAGCCTAAAATATATTTCACCATGCATTAACAAAAAAACAAAACATGAAGGCACCTCTGCCTTTCCCCTGTAGCGAGTTAGAATAAGCTCTACCAGTCCTCTGACTGCATTAAAATAAGTAGGTATAGAAAATGGATGAATAAATGACAAAAAAGGAACAGTAATACTGAAGGCAAACACCCTGTCACTGTTTTCATAGGATTTAAGTTGTAATCAGGTGATGCTACTCATCACCACGGATGAAATGATCAACAGCAGCTTTTCAAACTTCTGTAAAAGTTGACAGTTTGGCGGTTTGTGTTAAACACAAGGCCAAGTGGGAAAGACATAAGCAAAGGTCTTTAAAAAACGACTGCTGCTGCACATCAATCTGAAATTGCTTATAAAACCTTTGACCTTTAAACAATTTATTTTTAGTCATATTGTATCAATTACAATACAAGCTGTCTCTAGGCAATTTCAAGAGAGCCAGAGCATAACCCAAACAATTGTTATACAAACAAGGGCAGGAAAAAACTCCCCTCTCACAAGAAAAACCTCCCCTTTAGGAGGGGAGAAACCTTGAGGAGGACCTGCTCTACCCTCCTGCTGAAGACCATCCAGGTAGAGCAGGAAAAGAGAGGACAGAAAACAGAGAAGAGACAGATATATTGTCAATGGTACAAAAAACAAGATATATTAGAAGTTATTTTTTAACTAGAGAACTAAGAGTTTTATGTACACGTGACTGATACATGGTTAGTTGGTGTACTACAGAGACGACATGACGTGGTCA
>JAOWBL010000011.1:9873534-9884271 GCA_028564865.1 Zenarchopterus dispar | reverse complement strand
TAGATAGATAGATAGATAGATAGATAGATAGATAGATAGATAGATAGATAGATAGATAGATAGATAGATATTTTTTAAATATCCAGATAGGATGAATGAAAATACTTTTCTGCTTCATTATTATCACCATTAAAGAGCAGAGACTTTCTCAGATGCATTTGTAGCATGATTATGCAGAGACAGACCCTAACCCTAACCCCGAGGGCAGCCTTCATTTACAGGAAAGTGCTTCACTTCCTCATAATTATTGATAAGCAGGGTCATATATAGTAAATGAGCAATGACTTTCTCAATCTGAGGTCTATTAGAGTTATCATGAGTATTAAACAGAAGATGATTATTTCCAGCATTATGATTAATATACCTTATCATATAACAGTTGTTCAGTAAGTATTCCTAGTAGATTAAACAGTCTGTATTTCTGTGCTGCATTTTAACTGTGGGGATTCTACAGAAAATATTTTACAGTGTTTTTCATTTCATTGCCACACACAGATGGCTGGTCTGCCACTGGGGGCAGCTTGGGGGTCAGTCTTCTGCCCCCAAAGCTGAGCCACCAGCACTTTCAACCCAGAGCATCACTAGTTGATCTCATCTTGGTTTGCTCATGTGAATATTTGTGTTTTTGTGTTTGTGCGCAGGGTGAGCCTGGTGCCGGTGGTGCCCCCGGTGGTGTGGGAGCCCCTGGTATGCAGGGAATGCCTGGTGAGAGAGGAGCTAGTGGTCTGCCTGGTGCCAAGGGAGAGAGAGTGAGTACCACAACCACATACTGTAACTTTGTTAAGAGATGGGTTTTTTTAAATTTTATTTTAAATCGAGCATAGTTTTATAGGGTTTAGAACTACATTACATGTAAGTTCTTTTGTATTTTTTTAAAACTTGTTGGCAACAGTAAAACTTGTGAATTAAGAGAAATTAATTATTCAGTCAGAAAGGGAGACAACTGCAATGAGGCTATAATGTTGTAAACCTTTGGCAGGACTGTGGTGTTTATTTTCTCCTGTTGAAAAGATAACAGCAAGCGAAAAACAACTTTCACTTATTCTAACTGCTCTTCATATGTAAAGTAGGAACACATTTGTAAATATGTGTAAAGTAAATGACAATGACATTAGTGTTCTTTGAAGGTGTACATCCTCTTCTAACATCATTGTAAGTTATCTTCATAATGTTTCTCTCTTTTTAGGGTGATGCTGGTGGTAAGGGAGCTGATGGCGCCCCTGGCAAAGACGGTGTGCGTGGTTTGACTGGTGCTATCGGAGTCCCCGGACCTCCTGGTGCTCAGGGTGAGAAGGTGAGATCTGAAAAAGCTTTCATGTGATCCACTCTTCTCATCTACTCAGGTTTATAGTTCTGATGGACTTTCACATGATTTTTAGGTAAACCTGATGTAAAAAAAAATAGTGTATTTTTTGGCATTCATGTTATTTCATCTACACTACCAAATGTCAGATGTCTTGTGTAATGTCGAAGATCTATTTAAAAGGATGTTCTGTGTTTTAATTTGATATCTAGATGTTGATGTTTTGGTCATTAATGTCACTGTGCTGATCAACAAACGTGTCTGCTGACTTTTAGTTTTTTTCACCTCTGATTTCAGGGTGAGGGTGGACCTGCTGGCATTGCTGGACCTACTGGTCCTCGCGGCTCCCCTGTAAGTTCTTCTACAAACATATAAGCCAATTAACACCTAGATAATCAACTATTTTTACTTTTTATTGTTTAATTATATGTCAAAATGAGAAAACAGGTGTTATTCCTCAGTGAATGACTGCTTTGGAGAATGTCTCGACGTGTTAAAAAGAGCAGTGTTATACTTCTAACAGGGTGAGCGTGGAGAGACTGGACCTGCTGGACCTGCTGGATTCGCCGGACCTCCTGTAAGTAGGACTTTGGTGGTTCTTGCAGACTTCTGACCGGAGCTGAGACAAGAAAGCAAACGTCAATGTTCTCTCTTGAACTCTTACTTCAGGGTGCTGATGGTCAGCCTGGTGCCAAGGGAGAGACTGGTGACACTGGACCCAAGGGAGATGCTGGTGCCCCTGGACCTTCTGGACCTGTCGGAGCTCTTGGACCTCAGGTTGGTTGATGGACATGTAACATAAACATCATCTGATTCATAGTGCAAAAAAAGGATGGAAAACCCAGACTCATAACTGCCTTAAAGAATAAAATATGATATTTTAAAACAGTAAATATAAGCATATCTATTTGAATTTTATTTAACACTGATACCAATTACCTTTAACAATAGATTGACCAAAAAAAAATCCATTAGATGTTATTTACTTATTCATTTTTTTGAAATTGCATTGTGTGTATTTCTTACTGAACTGACTTTCACTTTCTAATGTTTCTTTCATCAGGGACCTGCTGGTCCTCCTGGACCCAAAGGAGCTCGTGGTGGTGCTGGATCTCCTGTAAGTATTCATTAGAAAGCTGACATTTTATAGATTTAGATGACACAAACAACAGACATGGTAAGAACAGGGACATGAACTACTTTTACTGTAAAATTCAAGTTAAACCATAATTTTTGTTTTCTGTTTTTGAGATCTTGTTGCCCTGAGTAATAAAATTATTCTTGAAAATTTTAATGTAAGAAATTTCTTAGAGAAGTTTGCATTATTTATTATTGAAATTTTTACAAAATTCTCTTGTTGTGTCACTCATTAAGCTTGATTTGGCTAAACAAAGTGTGTGTTTTTGTAGGGTGCTACTGGTTTCCCTGGACCTGCTGGCAGAGTTGGACCTCCTGGCCCTGCTGTGAGTTCCATCATGTACACATAGTTATCTGGTGATGAGTCTGTGAGGTCACCTGGCAGCAATAATCACCAGTGGTCAACTACTGAGCCATTTGTGCCTTACTATCATTTTTACACATTTCCAGGGAGCTGGTGGACCTCCTGGACCTGTTGGACCCGTTGGCAAAGATGGAGCAAGAGGAGCTCGTGGTGAAACTGGCCCTGCTGGTCGTCCTGGAGAGGTCGGTGGAGTTGGAGCTCCTGGAGTCTCTGGAGAGAAGGGCTCCCCTGGCCCTGACGGAGCCCCTGTAAGTGCTTACACTTATTGTTTTAGTAGCCAAGAACTCTACAGTCCATTATTATTAATTGTGTGCCCACAAACTGAAGACTTTGTCCCTTCATTGCAGGGTCCCTCTGGTACTCCCGGACCCCAAGGTATTGCTGGTCCACGTGGTATTGTAGGTCTTCCTGGTCAGCGTGGAGAGCGTGGTTTCTCCGGTCTGCCTGGACCATCTGTGAGTATTCTTCGAGTCTATTCAATTCAAATATTTTATTGTTAAACAAATAATCTGTTATAGTTACCTCTATGGGGGAAAATGAAAGTATTCGATGTGTAACTTGCACACAACATGGTGGAAAAGGCCTTTCTTTGGAAAGCCGAGGGTTTTCCGAGCATCCATCACCCTCCTGATAACTGGCCTCTCCTGCTTTTTAGGGTGAGCCTGGAAAGCAGGGACCCTCTGGACCCGTTGGTGAGCGTGGAGCCCCTGGACCTGCTGGACCCCCTGGACTGTCTGGTGCTCCTGGAGAGGCTGGCCGTGAGGTACGGGGTTTTGGGTTGTCAAATACCGGCTATTTAGTTCACTGGGCAAAGGGTATGGATCCATCTTTTTACACAAATTCAGTACTTTTACTGGACATCAGTGATGACTGACCTTCTTTAATGCTCTTCCACAGGGATCCCAAGGTCACGATGGTGCCCCTGGTCGCGATGGACCTCCTGGACCCAAGGTAAGCCTATTCTAAAGGATTAATTTGATCATATTCAAGGACTAAAATCTTGAATATTTCAAAATGTCAAACCTTGTTCTTAAATAAATAAGAAGGTGATGTGCATTATAGGGAGACCGTGGCGAGAGTGGTATGGCTGGACCTCCTGGTGCTCCTGGTGCTCCTGGACCTCCTGGTGGTGTTGGCCCCTCTGGCAAAACTGGTGACCGTGGAGAGAGTGTAAGTTCCTTCTCCTTTTTTTCCACCTATCTTGATACTCTTTGGAGGACAAACCAAATCATTGCAGCTTGTATTTTCATTGTAACTTAATTTTTGCTGTCTCTGTTTATTTTAGGGTCCTGCTGGTCCCGCTGGCCCTTCAGGCCCTGCTGGTGTCCGTGGTCCTTCTGTACGTTCTTTAACACTTGATATGAGCCATTCACATTCTCATTCAAACACAATAACCTACCAATCTTGTACCAGTGCTCTCTTGGTGTGTGATAGTATTCTTGCACTATTTTTTTCCAGGGCCCTGCTGGTGCTAAGGGAGACAGAGGAGAGACTGGTGAAGCTGGAGAGAGAGGCCACAAGGGACACAGAGGATTCAGCGGCATGCAGGGTCTGCCTGGACCTGCTGTGAGTAGAGTTTTGACCATCTGAAAGACATAAACTCAAATGATCCGAATTCTTTCCATTTACATGGAAGAGCTGATGCAGTTATAGTTTGTAAAAACTGCATCTTGCTTTTACAAAGATATTATGAACTATATCTGATGCTCGCATCTTCACTTGTTGCAGGGAGCCCCTGGAGAGAGAGGACCTGCTGGTGCCTCTGGACCTGCCGGACCTCGAGTAAGTCCAGCTGTTTTAACAATATGTTGTTGCACTGCATTATACATCTGGATTCATCATTGCTTCAAAGCAAAAAAAAAAAAAAAAGAAAAGAAAAGAAAAAAAGAGGGGGTATTCAGTTGCTTGTACATACCTTCCACTTTACACAGAGTCAACCTGTATCAGCAAACCAGCAATCTGAGCTGATGTTTCTCTTCAGTGATCATTTGGTTTTGCTTCATAGGGACCTGCTGGAAGCAGCGGCTCCCCTGGTAAGGATGGCATGAACGGTCTGCCTGGACCTGTTGGACCCCCTGGACCTCGTGGTCGCAATGGAGAGATGGGACCTGCTGTAAGTTTCACGATCATATTTCTTTTACTCACAGTGTACCTCTTGGAATGTGTCTGTAGTTTGTAAGACTCTGTTTGTGGACAAAAGGGTCCTCCTGGACCTCCCGGACCCGCTGGACCCCCCGGAGCTCCTGGTGGTGGATTTGACTTCATCAGCCAGCCTATTCAGGAGAAGGCTCCCGATCCCCTGCGTGGAGGCTACCGTGCTGATGACCCCAGCATGCTGCGCGACCGTGACATGGAGGTTGACGTCACCCTCAAAACTCTGACCCAGAAGGTCGAGAAGATTCGCAGCCCCGATGGTACCCAGAAGAGCCCTGCACGCATGTGCCGTGACCTGAGGATGTGCCACCCTGAGTGGAAGAGCGGTGAGTCCAGATCCATGATTTGAGAGACAGAATTGAAGGATGACCTCAGTTTGAGACTCTTGCATGTTCTTGTATTTCAGGCATGTACTGGGTTGATCCCAACCAGGGATCTGCTCTGGATGCCATCCAGGTCCACTGCAACATGGAGACCGGTGAGACTTGCATCTACCCCAGCGAGTCCAGCATCCCCATGAAGAACTGGTACCGCAGCAAGAACATCAGAGAGAAGAAGCACGTCTGGTTCAGCGAGTCCATGACTGGTGGATTCCAGGTGGGAAAGCTGTCGGAGAAAAAGTGGGGGATTTTACTCAAAACTGTACTGACGAGCAACTGACACCATGCTTTGCTTACCTCTGACGTGCAGTTCCAGTATGGCGGCAACGGAGCTGATGCCGAGGATGTCAACATCCAGATTTCCTTCATGCGCCTCATGTCCAACCAGGCCACTCAGAACGTTACATACCACTGCAAGAACAGCATCGCCTACATGGATTCTGCCACCGGCAACCTGAAGAAGGCCCTGCTTCTCCAGGGCTCCAACGATGTCGAGATCAGAGCAGAGGGCAACAGCCGCTTCACATACAGCGTCAGCGAGGATGGCTGCACGGTGAGTTTACCCCGCATTTGAAAAATGTTCTTAAACTGCGAACCGCTCTTATTCCGAAGCACTTTTTCTTACTTTTTCCTACTTTTCACTTCCCTCCACAGTCACACACTGGCACATGGGGCAAGACAGTCATCGACTACAAGACATCAAAAACATCCCGCCTGCCCATCATTGACATTGCTCCTATGGATGTTGGTGCACCCGATCAGGAATTTGGCGTCGAAATTGGCCCCGTTTGCTTCTTGTAAAAATGAAAGAAACATGGACATGACATTGTTGTTTTTTTTCTAGCAGTCATCTCTAAATCCCTTTTTCTATGCAATAAAACTCATTCGGCTGCCATTGGGCCACATGCTTTAAAACCACTCTACTGAAGACGGTGTTTGTGCTTTTCCAATTATGAGAAGTTTTTTTGGACTGCTACGTCAACTGAAACCAACCACGAGGACACTTTTAAGAGAATCTTTTGCTTCCACTGGCAACAAGAAAATAATGTATACTTGTGTAAAAACAAATTTCCCCTTGGAAATTGAGAAAAAAAGTTCTCCACATGCCATGAAACACAGGTGACCTTTGCCATTTTCTACCACTGCAGAAGGACATTGAAAACAACAAGTGATATGTACCATTTTTCTGGTGTTAAATAAATTGTAAAAAGTGTGCAGTGTCTTCTTGATCTGAATTCAAAAAAGAAAAAAAAAAAAAACACCTCAAACTTGGTCAAACAAGCAAAGACCAATGACAGAGCAAGGCAAAGAAGTTCACCTTCACTGCAATATGTAGATGGCTACCTCACCCATGATTTTTCTTAAATGAAAAAACAAAAGGATATTTTACACAAGAAGTTCTTTTTTGGGTAAATTAAAAACATTCAAAGGTGCTATTACCAACTCAACAAGGTTTCGTTTTGGGTACTTGATGGTGAAACTCTCACTGTCATACTGTAATTATTGCCACTAATGCCTGCAAACCTTTGGTGCTATGAAATTGACTAACTGTCTTGTTGTCTTTGCAGTGCAATTCTTTTCTTCCTAAGTTTTGGTTTGATAACGCAGGTCCTCTGAAACGGAGATCACTGCAGATGTAATGCATACAATCATGTCTTTGTAGATACAAGCAAGTGACTCTGGTTAATTCCCATTTCCCTGCCCCATGTGTTCATTGTTGGTCCTTCTGTGTGTTTTCCCCCCGTGGAAAACTACTTTTTACTATAAACAAAAAAAGAAAAATCAGCACACATCTCCCATCCTGTTGTTTATGTTGTATGTTGATGTCTTTTTTTCGCGAAGGGTTTCTTAAAAAAGGATTTGAAGCAGACCCACTTTCATGGTTTGAAAAGAGAGATTCTGTACTTATTTTGTACATGTATAATAAATCAAGATGTTTTTAATTATTTTGGGTGCTGAAATAAAGCATGTGAAGTGGTCTAATCAGTGGCAGAGTTTTCACTGTTCTGTTTGGCAACTGTTGTGCAACTGGCGTTTGAAGATTTAGAAAATACAACTTACACTGAAGCTGCAGGCCCCCCTTTTTTTAAAGAGCAAGGATCTTTGGCAGAAAAGATGCTTGAACGTTTAGTCACATATACTTGGTAACCAACTGTTTCACAACAGTTGCACTGAATAAAGTGAAAACTAAGGCTAGCCTTTAGTTGATTTCTCTTTACACACGATTCAAGTGACCAGCTGTGCAGCTGATTTTTTAAAAATCTGAATGAGTACCTCATGCATTCGCCACAACCAACTGCAGGCAAAAGAATAAGCATTTTTAAACAATCATCAGACTAAACTGCCCAAGACAAACAGGAGAAATAAAGGTGGGACATTAGCACCCCCTTGTGGACATATGGCGCAACAAACGCTGCTTTCAAAATTGCACGACTAACGGCAGAAGAAAAGTTCTGCTGCACTGTGTGCATCTCTTTTCTTTTTTTGGTTTTTCAAACTTTTCCGTACACCTACATGTTTCATATTACACTTTCAATTCTGATTTGACAAAGCAGAATGTGCAAAAGATTATTTTTTTAAATTGTAGTTCTCAGTCCTAAGTGTTACTCAAATACCTCTGAAGTATTACAGGCTGTTCTCAAAAAGACAACAGTGCAAAAACTAAATACTATAAGTAAGTCCCCTGTAGATACTGCAATGACAAATTCAAGTAATGAGGTGATGTGATGTGCTAAAAAGTACACAATCTTTCTGCATTCAGTGTGCACAGATGCAGTGAAAGCAGTTTCTCCTCGTGCTTTCAACACTCCTTGAAAGATTAAACCCGTTGATTCTCTGCTATACAGTTCAGTTCATGTCATTTAAAACCAGATTAAAACTTTCTTGGATGAGTAGATTGGACAAAAGCCAGGGTCTTAATTACATTAAGAGGGATTTTTTTTTCTAGACATAACATCAATCAGATCTTATACTCAATTATACACATAATTTATTAACATTGGAATGTGAACACCGATCAAAAAACTTCAGGTTTTTGCTGTTGAAATAGTTCTATTTGATTTGTCGCGTCCAGAGGAAGGATTGTTTCTTTTATAACATTATTGTTCAAACTTTTCACCCCCCTCTTCACAACCAGCAAGAGCACAAATATTCCAGCAAATATGACCATGTGGAATATATTAAGAGTAAAGACACCTAAAGAAAATCACAAACCGCCAACAACAACGTGATAAACTACACACTGTCATTTTATTTCGGTGGATCAACAGAAGAAGAAAATACAACAACCCACTGCAAATGTAGATCCAAAGACATCAGATATATGAATAACATTCTTCAAAGAGGTTTTATCCATCGTTCTCCATCGTCACTTCCTGCAAATATACAGGTGATGAGCAGGACTGCAGGTGTTAATAGTATCGACAAAAGTGAAGGCAATGCTGCGCTTTACCTGGGCAGGGTTTCGCTGTAGGGATCCCTACGGAAAGAGGAAGACACAAAAGGGTTTATTTATCATTTAGGACATCTCACAAGACATATAACAGCAGAAATGTAGAACAAATACACCAGCTGACAGGCTATTCTGCAAAAAAATAAACGTATAAGTAAGTGCTGTATTCATGAGTATCGCAGGAATAAGAACCACGAAATAATTTGTGTTTGCTGACTCATGGAAGTTAAATAACTTTCAGCAAAAACGGGGACAAAGTCTGCGAATTAGCCACAAC
The DNA here is from genome assembly GCA_028564865.1 of Zenarchopterus dispar. Classification (NCBI taxonomy): domain Eukaryota; kingdom Metazoa; phylum Chordata; class Actinopteri; order Beloniformes; family Zenarchopteridae; genus Zenarchopterus; species Zenarchopterus dispar. Next base: position 9,875,205 of record JAOWBL010000011.1, on the reverse strand, counting down.
TAAATAACAGTTGTAAAATATCTTTAACAGTATCACCCCTGTTGAATTAATTTTAAAAGTACATATGCAGAAATTTCTGTTTCTCATTGCTTCTTTCTTTAAGTTTCAAACTATAAAAAGTTTAACCCTATAATTCCAGATGTATCATATTGGAAAAAAAAAGCCATTAAAAAATAATAAAAACAAAATAAATGAAAAAAAGAACTATAAATTACTTAATGTATTAACTATGATATGAAAATATTTCATTTAAAAAGACAAAAGTTGGGGTGTTTTTGATTTCAATATATAATAAACAAATAAAAGGTGTGTATTATTTAATATGGTGGGGTTTAAAGGGTTAACATTTTGAAATGTGTTGTTTATATTGTGATGTAAAAAGTAATGTTAGTCCTCTGTCAGTAAGAGGAATCAAGACTCAAAACTGTGATTCCAATTAAGTGGGAATTTGGACAGAGTCCTACAGACAAACTGATCATTCTAATTTTGTATCTGTATAAAATGTGTCTATAAAAGGACTGTTTAAGCACCTCTGTTCACATGCTAATCTGTACAAACTACTGTCAATAGGTGCAAAATGAGTGAAAGCTTATGGTTTATTGTGGGCTTGTTAAATTAGAGCAGTATTCCTCAAGATCCAGACGGTGAAGGTCATAAACTGGTAACTGCTCGTCTACAGCGTGAACTAGAAACCATAAAAGTCAGAGGGTGAGGCACTCACTGCTGGGCCATGATGAGGGGGATGCTGTCAGACTGCAGGGGGGAACCCCTCTCTCCCGTTCGGCTGTTGAACATGGGCAGGGTCGACAGAGGAGGGGGGACGGCCCGGTTTGCAGCCATGCTCCTCAGCTCATCCGTGTTCCCGTGAATGGTGTGGTGGTGGTACAGCTGGATCCTGCAGCGCATACAACACACCCTCAGGGTTTGTCTGTGGACTTTCCAAACGTTTACAAAGTCTAACCTGACACCAACTTTCCCATCGTCTGTGTAAGAAATTAGCAGGAAAAAACTGAATGCAGTTCTGCAGAGACAGACACGTGTTTATGAAAACCACACAATGTTGAATGTGAGCTGTAAATAAAGCTAACAAAACATTAGTGGGTAGGACTTTTGCTTGGCCAGGAAGTTTAATCAGATCAGAAAATATGGTGAATTAACATAATTCAATAGATTTCTTGGACAATATTAAAAAAAGACATTTAGTATGTGTGTTTTTATTTCCCTCATTGATAATCTGACACCCAACGTAGTTACGCTGTATTATAAGTGACTTTTATTTAATTACCAAACTATCATATGATATAAAGTGTTACCTTGACTAGCTCTATATTGAGTTGAATTGGATTCAGTTGAATTCAGTTCAGTTCAATTTAATTCAATTCATTTCAGTTCACTTCAATAATAGATCATTATTATAAGTGGGGACTTATTAATAATTTACCTTAAAACCAGATAGACTCATAACAGATATTAACAACCTAATATTGTGACATCCTATCTAATAACACATGTATATCAGATAGAATGAGCACTGCGATTTTTTGCATATATTTCATGTATATATTGTATATATTTTTGTATATACATACATACATACGTATCTATCTATCTATCTATCTATCTATCTATCTATCTATCTATCTATCTATCTATCTATCTATCTATCTATCT
>JAOWBL010000011.1:9852029-9862346 GCA_028564865.1 Zenarchopterus dispar | reverse complement strand
TATGTGGCCCTGTGATAGACTGGCGACCTGTCCAGGGTGTACCCTTGGTATTGCCTGTAATGAGATGGGCTAGGCTCCAGTAGTCCCCTGTGACCCTGTAAAAGAATTCAGCAGGTATAGAAAATGGATGGACGTCTCTAGAAACTACTTTTTTTAATATTATCAAGGCAAATACTGGAGGGGAAAATAAAAGAAAATGTGACGTTTTATCTGTGGAATGGATCACTTCTCTCACACCACATCTCCTTAATTCTCTTCGTAAATCTGAATAAAAATCCCAATATGTTCCTAGTGTTCAAAGCAAGGAAGTGCAGCTCCAAATGTAAGATTCAATGTTCGGATGACAACTCCTAATTGAGGATTAATAATGTTTACAATCACCTTCACATATATCCACTACAGCTTCACTACATAGTCAAAACAAGTGAATGGAGCCCATTTTCCACTGCTACACACATCCTCTCCAAAATTCACAGTATAAGTTTAAAGCAAAATTCAGAAAAACAGGAGTTTCAGAACTACCTTCCCAAAGGACCAACTGGACTTCCCGACATGCTACACAAAGGGCAGAGAAGGAATAGGAATAAGGCTTTGGCTGTCCATTCGGATACATGCATGCAAAAATACGACATTAATGTGTAACTATACAAACAAGAGTCTGAAAAGAATTGAAAACAATACATTTTCACTGAAGTGCATGGTGCAACAAAATCTTTCTCGCTGAGAGGAGTTGGGAGTGTGACAAAAGACACAGGAAGTGGGAAAAAAGAGAGAAGACTGTGATCTCCACTTGTCCCAGTGAGATGAGCGAATAGAGCAGACGAGGAGGAGGACGGGCTGATTCAAAGCATCTCTCTGTGTTTGGAGGCGGTGTAATGATCCGGAGAGGAGCATCAGATTTTCTCGAGCTCAGTCGTGCTGCTCTGCCCCGCCTCGAGCTCTGAGGCTCGCAGAGACGCTGCCAGCCGAAGTGGGCCCTGACACTGTACATCACACACATTCCCTCTCACAGAAATGCATCTCCTTTCAGTTACTAGGTGCCTCTGCTCTTTATCGTGGTCACTCAAGTCTAGAAATACAGCATGTGGGCCACTTCCCGCCACACAAGAGGACAGACAGAATGCAGGAATCAATAGTTCTCTTAACTCAGCAAAATAAATTGTGTTTAAGTGGGTTCCTGTTGCTCATAGAAATTTGGTTTTGGGGATCATTAAAAATAAATGTAACTATTTCCACTGACGATGATCAACAGAGAACCGATCAAATGCTCTGTGGAGCGGTTTTAGTTGACAGATGTCCATTTAGTGGATAATGTCACTGCTTTATCAAGAAATAGAGCATCTCACCAAGTAAACAGTCCAAGTGTGGGCGTAAACAGTGATCAGATGTTAAAAAACAGTTAGGTCTGCAGTTAGTTTTACATGGAAAGTAGATCCGTATATACTGAGAGAGCTATTAAGTGTGCATGCACTTCGATTCGAGTCAGCGCACAAGTCAACGGTGTCACGTCAAACTGACAGGTGAATCGAGCCTCGTGCACAGCCTTTTCACAGTTTTTCTCGATCAGACAGAGCCAACAGAGGTGTTGCAGCACCAAGTCATGTAGTGTTTTGAAATAGCATGCCAGCACTGGAGAATCAACAACAGCTATCTCTGAAAAAGGGCTGCAAGTAAAGATATAACACAAATACAACATTTTCAAATCAATAACACTTCTTTGTGCAGCAGTGTCCATATGCATATGGATTACTCAGCGGTACAGTCAGATACAGACATTACGCAGGAAGTCTTGATATGCTAAAATCCAAAGTACTGTTGAAATGCTTAAGAAGGAATTGTTACATTAAAAAAAAATCTCCCCTTCTGTGCTTGAGAAGATTTGTGTTGGCGTTTTAATTTATCCCTCTGTTTAGGGAAGCTTAGGTCTGAAAATGTCTTACTCCAAGGGCTTCTCCACCAACTCAAAATTGGTCCTAGAGCTAGCTCTGGTCCTAGACCGGCTCTGGAGCCAGCTCCAAACAGGTTTTACAAAGAAGTGGTTTGCTTTTCCACTGGCCGGAGAGCCAGAACCCTTCGTCATTTATTCTGCCACCAAAGAGGAAACAGGAAATACATAAAAGGAGCGTGAAACCCTTCAGAATAACAACAATGGAAATTGAATTTTGGTATGTTCAGATGCCAAGCCTGAGCCTAAATGTCTTGTTTGGAGTCCATAATCTACTTCTTGCAAGTTTGTGTGAGACCGTTTACGTTTCAGGATAAAAGTAAGTCTTTTTAGAGTCACATGGTTTCCCTACATACATGTATTTCAGATTGCGTGGTTAAATCCGTCAGAATACATCCAGAATTTCCTGGGGATATATGTTTTCAACTCACAGTGGTTGTTAAAATATGGCGGTGGGATAAGTTTTGATGGTTACAATAAACATGGCTCTCTGCCGTGACGTAGCGGTTCTTGCATCTGGCCCAGCAAGTTTTTGGGCCAGGGTATCACCAGTTTTCCTGGCACTGACTAGATGCTTTCCTCGCAGCCGGCGGTCAAAAAGGTAAAGCTGGAGCTAAGTCTGGCACAAGCACCAAACTAGAACCGGATATAAAACCTTGGTCGAAAAGCCCTATCGGTGAGGTGTCCAGATTTGCAGGGTAAAGTGATGTCACAGGGCCAGCTCAGAGCAGACCTACTCATTTTCTCAGCCTTTATCTCTGTCTGCTTTGGCTGTATCTTGGAAGTAGATAGCGCAAAGCTGCGATGCTGATTTCAAAACAGGCACACCCTGCAAACGGAAAGGAGGAGTCATATCAAGTAAGAAACTCCACCCCCGAAAACCAGCTGTTGTAACCAGAGCTGTAAAAACTTGGCTGAAAAAAGGAGCTGTGAAATTGTATCTCTGGGTATTTTAGCCAGAGTGTGTCAAAAACATTTCATTAAGACCACAGGAATGTGTGCTAATCTTTGAAATAAGGTCATAATATGCCTTTATCTGTAGTGTGACAAAAAGTCTCAATTTATCTCCTTGGATTAGCTGAATTAGTTTGTGATTCCAGCACCGTCGTTGGAGAATAATCTCCTATTGAGACCCTTCCTACACTCTCAGTGTGGCCCTTTGTTATGAAGATTGATGCAAGGGTGGGGGTGAGGTCAAGTGGGAGGGGCGTTCTTTACAGCTCAAATGTCATGCCACTGTAAAACTGCCAGCTCAAAAAGTCACACTGTCATTTGGTTTCTCTTCCAAACAGGAAGTTCCCATTTTTAGTGCATATTTCTCCTCTGTGCAACAATTCAGCCTTTAGCCACAGTTGAGCCTTGTGGTGGTGGTGACGGCGGCTGAAAGGGTGCAAGTCTTTCTTTGTCCCCGGTTTCCACTGAACACCCCTCTCGGTCTGTCTGTGTGTCTGTCTCTCTGTCTGTCTCCATCCTCTGAAAGTGGCAAAAATAGCAGTTCTCCTTGGGGTAGAGTTCACACCAGACTCTGTGTTTGCTCCTCCTGACACTTTCTCCCTCGCTCCTTCGCTTCCTTCGTTCGTTGTCGCCAGGCTGCTGCTGTTAGTAAAAATAGCAGCATTGTTACCGCCACAGACTCGCCTCGCCTTCGACGGCCGCCTCCTTGCAGAACGCAGGAAGCTGTCTCTCATGTCTTATTTATTTGCTTATCGTGTTTGTTTTGGCTCCGTTGTGCATCTCTTGATATCGAAAATACTCTTGTTTTGGATGTAGCCTCCTGGCTAAGTTGTGATTTTTAATTATTCATCCTGTTGTGCAGGGGGAGCTTTTTGGTTATTTGTTTTTTTTTTTTTTAAAGAAGATAATCTCCGCTGGATTTGTGCTATGCTCCGCCCAAACCAGAAATAATCTGATTTATTTTTCATTTATCACAACCACCTTGCTCACCCATCACCTAGAATGCTCTCGTACTTTTATGCCCACCGTATCAAACACTTACCTATCTGTTCTCTGTCTCAAGGCTTTCTGCTGCTCACACAATCCGCCTGTAGAAGGAAGACCCACACATACAATAACTGCTTATTTATTGAAATAAAGTCAATTTTGTTGGTTTTTGCCAAGTGGGACCGTATTTTTCAAGGTTGCTACCACAAATTACAGGAAAGCAAATCCCAAATGTAACTTTTGTTGTTTCTGAGCGTTTGCTGCACAGGTCAGCCAGAGACGGACTGCCCGGGGAGGGGGCAATGCCTCGCCATATGTCACAGTATCCTCAAACTGTCCATTACTTTAGACTCAGCGGGTCTGCAGCATCTCACACAGTGCCTTAGTCACTGCCAGGAGGGGTGGGAGACCAGGCAAATTATCAGCAAGGTCACGCCGTCCCACTTTTCAGTCGCGCAGTGGAGGTTTGTAAGCGTTTGTGGGCGCACCGTCTTAGTGAGGTTACTGCGACAGGCTACATTATGCAACGTCTCACTCACAGACTCTGAGTGGTGCTTGCTTTTGTGTGACCTGTCATCATCTTGTCAGAAAAATTGCAGACGCCAGTAACGGTCATATGTGAGGCACGGACTGCACTTTATGGAGTGCTGGAGATTCACATTCCCATTCCAGACTCGTTCTGTAGTTAAGTGTCATGTGCACAAGTTAGTACCCTTCTCTGAGTCCAGTTTTTTTGTGTGTTTTGTGTGTGTGTGTTAAAACATAATAAAATCAGATGATCTTAGTGGGTCTTAGTAACAGGCGAATCCTTCATGCTATTTATTAGATAAAAATAAATAAAAAGTCATAACTGCCTGCTTTCTGCTGAAGGTAAGAGAGCAAGTTGCCACTAATCAATAGTTCTTCATGAACTGATCACAAGCAGGTGTGCAGACCTCTGTCAAAGTAGATATTTTGGCAGTTTACCTTTTCAGAGCTTTCAGTTTGCTTTTATTCGCAAAATGTCAAAAAGTTCAATATTTTACAGTGTGAAAGGTTATTCATGAGTAGAAAACATTTAAGACAGCAAATACCTGAAACATAAAAGGTTCAATGGTTTTGGAACAGCCTTGTTAAAGTCCAGACCTGGAACCAATTTGCAAACAATAAACGAATGCCCAGAAACCTAAATGAATTAAAGCAACGTTGTAAAGACGAATGGACCCAGATCCCTTCACTGTGATGAGAGAGACTGATAAAGTTATACGGAAAAGAAGTACTTAAAGTTATTGCTGCTAAATGTGAATTTGTAAGCCACTGGGACAGCTGTGGTTTAGAAGGTAGAGCAGATAGATTTATACTTGGAAGGCCACCAGATTGATCTGCAGTGCCTCCACGTCTCAACATGAACCCCACATTTGCCCCATACTCCTTCCTCCTTGCAGGTGTGATTGTAGATACAAAGCATCATACATACATACATACGTATGTGTAATGTTTTTGTGTGTGTGTATGTGTGTGTGTGTGTGTGGTTATGTACGCTTTCATATTTTCCTACTGTATACTTTCTAACATGGTAATAATGTGCTTCAGAGGTTATTGAATTTGTATCCAGAGTTACATTTGCATCGTCTGTCTTGAAGCTGCAGGACAGATCTGAAAGTGGAGAAGGGTGGAGTGAAGTCGAGTGGCTCACTTGGCCACATAAAACCAGCTGTTATTTAAAGAAGTATAAATTTATAGTCAAAATGGAAATAGTTCGGTATGTTGACCAAAAGACACCCCAATAACACTGCAGGGAATCGTGTCATGTTGGAGGTTGGTTGGAGGGGTTAATATTTGTGGATTGAGGAGAGGTTGATATTTTCTTCCAAGACGTCTCTATTTTTTCTCCGGCACCTCGCATTAGCCAGTGGTCCTCTTGAAAACAGTTTCACTGACAAAAAGACAAAAAAAAAAAGTCCTAAATAAAAACAGTTCTCAAGTGCTCGATGTAGCTTGCAGTTAAAATTTAAGTAATTTGTACAGTAATTGAAATATCTGTTCAGGAAATTTGGAAATGAAGTTGAGTTTTATTAAAATATCACAGATTTTATGCAAGCCGTTTTTATACATTTAAGTTAACTGACACCCTCTTAATTATTCTTTATTATTGTCTAATGTGCCAGTTTTTGACCTGTCATTCTGGTTGCCCAAGAATTGTCTCCACCCACAGGTTAATCACAAAAAGAGTAGTGGATATAAGGCCTTGTTTAGACCTGGTATTAACATCCTGAGTGATCCCATCGTGAGTGGGGGGCTCTAAGCAATTGTGGATATAGGATTGGATGACATGGGCAGAGAGGCATCTGAGCCTGGACAGCATGAGCATGCAAGAACAAAGAATCAAACAAGTAAATAAATAAAAATGTACTTTATACTACTTTGCATGTAATTTCAATTATACATCATTTTATGGATGTTAAGTGGACCCTAGATAGAAGCAGATGCCCTTATAGCCCACTTGTTTATTAACCAGTGGGCTAGTTTATAGCGAGTGAGTATGTCCTTCCGTCTTCATAGAAGATTCCAATTATATCAGTGGTCCGACAATGTGGCCCAGAATGCATTGCGTTTCTATTGCTAAAAGAAAATGTGGCCACATAGGGCTTTCGTCAGTTCGAATGTGATTCAAGTGCGTTCTCAGATGTGTTACAGGTGGGCTCCCAGCTTTACTTCAGGAATGTTTATTTGTTATCGAACCATTTAGGATGGATGTTAATACCAGACACTAATGCCTGTTTATACCAGGTTCAAAAGTTCATCTACCCACATTCTATTCCGAAGTTTTTTTTGTTTTTTTTTCCCCTCTAAATTCAATTCAAGTTCATGTGATATTGGGATGAACATCCTAATGTTGCCCATCCTTTTTTTTCTTTTTTTGTCATGCACATCTGGTATTGGGATTAACCACTAACATTAATTCTCAGAAGTCAATTAATGTTTGCACTGTTGAGGGGCAAAGTTCCACTTTTATTTAACTGACAGCTTCATACACATATAATCACCCTGTAATAGTTGATAACAGCCCGTTTTCAGTGAAATGCGACGCATGCAGAAACATTTAGTTGACATTTAACAAGCATTGGATTATACATGGATACTATCAGCTTAAATTACTTTGGCAAATGAAGCAGAAACTGGATTTAAGAGTGAAATGATAAAAACAATGGTAAGCTGGCTCCTGCAGAGTGCGGGGAGTGGAAAACACACATCCTATTGGCTAATCCAAAATTAGGTTGTTGTTTTGGAGTCGAGAGGGAAAGAAATACAGAAGTTGACATGCAGCTGTGGGGCTGTGGGCAGTGGGTGTGTGTATGGGAAGGAGGGTTAACACCAAAGTGTGTTATCCTATCACAGCCAGAGAGTCATCGCGATGGGACCACTAGAGCAGAGCGGAGGTTTCCAGAGCAACTCTATCATTTAGCCATCTCCCTTTCACAGAATGTAAAATGCTAGTTGTTGCTTGCTGCCTGCTTTTAATTCCTTTTACAATTCCAAGTGTGCGCTCTTTATAGTCACAAACACAAGCTGTTAGTTAGTGAGTGGCACTAGCCCGCAGAGCTTTTGTAGGACATCCCAGGCGGCTGGTAGCAGCGGGAGGGAGGAAGGGAGTTTCCTGGCCATCTGTTAGCTCTGACCTACTATCGGCCACAACTGGAACGGTGTCCTTCTGAAGCCCCGCCCACTCCCCCACCCGCCACCGGCCTGCCTTTAATCCCCATGTTTATCTTCCAAAGGCATCCACCTTACCATTGGTGTAGTTAATCTTTCACCCTGTGTGCTTACGTTCGGGTGGGTCAGAGGTTACATCATTCAGAATCCCAATTAGACAGTCTGCCCCGCGTGGATCATCGTCTACAAGGATCAGCAAAAATCCTCCGGCTACAAGTGAAAACCTTGAAGTCTTTTGTTGGCAAAGGCTAAATTCTTTCCTTGCCTGCTCCGGTGCACCTGCCCTGAACTTTCCCATGGCCTAAGGTCATGACACACATCCAGCCACGGTTGTTTATTTCCACTGCTGAGTGTGATGCTGCAGAGCATCCTCGTCGTTGGGTCTTCTGCAGCACTGACGGTGTAAAATGAGGGCAGCGACAGCCACCAGCTGTGGTCTCCTGATCTTAAAGTCAAAGAGCAACACAGTGCCACTTCAGTACCATGGAGAGGATGCGGGTTTTTTGTGCGTTGTTGTTGTTTTACACAGACGATAGAAGCTGTGTGTTTTTGATCTACATCCTGCTAATCCATCAAAAGGAAACCCAAAACCAAAAGCGGTGTCATTCTGAGTTCAGAAGGGCTCAGTTTAAGATCATTCACTTAACTCTTAGTAAACCGAGACAGTCGTTCAAATGATGCACAACTGCAGTTAATGCTTATTTGTCTATTTTTGTCAGTTTTCCTTTTTTTTTGCAGTTGCCTTGTCTAACGCACAGGTGACGACAAAATGTCAGTCTCTCATATCCCGTTAGGTGACAAGAAGCAAGCAAGGCAACCATTGTTAACCGCATTTATGTTAGACCTGTAGGATTTATGCACACTTGTGCTTATTTTAACCGTTAAATGAGGAGATTTATGCTTCTCAGGAACTCTCAGGCTTTGCAGAGTAAATATGGAGCTGTGACCAAGAGATGATTGGCTTAGAATAATCACTAACAACAATGGGAACCAGCGAGCTTGGCGAGCTTCCTAACAATGGCAAGGCGTCACAAGTTCCTCTGTCAAAGAAATTGGACTAATTAGTCTTTGATAATTTGTGTGTTTTTTTAGTGATCTTTCAAGGTTAGTGGAAGTAGAATTTTTTTCTTTCTTTATGTTAAGCTAATGTGGTAAGATTTTTACAGTAACGACATAATTTACTGTAATCTTATTATGTATGCATATTATCTTCCTAGGACCTGGTGCAAATTTTTTCTTGTTGCTTCGGGACTCAAATAAGAAAATAAGTATTTTGACATAGACAACAAAATGTGTGATGTCCATATATGTCTCATATATGGACATGACAAGCAACTTAATCTGAACTTTGTTTCGGACTACCTCACCCTTAAGTCCCAGAAAAGAGAAGTCAGAGAATCTGCAAAGTGGCCCCACCAAAGAGCGGTTTAGACATATGTTTTTATAACTCCACAATGAACAAAACATAACAATAAATACATCTTTTAATCAAGCAGATTACCATTATATTCTCACGTGATTTTGAAACCTTCTGATAAACTCCTAATCTCATGAATCCAGCCGAGCAGGGAGAGATGCATGACAGCTGATCTGCTGCATAAACCAGACCGCAGCACTTCGGCTGCATGTGGGACCGAGTGACCAGTCGATCAGTGGGCCGTTCAGATTTTCAGTGTGCTGTGCTCTCACATGTCCAGAAGAGTGTAAAATCATCACTGTACTGCATTTGCTGCACCTAGGAAGTAGATAGCACAAAGGTATCACACCCACGACAAAACAGTTTCACACCATTAAACAGGCTGCACTCAACAGCACGGTAAAGATGTTGTTGTAAAAGGAGCTTTTGCCTTTTATTAATGTGCTATTTTGACCAAACCATATCACAGGCACCTCATTAAAGCAACATGTGTGCAGGTTCTCTGTGAGATTCACCATTTTGATGTTGAATTTAATAAAACAATGTAGCAAGGTGCTAAAATGAGAAACTAGTGGCTTAATAATAGCAGTTCACAAATAAATAAAGTCTCCCAGTGTCTATGTGCATCTCATGCATGCAATATTTCTTGGAAAAAATGAACTCCCTCTTGTGGCTGAATACTTCAGTTAACTAAACTATAATTTTGCTTTGAAATAATAAATGTACAAATGTAACAAATTCAGTTTTGATTGAGAGGTTTGACACTTTAAAGAATTCCTTTTATCTCATACGTAAACAGGTAGGGGTGGCAGTAGTTTGGCTTAAAAGTAGAATTAAAAAATGATGGAAAGGAAAAGACAAAACAAAATTAGACTGATTCAATTTGTGAGGGGAGATGAGGTCACGTTTTACAGGGGCTGTCAAACCTGTCAGGCTTCATACTGTGGAGTTGTCCGGCTGAAGAACATGCTGACTGAGCAACAATGGAGCTTCACGCTGGCCATTATTAACACACTTATCATAGCTTACTCACACGTTAGAGAAATAAAGCAAAGGAAGACTGGAGGAAAAAGTCTGAATGGCTGCACTTGAGGGAACAAAGATTGTAGATCGAAAAGCCGAGAAAATTAAGTGAACAAATCAGAGAATGTTCGAGAGGAGAAGCTCCAGCACTGAATCAGTGTTGCTGGTGGAGTGGGCTTTGGTGCTGCATACATAATCACCCTGGAAGACTGAAAGTGAGGCTCTTACAGATCCAGCTTTATGTGTGTGCATGTGCGTGTGTGTGTGTGTGTGTGTGTGTGTGTGTGTGTGTGTGTGT
>JAOWBL010000011.1:9818436-9833502 GCA_028564865.1 Zenarchopterus dispar | reverse complement strand
TCTGTCCTGACCATGACTTCAGCTGAGACATAACAAAAAAAAAACAAACAAAAAAAAAACAACCTCAGTTTGTGATGTTTCTTCTTCTTACTATATATCTAATGTTATTTGCAACTATTTTATTAAAATGCAATATGTTCAAAAAAGGTTTGATACATTAGCTCCATTGCAAGCATGATTTGCGACAGAGTTGCATGAGGCTGATTTTTGTTGGGCAACAACTAAAATAATCCCTAACTACCGGCATCAAGTACAGTAATATGTTATTGTTTTGATTAAGATTTAATACGTCATTCAGAACAATATCATTCAATGTTATTTACTAGCATAAAGACCTCAGATCACAGCATGTTGCTCAAAACAAAACAACCTAAATCAAGCACGTGGAGAATGTAGGAAGAAAAAGCAAGCTTGACACAACAGATTTGGTGCATCCGTTTTAAAAAAAAAAGCTTTAATCCTTTAATCATGTTTTTTATTTAGTCTTTAGCAGCAGATGGTTATATTAGAGTACTGTGGTAGCATCCACTATCACTTCCACAGGATAGGCCTCTTTTGTTTCAGTTTTGACCAAGCCATTTGTAATACACAGCAAGTAGAGAATAATGTAAATGTAGATGGAGCCAAAGATGAGGAACTTTAATAATTTTAGTCTGATCTGCATCTTTGATTTAACAGTAGGGTAAAATATGAACAAGTCACCGTTTGATTAATTTTCCTATCGAGGTAGCCCCAAATAAAGTGGCTAAGTTGTGTCATTTCAGACTTTTTGGTTTTGTAGTCACGTAAGACACTCAAATCAGTTTTCTCAAACATTTTTCATAAAATTGTATCCTTTAAGGGGAATTCCAACACAGGAAGCAACAGAGACACCAAGACAACAAAGACCGTCTCCTAACATGTATGTAATGAAATCAACAATCTCCTGGGCCCATCCAGCTGCAGTGTGACCCGTCCCTCGAGGTCTTGTTTAGAGGTTAAACTGCCCTCCCATCTGTCCTCACAGTTCAGAGGGTAAACTAGCAGAGAAATTGGACACTGGCTCGCTGTGAGAGGGTTACAGTCAGGCCAGTCTCCCCTAATGTTGAAGAGTGGCCTTTGATTGCCCCCCATCCATGTGTAGTGCGCTGCTGAAGGGGAACCTGACACTGACGTTGTTATTGAAGTGCCGCAGGAGGGGCTGATAACTGGTCTCATCGGCACAGATCCAGTGTGCGAGCTGCCTCTCAGCCTCTGTAAAAGACAGTGGCAGGTGTGTGTCAGATCTGTGGGGTAAAGGACCCCCTAGAGATGACAGCCTCTTGGCTTCCCTGTAGAACTCATTAGAGGCCTAGCTGTTGGGGATCCCTGATCATTTCTTCAAGCATAGTTCTTCCATGATAAAAACTGCTTAATTCCTCTAATTTTGCATCCTTTGGGGGGAAATAAACACATGTGGCAAACAAAAGTTAAATATGTACAAATTCTGTTCCTGTTATGTACCTGCTTTGCTTTGGAGTCTGATTTAAAAGCAGAAGGGATATGCTTTTTGCTACGAGCTTCTGACTCATTTTGTAGAGCGTTTTGGTTTAAAGTAATCTTTAAAAAAAGACTGAAGAACTTGGAAAAGAGGCCACAATGTATGGTCATGAATGCTCCTGCTGCTCATGAATTAGTATAAATCTATATGGGACCAGCATATAAAGAGATGTAAAGGTTCATTGTCAACCTGCCTGTCCAATGTGTGGCATGCTCAAAATGAAAGAAAAGCGTTTTTCAGTGACAAAAATAATTGTAACTGAGGTGCCTCAAAGGAAAAAAAAAGCACTGTTAGTGTGATGGGAACTGGCAAAGTACCGGTCTGGAAAGAGGTGGCTGACAGAAGTAATGCCGAGTCTTCTGTCCATCAAAGCATTCAAGAGGTGAAGCACAAATGACTTGATTTGAAGTTGTATACAAATACAAATCTCTCCACATCAACAAAATGTTACTGCAGCCATAATGGGGACATCCCAAATTGAACTATCCACACCACATTGCCTCTATAATTGGAGAGACCTCCTTGTCGGGAATAATACCGGATACCTGATAATCCCAGCCGTCAACAGTAAACTCTGAAGATAAGGACATACTCATATAACACATACTTATATCAGTGGGCATCTTAGCACCAAAATGATGTATTAACATCTTGTTTTTAAAACAAATGTATCTGCATATTGTTAATATATCAATTAATTAATTTTCCTTTGGGGATTAATAAAGTACTTTTTCAATTGAACTAATAGTAACAGGCCATATATGGTATTAATGTTGTCATTTTTGACCATGACAAGTAATATTTATGTGCATTATATATTAACACAAGCTCTTGATGTGGTTAAAAGTAAGAGTAGATTTACTTTGTACTTATGCAAATTATGCAGAACTACAAACATTTTTATGAACAATGAGATGTGTGATTTTCACGCTGCAAACAGTTTGCACACAAATTTCTTCCACTGATGTTTTATGAAATAGGATGAAAGCTTTCAAAATGTGAGACTCCAATTTGAGACCAATATTTGATAGGTTTCTCAAAACATGTTTCCCCCTTTACAAAAAAAGAAAAAAAAAACTTCCTGGACATATTTCAGCAACAATGCACACCACTTTTTAAAAAAATAACTTTTATCACACCCTGGCTAAGTGAAGGTAATAAAAATAATTGTTTAGGTTTGAAAACTGTGCTCAGCTCTGTATAATATATTAGCACCACTATCATATTCATTTTATTATTTCACATATAGTTGCTTTAAAAACCACTAGAGGCCATATTCAGTCATAATAATAATTTATAATGCTTTTCATGAATAAATTATTCATGGCGTTAATTCTTTGGAGGAGGACATCTAACTATGACCACAGCCATAAACACAATCCCTTAGTGGCCAAAAGAAGATGAAAGTAGAGTAACCTTAAATGTGGGTCTGACAAAGTCCGAATCAAATATCAGTGCCAGTAATATCTTTAAAATGGGTTACATCAACAAAAGCTGAAAATACATTCATATGACATACAAATCATCCTTAGTCTTCCATCCATTTTCTATATCCGCTGAATCCATTTCTGGGTCACGGGGGTCTGCTGGAGCCTATCCCAGCCCATTGCAGGGGTACACCCTGGACAGGTTGATGGTCCATCGCAGGGCCACATATACAGACAAACAACCATGCAGACTCGCACTCACACCTATGGGCAATTTAGAATTATCAATCAAACTAATATATATGTTTTTGGACTGTGGGAGGAAGCTGGAGTCCCCGGAGAAAACCCACGCAAGCACGGGGAGAACATACAAATTCCACACAGAAAGACTCCTGCTGGGAGTTGAACCAGGAACCTTCTTGCTGTGAGGAAAAAGTGCTAACCACTAAGACACCGTGCTGCCCCTAACATAGTCTTCAAACTTAAGAAAGTGAATAGTTCTTGAGCCGGGGCTGGAACCAGTTCTTTCTTCACTGGGAAATTCTGGGAGGGAATTTTTGTCCCAAAATCCACTGACACTTGTGCATGTGTGCCATGTTTGTTGGAAGCCTGCATGAATTCTGTCCTGACCATGACTTCAGCTGAGACATAACAAAAAAAAAACAAACAAAAAAAAAACAACCTCAGTTTGTGATGAAGAGTGTCTTGTGTAAAAAGTACAACTAGCAGACATCAAAAAGTAAGTTTACAGCAGTCGGTGCTCTTGGTAAGCATAGCTGAGATTTGACTCACTTTCAGCTAAATATGATTGGCACTGGTTTGTGCATTAATGCAAACTCTTGTTCTGTGTTTGAACTTTCATATGTTAATGGTTTGTTTGGGTTTTTTTCTCTTGTTTTTACTCACTGTGGTAAGCTATATTAAGCCTCGGTCACAATGACCCGTGCCAACCACTGCAAACATTCTATGAACAAGTTTTGGACTAATTCCTATGGCCTCCTTGAGGAAGCTTTATAAGAATCCACTGTTGTTAGTCCATTCCTACGTTTGTGGCCAGGTTGGTGGTCATGTACAAGATTTTCTATGAATGCACCACGAAAAGCCATGTCAGAGGGCTGACGGATAAATACCTTAGGAACAACCTAAGAGAACAACACACTATGTTTGTGTAAGTATGATGTAAGAACACATTAAGTTGTTCTAGTGGGGCCCTTACAGCATTTCTATGAATGCGTTTCAAACAGAGGTGCGTAAGATGGAAGTACACATCTCCATGTGTACTTCTGGAAGGACGTCATATGTGCACCGTTCAGCCGCAGCCGAACAAAAGCAGCAACTACAACCTCTAGATCGTGATCTTTTTCCTTCTGCAGCCGCAGTTGTAGAAGGTGCAGCTGCGGTCTTCTTCCCATGATTGCCGTTTTGAAAATTACAAACATTTACACGAATATTCCAGCACATGAAACAATCAAGACACAGATGTTTGGAGATATTTGACAGCTGCCCCTTGTATAGCCCAAAAAACTGTGCTGAAACCGTAGGATCTTCCGACCAATGAGTTGAGATTACCATGAGTTGTGCTGAATGGCCACCTTCCGACAACTATTTTTTAGAGATGATCATAAATATACTGTTGGTAGTTTCAGAGGCATCCTTCCAGAGAACAATAAACTCTATGGTCAGCGTGTGGCAGAAAATCATCTCATTTTCTCAAGCATGCATCAAATTCCTCTTGCAAAATGAACAGCAGCCATACTGAGTTCCTAAAAGAGCTGTAAAAAACTATACCCCCCTCCACAAATATCTACAAACTCCAGATTTTATGCGAAGTGGGAGATTCGCTCAGACTCACTGTAGAAACCTTTGTGACTGTGGCTGTAGCCTGACTGCTGGTAACTTCACATTTATTCCAGAGATATGAGAATAGTTGGGCTTTGCTAATGTTTAAACTTTTGGATCACGTTATTTAAGACAAGCTGTATATTTGCGTTTGATTGTCACTTTTAGCAGCATTATAAAGTTTAGGAGTATGAAGATGAGGCTAGGAGGGGAGGCGGAGATTGGAAAGGGGTTGAAACATGAGGGGAATGAATCCTTAAGTCTCCAACTCGACCACAAGTGGCATCATTGTCATCACCTTGTTCTGATTTCATTTCATCTCTCGGCGCCACCAGTGCAGGCAATATGTGGGTATTGAGTTACAGGAGGCCCACCTCTTATTATTTTCATGGGAACTCAAGGACAGACAGTCTTGTGCAGAGATGAGAGGATATTTATATGAATGCACATAATGTTGTGTTCTCAGTACTCAGGGACATTTAGCGCCTATCTCTGAATAGCATCAGAGGCTTTCAGCTCGACACAGTCATTAATATCAGAGGGGTTTATGTGTTTCATATTGCCTCCATACCAGCTGGGACCGCATGCCTGATGAGCTGGCGAGCGTGGAAGAGGATGCACCATCCTGATTCATTGCTTCATTCCCAGTGTGAACTCAGCACGTAGTGCTGTCCACATATGATCACTTTGTCTTCATAAAGGTCAACCCAACGGCCAAACCAGCCGTAAGCCGATCATTTAGCTTGATCTTCTGGCTGAGGTCTTTAGTGAAATACATTTTATTTTTTCCCCCAAAACAAGTCCTGTTTAGTTGTCCTCTTGTTGTATTCCATCTGAAACGGCATTTATCTCTGACAGATCAGAGAGTGCTGTGCTGAGAACTGCTGTCTTGCCATGGCGTATTGAGATGGGGAAAACATTCAAGACCGTTGCCAATATTCCCTGGAGTGGATGTATTACAAAGTTCACCCCAAGGTCAGACTGTGCAATGCTCAGAGAAAGAAAGACAAAATAAATGTACGAATGTTGCTGGAGTCTCGTCTGGAAGGGTTGTCAAGAGAAAAGCCTTTTTCTGTCTAAAAGGAATGGTTGCAGCACAGCAGAGCTGCATCCGATCAAACCACTTCTGGAACAATGTCCTTTGAACAGACGAGACCAAAGTGAAGTTGTTTGGTCTTAATACAAATGTTTGGTAAAAACTAAACATAGCATATCAGGAAAAACATCTCCTCTGTACAACGAAATATTCAAGTTTCAAACGTGAAGCTGTCTGTCCAGTACCTAGAATCTGGGAGAAATGCAATTATGCAATAGAGTAATGATTTTAAACTCTTACACTTAAAATTAAACTCTCAAACTTCAAATATAGAATGGCTAAAAAATAATTGAGTCACTGCAATCAAATAAAGTCCCAGTCTAAATGAGCAAATGCCTGGAAACCTCCATGAACTGAAACAATAATGTAAAAAAGAGTGGGACAACACTGTGAAAAATTCATAATATCAAAATTTAAAAAAAGGTTAATAAAGATGACAAGCTTTTATGTGTTTTGTGACCTATCTTAAGTGTTGCAACAATGAATTTTTACCTTAGATGCCAATGCAAGCTTAAAAGAAAAGAAAAAATACAGAAACATTAATGTCTTCACAGGACATATTTAATACTCCAGATCTGATTCTAGCTTGAACATATAGTTGAGTTTCTGTACAATACAATGTTTAACTACAATAAACAAAACCAGAGTTTTGTTTATTGTAGTTAAAAGTATAAGTAAACACGGTTTGGCTGCTGTGTTTCTGGTGGTGTTGTGTATTTGTGCGGTATCCCAGCTTCTTTTCTGTTATATTCAAAAGTAATTGCAAACTGGAGGTGTGATGGATGTGAAGCCAAGATAAAAATATCCTAGAAAGACAGAAATGACTGAAAATGGCCATCTGATATCCAATTCAAGAAAGTCCCACTAGCTGTTGAACCATGGGGTGTACTTAGTTTTTCAAATTCTGTTTCTGCATTTTGTTTTAGTTCCTGTTAAATAAATTATGACACTTTATGATATGGGATGTTTTGATGTTTATCAGTAAGTTAAGGACTAAATTTAAAACCCAGTGAAGACCAGATTTTTCTTTATTTGTCCTGATCTATAAAAAAAAAAACATAACTTTGAATTGAAAGAAGGTGTATTTTTCTAAAACAAAGATGTTAGAGGAAACAAAATACTGCCAGTGTTGATGATTAAATTTACTATTCAGCCTCTCAAATGTAAACTATCAAGTATATGAATAAATCAGAGTTGACGCTCTGCCTCAGACTTCTCTCCATATGTAATGCAACACCTTCCTGTCAATCCTACACGATTTCTCAGGAGTCATTCTTGGAAAAGTTGAGCAGAGTGAGAAGTGAGATGGTGTTTGATCCAAGTGTTTCTTCATCCCGGAGACTGAGTGATGTGACAAGCTCGGCATCTGTAATCCTCGGCTGTTTTTATTTGAAAATCCACATGCAGCATGTCCATCAGAGAAAAGCTGAAATCCTGGAGCTTTAGTCAAGCTGGAATGTGACGTTTTTCTTCCTTTTGCCCACATTTGTATTCGTTATGGCTGTGTTGAGCAGAGACAGTTGTGATACTGATTCTTCTGGACAATATCCTTAAGCTACAGCGGAAAAAGATGGCATAATGACTGCATGCCATACTTCAAAGAATGAAAACAAGTTCCAGATAACAGGCACATTTGAGTCCAATCAGGACAAATTTTTGCACTTACAGCTCAGCTAAAGTTTTGGGCAAGTTTTATATGGGCTGGAGGTGACTAAAAGATCATGGGTCTTAAATATGTCATGTATTGTGTGGGCCGGAGTCCCAAAGAAAATTGAGATTTGGGCCATTCCTGGTGGATAAGTAGATGAGTTTAGGCAACTTGAGTCAACACCACTATCCATCAATCTATTATCTAAATCTGCTTAATCATATTTAGGGTCACAGGGATCTGCTGGAGCCTGTCCCAGATCTCTTCAAGGGAAAGGCTGGGATACGCCCTGGACAGGTGGACAGTCCATCACAAGGTCAGTCCCACCAGTCAAAGCCAAAAGTGGGTTAAAGAAAACTCTGGATGTGAAATGTGTATCTGTGTTTGTTTTATCAAAGTAACACAGGAATAAGGAACTTTTGGAATTTGTAACTTAAGGGGCCCCATATAGGTGCGGAGGTTTAGTTCTTTTTACAAACAGTACCCTTGTTTTCTCTTTGGCTCAGTCACCTTCTCCTTTCATCATCTTTGCTTTCTTCATTGCTTTATTGATATTTTCAGGTCTCCTTCAGGCCTTCCATTAACGTGCATCCTGAGAAATCTGATCACAAGTGGTCAGCACTTTATGTGTGTGGTCATGAGTGATCGAATCTGATCTTCCTGCTTGACATGCAAATAAACACCAAATGCACTGTTGACTTTAATCATGAAACGGGGCAACTGAAAGTGAGTGTAACTCATGGGAAAAAGAAGAAGCCTGCAGTAACAAGACAACAGAGATCAGCTGGAGATTTTTTCTTTCTTCTTTGTCC
The DNA here is from genome assembly GCA_028564865.1 of Zenarchopterus dispar. Taxonomy (NCBI): domain Eukaryota; kingdom Metazoa; phylum Chordata; class Actinopteri; order Beloniformes; family Zenarchopteridae; genus Zenarchopterus; species Zenarchopterus dispar. The sequence goes on along the minus strand of JAOWBL010000011.1, from coordinate 9,825,161 downwards.
AAACCTTTTTTATCAAATGACATGTTTAATGGATGTTGAATGTATAGCCTATGGAATACCAGGAAAGATCCACCACAAACTTTGAGGAAGAAATCAAATCTCAAAGAGCTTTATTGCCTTGATTCCCATGTAAAATCAAGTGAAGTTTTGCCTACTGCTGATTTTATAAGTGAGTTTTGGGTTGGAGAACAATTTCCAGTCAGGAAGAAAAGCATGACGCATCTTGCTTGAGTTGGGAAGCGTTCTTGTGATCTCAGCTGTTAGGTGCGAGGTGGCAGTTGGACCAAACTGGAGACATCTTTGATTCATGACACAATCAAATATGTTTAATAACTAAATGTGAGTTTAGTTTTGTTTCATGCAAACTGTGTCGTTCCATGACAGTTGTGTCAGCAACGAATTAGGGGCATTGTTGTTCTTTGATTCACAAAAGAATCTGGTTGTAGCCATGTAAATACTGATTCCACAAGATTCCCAGTCTTCAGTCTACAACTTCAACTCTGGCTTTATACCCTTTAGATTTGTTTTATACATTAGTTTTTCAAAAAAAAAAAAAAAACTTTCTAAAGGCTTTTCAAAGTCCTGTGAGGATGTTGGTCTATCGGGCATTTCCTCAATCTATCCCAGGATGTTTTTGTGTTCTGATTAAAGCCATATTTGGAATGGAATAATTTTAAATGTAGAGGTAAATAATTATTAGCCGAGCTTTTAGTCTCATCAAGACATGTCATCTCAGTAATCATCATACACAGTGTCAGGAAAGATTCTCCAAACAAATTGACCTCCTGTCATAATAATCCTGTATGACTAGTCCAGATGTATATGTGGATGTAAATCTTCCATCGTATTCTGATAAAAACTAGCTACCTGTTGCTTGAAAAAGCGTGAAAAAGTTACATTTTAGGTGGTCAGTCTCTCCGACAAACATCAGGTGTTTTCTGTATATAACAAAGACCATCACAGGAAGTGTGATTGGATCTCCTGGATCAGATCCCATGCCAAACAGGTTGTTACTGAGACCTATGTTTTTAGACTCTACTTCTTTGATCCAAATTAGATTTTGATTCCTTATTTACACCTACCCAAACGAACCAGACTTTCTGAGCTGAGCAAACAAACTCTGGTCTATTTAAAGCAGACCAAACAGGGCTGGTGTGAATGCACCCTTATTGCCTCTGTCGCGATCCACTCTATCCACTTTAACTTATTGAGCTAACGTCATCTTTTGTTGGTGAATCATAATGCTATAAAGCAATTCTAAAAGTAGGGACTGGATACCATGAAAGATCAATAAAACTTTCCTAAATCTGATTTTGAGGTTGAAAATAGTGCTTTTTTCTCTGAGTATTCATCACTTTTGTTTTTGTTCAAATGCTTGTGCTTGTCGAGGTCCCCTGCTCAATCAGTCCTGAGCACAATTTTCTTCTCTATGGAAGATAAATTGTAATGAAGTTATATTCCATCCCACAACAGTCATCCATCTGACTACAGATGAGGGACTAAAATACAGGTGCTGATTTACATCCTAAAGGGGTCCGACCAGAACTAATGCCCCGTAGCTTGGTTACCGCGCAGAGCTGAAGCAGCTGCTGGACTCATGCAACTTGTACCACCAAACCTCACACACTCCAGTGGGAGAGTGACTCCTGGTCCGTGTATCCCAGCATGCTTTGCCACTGCGGTGCCCTTCACCCAGTGACCTGCCGTAATGGCAGCATGGAGAGATGAAAGGGACCATGTGACGCGGGCAGACACAGCCGCTCCGGCCTCATGCTGCTCGCTGCCTTTTCAAAAGCGGCTCACATGGAGCGAGCGGAGACACGGGGCAGCTTGGGCAACAAGAGTCGACATAACAGAAGTCATGTTCTCCTTTTCTTCTCACCACAAAAGGTTTGTGCGTTTCGACGACATACCTCTATTTTTTTTTCCTCCAAGGACGCTCAGCGATGTCTTGATTTTAATTGCTGTTTTCATTTTCCGCTCCAGCGGCGCAGTTCTGCTTTCAGAAATAACTCATCGATAGATTCCTGGAGACATTTACTGACCAGAAGGAAGCAATTGAAAGAAGCGAAAAACAGCAATCTGTTGCAGCGCACACTTTCACCGTTATTGTCCAACAGTCTCAGCACAGTTTACGAACACTGAATGCGTGAAAAAGCACCATCTGTGCTGGGAGCCAACAAACTGCCGCACCTCGGTCATCATTCCTGCAGTCTCTTGGCATTGTGACGGTAATGGGACTTTAAATCAGTGCCTCGCACCCTCGGGGTTCATTATGAGGTGACAGCCCTTTGTGGCCGCTTGGTGACGACAACAAGTGGCAACAGGGTGGGGGTAGGGGGGGTCTGGAGAAAGTGAGGCAGATGGTATGGACGGATGACAATGGTGCCATTTCACAGCGTATCGTCCACCTGTGGCGTGACAGAGGCTGTTGTCAGGGGCTTTTGACGCCTGCAGGGATGAATGTCACAGACCAACACGTCTCTTATGCAACTCTTATCGTTGATTGAGACGTCTAGACTACCACTTTGAAAACAAACTTTACTCTGCAACTTAGAGTGAAACACAGAAAAAAAAAGCTTCAGAAGGAGTTCTTAGAAATGTTGAAATCCATGATGGGCTGGCATGTGTTGAAGGGTTTGTTGGCTAATTTTGATTTTCTTTCATTTATAAGCCTAGATATAGGTAATTTGCTTGGGGTTAGTTGCTCCACTGTGAGCAAAATAAATAACAGGCAAAGACAAAATAGACATACCACCTGGCTTAAGGTAAAGAAAATAAGAGCTCAATGTAAAGAACATGACCACATGAAAGAAATTATCCACAAAATTCCTTTGAGAAGCTCATGAAGTCTTTCTCCTCTCTCCACGGCAGCATATGTTAAAGCAGTGAGCTGCAAAATAAGAAAAAAAAAAGCCAGACAAGTTGTTTTAAGAGTGAGCAGGTGGTTCCTAGTTCAAAGAGTGCATGGATGAGGTTGTGTTTTCTTTTCTCCAGCGGTGCAAATTTTTTCCCCCTCTCTGCTCTTTTTTTTCCCCTCCCGAAAGACTCGCGTCCTGAGAGTCTTCCTCCACAGTCTGCCAACTTAACAGCGGCATTATTATCAGCAAAGTGCTTTTTAAATCCGCTGCTGCTCTGCACCGGGATGTCTTCTGCATGCTAATCCTCAGGGATACGGATCTGTCACTCCTCTGTCGTTCTCTCATGCCTGGCGTGCCTGAGACAGCTGGGAAAACAGTCTCTGCGCAGTGATCTGCTCGTACAATGGGGATCTCAGACCGGCACGACACTTTACAGTTGTGCAGAAACACCACACAGACTCGACGGTAAAATCAGCGGCTGGGTGACTGAAAAACGTACGCTTGCAAAAGTTGGGAACTGCTGTTTAGGCCAGTGTAAAAGCTTATAAAGATGCTGTAAGATGTACTAATAACTTCTAAAGCCAAACAGATAAAAGATCCAGTTATACAGTATTATCTCAATTTGTTTTACAACCTTAAAATAAAAAAAGTGGAAATTTCAATAAACAAGTAAATAAAACTGGGATTTTCACATTGACTTTGATCCTCTATTTATTTGTGCGTAATGTAAACCCAAAATATTTCATGCATTATCCTTTGTCTTGTGTCACACCCATTATTTCATTATAGGTACATTGTACAAGTGAAGTACATTGTAAAATCTGCTGTAAATAAAGATTCTATCACTTTGTGTTGCTGCCATTTCTTCAGGCAAACAATTCAGAGGATATTTGTTGCCCTTTACAGTTTGTCTTAAGGTGTGAAACACTACAGAGACACTGTTGTCTGTTCACTCCCAGGTGTGAACAGGTGAGGACTGCAGCCAGGTCAGTCCAGTACCGGTACCTTCTTCTGCCTCAGCCATGACTGTGTCGTTTGTGTGGAATGGGCTTTTACATTATCCTTTTGGAAAATACATGAACATTCCTGGAAAACATGCTGTCTTGAGGACACCATACATTGCTCTAAAATCTGTGTGTACTTTACCGAATTAATGCAGCCATTACAGAAGAGTAAATTTACTTTTCCAAAGGTACTGCTACAACCGATCATACCATCACAAGGCCTGGGTTCTGGGCGCATTGCTGATAATAGTCTGAATGGTCCATGTTGTTTTTGATCTGGAGCAGGCATGACCATTTCTTTAAAAAAAAAGAAACGAAACATGAGTGATGGTCCATCGTAGATGCTTCCACATCCAGAGGTGTGAACACAGCCTCTGACTGAGGTTAACCTTTCAAACATTTCAGTAACTTTCTCACACATTTTTTGACCAGGATACTTTATTTGATACCCAAAACACTGAACCAATGCTTACCTTCTTGGAATAAATTTTGTTTAACATTTTTCTTCCTGCACTAAATTGCACCAGTACTAACAGACCTATGAAACAATTTTTTTTTCTTCATTTGAAGTGATTTTTTTTCAAGTCTTATATTTAGTACACATTTGAACTCCCCCGTGACCCTGCAAATGGATTCAGTGGGTATAGAAAATGGTTTGATGGATATATTTGAAATCTGTAAAGACATAGGGTAATTTTAATTATTATTCATTATTTTATGTATTACTTTGACTTTGATTACTTTGAATCTTTTATTGTATGAAATGTTATTATGGTGCAGTTGTCTCAGAAATGTATGCATCAATGATACATCAGGCTTTAAGGGGTTAAATATTATATGAAATGAAGTTAACAAGAAAAAACACCTTGGACAAGAATCAAGTTTGTTATTTTTTCAGTTTATTATAATTATTGATACATGGTAACATATATAAATACTGACACCCCTTACATGCATGAAGATACTGTCAGTTCAAAGCTTTTAAGTCATTTCAAGTTAAAAGTGTTGGGTTTCGTCATCAGCTTTAGACAAATACATATTTGCTGTTTGGGTGTAACGCTTCAGTGTCTTAAATGGTGTCCATGTATCAGAGACACTGCAGCTCCCATGGACATCTCGTGAGGCGGTGAACTTCATGTAACGTGATCGCCATGTTTTCTCATCCCCTTCAGATCTTCTCTAATGTCATCTGTCTAAAATCCAACTTTTTTGACAACTGCTGGCTCCATGCTGTGTTGTGTTGTAGTTACAACCATTTCTTTCAGATGAGCGACTTGGACATTTGTAGGAACACGTGTTTGGTTTCCATGAGTGTTTAACATCTTGAGACATGCTTGTTTTTTTTCTTGTCGGCAGCGGCTGTTGTGAGCGATGCAACGACATGCTCAGCTGCTGAAGTCCAGGCAAAAACATGACAAAGATTTGTGCCCAAAACAAAACAAAACAAAAAAACAAAAAAGAAATGAAATGATATTTCAGTTTCAGTCATTTTAAACAAGGAGAAGTTCCTGTAGACTTAGAATCAATAAATTTAAGTATGACTGCAGTCCAGTATAAATGCTACAAAATGAAACACCAGCTTGCAAAAGTACAATCTGGGCCCCTGAAAAAGAATTAGCTGTACTTTTTTGTTGTTTTTAGAAGTGGGTGTTTATGTATAATGAGTAAAACGTTGTGTTTTTCTTCCTTTTACAAGCTTCTCCTCCAGTTTCTTGGTTGCCATGGTGACCAGTCCATCACTAGCCACAACCAGAGATAACCAGCATTAGACACTCTTTGTTTGTGTTTCTGTAGCACATATACAGAACACGAAAGAATTAATATTTAGTGTTTGGACAAATGAGCAACTCATATTCCAGGCCTGGACTTAGGAGTCTGTGATTTTGGTCCCTACAGGTCTCAGTTTCACTTTGGGTCTCTTACTCTTTGAGACAAAGTTTTGTGTCATCTCATGTACTTTACCTTTAAACGTTAAGAAAGTGAGGCTTCACGCTTTCCAAGGACTAATCTCTTCTGGACTTCAGAGAAGCGAACAGCGTTACTGAGAATGAGGTTTATATTGAACAGTGCAGCGCGGATGAGAGACAGAGAGGAGCTGCAAGCTTGGTGCTGGTGTGGAGGGAGGTGGGGTGGGGATAAATATAGAGAACAGCGATAAAGAGGTAATCATCTCCACTCAAAGCATATTTTATCCAGTGGGGTTATTAGGAGGATGGAGATGAGTCGGATCCACACAGAAGCCTCTCCCCCTGTCTGTATTTACTCTTGATCCTCCCTCCTCCCCCTCAGCTCCACGTCCGACCTGCTTTGGCAGGGAGCCCAGCGCCTTCTCAGCCACTCACAGCAATTTCAGTGTTTCACTGATTCACGTTAACAGCTGATGAATGAGCCACTGAAATATGCAATACGTGGAATATGAAGCAATAGCTTCTAATTCCAAAGTTTCACTTAAACTTTATCTCTTTTCTATCATTCTGTTTTTGTATCAGTAAGTTACTGCGAGGCTTCTGCACGAGTGCATGAGCTGATGTATAACTGTCCCAGATAGGGGGCGATGTTCTCAAAGGTAACGGGACGACTCGAACTAGGAGTTGACTTGTTCATGAAAATTGGGGGTTACAATTAAAATAGAGACATTTTAGGTGAGATTTAATCAGGTACTTGTAATTAGATGGAAATAAAAAAGCATGCCCTCTTATTGCAAAGAGGGCATACTTTATTTAGACATTTTTAAAGCATAGGCTTTGATAATGTCTGGATTATTACTGATTTTTTACTGATGTAAAATATTTTTAAATGGAACTTCTCAATCAATATATTTTGAATTAAGGATCAGCTAAGAGATTTACAAGATCATATA
>JAOWBL010000011.1:9759388-9803084 GCA_028564865.1 Zenarchopterus dispar | reverse complement strand
GTAGCTGGGGGTTTTCTCCATGGTGATCTGGCCCTCCAGGGTCTTCGGCATCAGCTCCCTGAAGGAAAGAAAAGAGATATTTACTGAGAAACTATCAATGCCTTTTACAACTTAGTGATTTCTATGTCATCAAAGATTTTTAATTGTAACACTGGAAACAGTATTTCTTTTTACTAGTTTATCTAATTGAAGTCCAATCTTTAATTTAGTTTAAGACTTTAATGTCTAATCATTTGCGATATTTTCTTCGTTGTGGCTGTGTACTGGACAGACAACTTATTAACTCTGTGACAGATGGGGTAGGCTGCAGACTCCTGAACAGAACAACGCAAGTAAAGAAAACAAATGTTGATTAGATGATTGGAGAAGCACCAAGTACAGGCATGCCTCTGGAAGTGAAAAGATGTGGTCTGGTTTTGAAATCAAGAGAAGCTCTTCTCTGGCTCCAGTTAAAAGGAGGGAATTTAATACTCTCACACTGAGCAGAGTGAAAGATGTCAATCTCTTTTCCAGTGCTTTGATAGTATGTGATATCATTTGATACCTTAACCCCTCTCCCCTGTTCTTTTTTGCCATTAGATGATAACATCAAGAATGTTGATTTACTTCCAATGATAGCGGTGTTTTTTTTCTCCTCATAATGTACTTGTGTTATCTAACAACAGCTTCATGTTGTTGAGGGCCATGGCGGGATGGGAGCTTATTCTAGCTGTCATTGGGGCAGAGGTGAGGTTCATAATCCATCACAAGGCCAAACAGACACCCATCCATGCTCACAACAGCTGTACAAACAACCTAGAATTATCAATCAACCTCACGATCACCTCACAAGTCCCAGAGAAACTCATGTAAGCGTGGAGAGAAGCGAGTATCCCACTCAGAAAGACCCCAGGATGAAAGTGGTGTTGAACTGAAAACAATGACTACTGTTAAATGTGAACACCAAGCATACACTGATGGCTCATCTAAATCGAGACCCTGGAGATGAGATGTCTTCTCATATTTACAGCTGAGGGTTGTTCAATCAAAACAAACCCTTTGAGGATAACAATTGGGTGTAAACTTAAATTAGCAAAGTTTTCTTACTTAGTTCTTATTTGTGACTTTCTGTCATGTCACCCCCTCCACTCCTGCTCCTCTTTTGCCACTTTCCCTCTGCTCAGCAGCCGTTTGGCCAACAACCTTAAGCAAAGAGGGTAAAAGCAGCTCATGAATGATTAACATGCTCGCCCTCTACCATTTAAAGTCTCTGCAGAATACAGCTCTAAAATTCACCAAAGTACAGAATGCAAGCATCAATTATTCATCTGCTTGGCTGGTGCTGCTTAGAGCGAGGGCTGGCACAGGCTAAGTGGCCCAGGCTGTTCCCAGGGTAGAAGAAAAGTTTGCCACATGTGGAAGAACTACTGAGGCAATAAAGGAGGGAGGTCCTCTGAACATTCTTGAGACTACTCAACACTCCAGCATGTTGTTCAGAGGACCGTGCAATGGCTGGTACCAGCACATGCAATCAAAGCTCAGCTTTGGCCTTTCCATAAGAGTTACATGCACAGTTTTCCCTCCTCGCTCTGAGGCTGGTATACAATCATGCTCCGTTTAACCTACATGGCACAAAGTGCAGTGGAGAGCACTGACATGTTTGCTGTGGTTGAATGTGACACAAACACAGAACACCTTTAAATACACTAGACTGCTTCCATTTAGGGCTTTCCTCCAACAGTGTAATTAATTGTACAAAACCAATAGATACAAGCTTCTCATCAGATACTATCACTGGGAACAACGTACAAATTACAGCTATAGAAAACTACTGCTTTTGAAGTTTTGAGTGCAGGTTTTATTTAGTTTCTGACCATCTTCTATCTCATCTGTGTTGGATAAACAATTGCCAGTGCCAGTGTATACCCTGTACCTCTTGTAATCAAGTATTTGTGACCAGATTTTAGGTTCCTTTCTACTTTAAGCTAATCCTTTAATTTTATCATGCTATGTGTTAATGGTGCATGTTCATGATTTTTCGTTATGCCAATCGTGTAAAGTTTGTTACCCTCCAGGTATTTTTTAGATTTCTTTGACCACTTTTGCGTTTCTGGGCATCTTTTAGATCCATCACCTTCTTGTTTATGATCTATAATTCGTTCATTCTATCACTGGTTTACTAGATTTTATCATTATTTACATATGCATTTTGCTGGATATGTAACTTTGATCTGCATTTGGATGCTGCTGGAGTAACAGAGTAATAAGCCTGATTTGAAATAAAATGGCTTGTCCCCACATCTCATGGCTGCTATTTCAATGTCTTGAAGTATGTCTTTCCTTCACATTTATTTTTATTTTATTTTTTTTGGGGTGGGGGTGGGGGGGGTTTGCATTGATTAATCAAGTGTTTAGTGAAGATATACTTTCTAAAGATTAGGAAAATGCACCCTCTCACATTTTGTAATAACATTAACCACATCAGGAACTACTGTATTAAGCAATATCCTCAGAAAAAAATATTTGACATATTTAGGGTCTTCTGGTTTAGGACGCATGTTTAAAAAAAACAGTGCTACTGTAAAACAGTAGTGGATTAAAACTACCAGAGTCATGACGAGTGAACTGTGCGCTTCCTTTCCCAGTTTTGCTTATGTTCCATGCTTTAGGACAGATGCTGGTTGAGCTCAGTAAATGATATGAAACAGATCTAAAAGCTGCAAGTCAATACCTTCAGGCCATTGTCAGAACACATCACATCCTTGTGGTTGAGCATGCTGAGTGGAATTTGTCTTTGAGGGACAGACCACAAAGTCAGCACAAGAGGAGCAGGAAGGAAGTGGTCGATAGAAGCAACAGCGTCAACACAGGTGCAGAAATGTCTCAACATGAGCTTCCAACACTGACCAACACCCGACCTCAAGAGTCCTCTCAGTGTCTGTGACCTCTCCTACTCTGTGTACAGAGGAACAAGACTACTTTCCTCTCACATTAGGTCTGCTTCATTGCACCAACAGTCCAGAGGGAACGTGTTTGATGGCACTTTCAACCAAATCCAATATCATCTGGGACTGTGTAAAGCTGACAAGTTTTGAACAGACCAATATGGGCACAGAGACTAATTATTGATAAACTGGAGGTCTCAGAAGCCAGGATGCACTGTAGTCCATCTATCTTCCTAAATACATTGGGATCATGCTGGTTTGGAAACTACAGGAGTTGCGAAACAACTCTTGAAAGTACCACAGCTTCACAATGCAAAAATGAACGTTATTGTCTTATAAAAAAGAAATGAGCTTGTACTGAAGGAAACATCCATATTTGATGGCGTGTGTTGAGCTTGTTTTGTGGTCGATGCACTCACAGCAGTGGTGTGGGGGTGCAAAGCAGCTCTGAGGAGGGAGAGGTCTGAGGGTCAGGAAGGTATGTGGTATGTTGTGAAGGCAAAAATGTTTGGACATCTAAGTTATAAACTACTCATGGATTCAGGTTGATGTAAATTTTACGGTTACTGCAAGAACAGTTTCTGGTGCATCTGTGGAAGGAAGTCATAAGAGAAAGATACTGGTTAAACACTGAACTTGTTTTACCTTGAAAAACTAAATAAAAATAAATCTATGTTTTAGATCTCGATTAAGTTAATAGTCTGCTTATTTAATAATGCATCAATTTTAGTTTGCTGTAATGTTTAAAGACATTTAGATGAAAGAAACAAACCAAAAAACCAGAACCATATCAGAGCCCTGCGCGGGGCTATTTTTTCAATTCCATTCCCGCCTGCTCCTGACTATTATACATTATACTGGTCGGTAGCACGTTGTAATCATGCACTCTTGTTGATGTCATGTATAATGTAAACACTACTTAGACATGGTGAGCAAAAAAATCACACGCATTTGTACAATGTACTACACTGTGTTTTATTTAACAGTTATTTTCATTTAGCAACACAGGAAGGTAAAAATACAAAAACTTTATAGATTGGCATAGTGGCTTCTGAAGCCTTTATATTTTTTCTCCCTGTATCAGCCCCTCTCTGCAAAATAAACAAAGCAGTTTTAAAGTGCCTTTTCACCTCCGTTCTTTCGACAGTTAGTCACGGTAAATCTAAACATCCAATCGATTAAATACTGCATAAGATTAGGAAAAATTTGATCAAGGTAAGTGTCTGTCTCTGCAAACCATAACTTTTGATTGTAACTGCGATCAATTTTTATTGTAACTGGCACAAAAATAATAGCTGCGCCCTAGCATTGTCTGTTAGAGCGGGAGCGTTAATAAGGAGAAATACGGTATACTGTTTTTTTTTTCTTCTTTAGTTTCATATTCTCCAGCCTTAATCCTGTTACGAACCTCAGGTGCACTCTCCATCACAACCACCAAGATCAGAACCGGCTGTTTATTTTTTGCTGCTCACTCCTGCCCAATGAAACTTTTAAACCGCCCGGTCCTGCAAGATTTCTGTTGGGTCCCACGGGATCCAGAGGATCCCAGTCCCAACGCAGGGCTCTAAACCATATCCTCACACATACACGGTAATGGCTTGATACAAAAGTGTTTAAAAGAAAAAAAAAATCATGCAACATAAACATTTACACAGAATTTAATAAAAAATTATCACAATATGATAGACTCTGTGATTAAAGAGGAGCATTTTTAAGAAGACATTTTTTTAAACTTGACACTTTCCTAAGGTTTTAATACATTATCTGTGACACTGTTAGGTTAAAAAAACAACAGATTAAATATTTCTGTTGTCAACATGTTTTTACATATCTGTTCATAGTGGCCAGTTTTAGGAGGTGGAGTCAGCCACATGAATTGACAACAATGAAGAGTTCAGAGTTGGTAAACAATGTGAAGTTGGAGAGAGGAAGACCAAAAAAACAAACAAAAAACAAACAAACAAACAAAAAAAGGATAATCTTGCTCTGATCTTGGTGTGTGATGTCTAAAAAAATTCAATATGCTGTCATTCAGTTCACCCAATGACACAATATCTGACTCAGGCTGCCGAAAATGAAGAGATAAGATTATGCTATATCAGGGTTTTTGATGTGGTACTCACTTCAGATGCTCCAAAAGTGTGCTCTGAAATGTAGAAAAAAGTTTTGTTTTCTTTTTTCCCCTGTTTAATATGTCCTCTTTAAGGGTTTTCTGAAAGATATGGAAAAATAATTGCCTGGCTCACTGAGAACACAGAAAGCTTCATACGTACACCACAAAAAGAGCCAATAATTTATTGAAGTGTACGGCCACTTCAGTGTTAAGATCCTCTGCAGTTCTTTACAATAATGTTTTTAAAACTGGTGTTTATACATGTTTTGTTATTTTAGTTATTCAGTGCTGGATTTTGTCACTCATTATCTGTGTATCTGTGCAAATGTTTCAACAATTGCATGTGATTGAGGTAGCTCCCCTCAGGAAAAAAATAAAGTTTTGAAGTAAATATTTGCCTTCAGTAAAGAAAGTGATTTGACAAACAGCAGATACTTGTTTCTAATTATCATTTTTACATTTTTATAATTTTCACTGGCACCAGCAGCATCTTCCACACATGTGGCTGACGAGGGAGGATGTCTCCACACAACTAAAATCCTCCTAAATCGCCTTAACAACTAATTTTTCAGTGTTTAGGTTTGTTACTGACCCAGAAGGTGCATTTAGAAGACTACTTGGTGATAACAGTTTAATACTGAAATGCTAATTCTTTTGATGAACTTAGATGAAATGTGTTAAATCCCTTTTTTATCAAATTTTTGGACTAAAATAAAAAAAAACAAACAAACAAAAAAAGACCTTAATTGATACATTCCTTTTTGCTATCTTTAGAGTCTAATTGTGGGTATTAGATAATATTGTCCCAAAACAGATCGGTATTTATTAGAATCACCGCTTGAAGAAGGCTTTCCTATGTGACTAATGCACACAAACATTGTGCAATATTTCAATGTTCAGTTTTTACATTTTATTTTAAAAAAAGGTTGTGTTGAATATGTTTTTTTACTTTAAGTAAACTACATGGAGTATTTCTTTCCACTCTAACGCAGAAGGACGAAGCGCTTACCAAATAAAACTATAGGTGATGTAAGAGATGACAAAATGTCCAAGTGCTCGAGATTTACTGCACTTCCAGATTCTGCTTTGATGTTTTTGTAGTGCTGCTAAAATACGACTCCCAAAAGCACACTGAGGCATGAAAAACAGGCAGCGGGATCCACTCAAGAAACAAGACACAGCCCCTAAACGAAACAAGAAACACAGCACATGAACCCAGTCTTCCCCTTAAATCAAATTCACTGCTCTGGCATGAATTTAAGTGCTGGAATGAAAAAGAAAAATATTAACAAAGACTCAGATGTTTAGAGCATAACAGGCAAACAGCCTGTGTACATGACAGAACATGACCAATGTTGTAATTTTACGTCATTCCTCTCATATGGAACTAACTAGCTGGAAAAGGACGCCAAGACTCTCTGAGGCACCTCTATTCCCTATTTAAAAAATTAATCCAACGCACACAGCAACAGACAGAACATCACTCAATTAGTCCCTTGTAAGCTTGTCTGTAAAGTAACCGCTTTCAAATAATGGGTCTGCTGTATTAATGTTTTCCCCAATGAACAAGTTCTACCTGAAAACCAACTCAATGTTCAGGCCATGACTCATGTCTGACCATTAAACAAAAGCCAAAAGTTGTCCAAGTGTGCCAAAGGCCTTCTTTACTTTTGATACATGCATATTATAATAGTGTGAACTGAAAAAGCAAAGAGTAAAATTGTGACAAGCGATCAGATCCGACTGGGATTTTCTTGTTAGCTTTGACTCTTTAGGGAGGAGTGTGGATCACAGCCAAAGCTTGTCAATTGGCGGGAGTTGTAAAAACACAGAGGCAAGTGGGCATGAGTGCTGACCACTTCCCCCCCCACCAGCCTTTGATTCATTTTTCATCTTGCAGCAGGGAGCCCTGGCAGACATAAATACACTCCCACAGTGTGCCCCTGCCACTACCACCGGATAATAATCTTGTAATTGGCTCAATATTTCTGCTGTTTGCAAGCGGTGCAAGCCCCAGTGCAGCTGCCGGTGGCTCGGACTCACCAGATATTTTCCAGGTCAGTGGATGCTTGCGTAGGTCAGGGGAGAAAGGAGAAAGAGGAAGCAGGGGGGTGATTTAGAGTAATGGCTTATGTGTGGCGGGGGAAAACCTGCTCCTTCCAGCTCGGAGCGTTACTGCTCTGTTAACCTTGTGTGAAAACACAGCCCCTTACCTGCCCTGTGGGCTGTAATCATTGGCACTGCCGCCACACGGAAAGCTATTCAAAAGGAAACAAGAGGTGGGATGTTGTTCTACTGCAAAATTGTTTTACTGGAATCCCATGGAAATGCAAGACAAAGTTTGCTCTAAACTCCCTTAGTCTCAATGTCATATTCGGGATTAAGCAGTCGGGGCTTCCTTCCTTAGCAGAATCTAAACAGTAAGAAATCCAACTACTTATAATTCAGGGATTACAGGTGAGAGCTTTTCAGCAAGCTGTGATCAGGATAATCATGTGCTGTTTGACCCTGAAAGTATGAGTTCTGAGGGATTTTTTTTTTCCTCCAGTGGATTTATAATCCCCACACACAGTATCCCTGTTGCATTTTACAATTTTAATTCTTCCACCTTCGTGGACAGTTAAGTACTCCTCCAATATAAAATTACTTCATTCTGGACTGTACAGGTTTTGATAATACAACTGTGAATCATATTGTAGCTTGTTAATCATTTGTTAATTTTACAATTGTATTGAAAGGTTGCATGAATTTAGCTCCCCTTTAATACACCAGTGTTATTCTGCAACCTGTTTTTACTTATTTAATATTAAATAAAAGAGTGCTGGTCAAACACTTATACCTACTAGGCTTTGTTTGGTTTATGACCATATCCAGTCGTAAAGCATGGATATGTGTGTCCAAACTTTTAAATATATCGGCAGATATGCAAGTACAACATGGTCATAACTAAGTGCCAACAGGTAACAGAAGAATCCCCTCTTGAGCTGCAGCCAATGAGAGAGCAAGAATTGTGCTGATGGCAGGCTGTGTTTATGGCTCATTTCCCACATGTGTTTTGTTGACAACAGTAGTTTGGACTAGATGGGTGACCTAGTTGCTGTCAGACTGTGTAGTGTCTGACCCCAAAGTCTATGCAAAACAGACTGCCTGAGACTACCATCACTAGCATGTACTCCTGTCAAAAAAAGGAAAAAAGTAAAGAAAGAAAACATGTCTGGTGGCAAAATAAAGGGAAACAGAATAAGAAGTGAAATGAGGGACAACACTGGCACTGCTTCTCCCTCCATGGTGGAAACTTTTAGCAAAGAAATGAAATGTGATACAGAACTGGCAATACTTCTAATATGTTGGTAGGTAGACTAAACTACTGTTGCTAACATGTTCTAATATTTACATTAAAATGTTGTAATGCACAATGGTGGCACTATACCGAATCCCCACATTTGATGTTTTGAACACAGAATATGCCTCATGACGTCGTGTTTTGGTCAAGGAATTACTGTGCACTTTGTTGTGTCTTGCAGGCATTGACACATGAACTTTCTTTTGATATGTTGCCTCCCATCTGGTCTGAACTGATATGGTTACATAACGTGATTTTAATGTCTGTTTATTAAAACTTATTTTGTGTTAGACCTAATTTTGAAAAGCATCTTAGGTCGGGGTTCAGCTTAGTTTTTCTTCTGATATTTCACTCCCAAATCATAAAAGACTTTACAGTTTACAGTGAAGCTCTAAATGAAGCCATGCTGCATGATGATGTTACTTGGAATTCAGAATAATAAAATAAAAATAAAGTCTTTTATTAATTAGGCAAAAGCTAAGTCTCCTGACAGATAAAGTTTGACAGTTATGAAGAAATTATTCAGGGGGGTTCTTTAGGAAGCAAAAAGTAGTACACATGAACTGTAGGGGGTGGGAAGAAATTCTGAGATATACAATTTCCAGATAAGAGAGTTAAGTTATCTTGGGAAACAAAATGGGAGGACATGTTCCACTGTTTTCCACAAGGAAATGATGAGGTTGCTGATAAACAGAAAGAAAGAAAGGAAAGAAACTCTGCTTCACACTGGGGACCCACAAGATAACAATGTCACTCTGAATGAAAATATCAGCTTTTAAATAATGGGAAATTCATGGTCAGACTGATGACTGAAATTACACAAAAAAAATATAAATGAGTTTTCTGTAGTGGCTATATGTCAAGGAAGAGCAGGAAATAAGACTGAAAATAGAAGACTTTTTAATGTTAAACTAAAGTGCTATATTTAATCAGCTTGCTAGCATTAATGTGCTCCCAACTTCTCTAAAAGACTGAAATTGTCAGCTTTATCTGCATTTGGGAAGCTGGTGAGGAAAACAGTCACTGTTGATAGATAATAGAGGAACAACAATAATGGAGAGTGGCATAAATGTCGAGCTGAATTGTACCTTTGCATTCGTCTTATGATCCAGGGTTAGAAAATATAAATTGGACTGTTACCATTACAATTTATTTCAGTTGAAGTTTTTTTTTTTTGAATTCACTCAAATTTTATAAGTGACAGAAACCTGAGACTTACTGTTAACGAGTTGTTATTGGCTATACATAGATCAAGTATATAGTGTGACTATAATATTTTATTTAGTGTTATCATAGCACTCCATTAATACTTATGGGGAAAAAAAACGTGTATAAAGCTGAATATGTCTTGTGTTCTTCTATATTTGTCTTTTTTCCTTGCTGCTAAATGTTGCCCAGTTGGATGCATAGGAGGGGGAAAATAAGCTTTATCTTTATGGCAACGTGCTTGTGAATTATTCACGTTGACTTGGAGAAGTGAGGCAGAGTCGCTGCAGGATGCATTCAATCCAATCTGAAGAGGTCAGGACTTTTCAGATGCATTATCAGGTCTATCAGTGCAAAGTTGGGGAAGATGCTTGGAGGGATGGAGTGGGTGTGATAAGAGAGAAAATGATAATCGACAAAATGGGGCAGATGGGATATCAAAATCACCTTGATGCATCTTTTTAAAATTTGCTTATTCTTTGTAGCTTTTTTTTAATTGTTTTATTGTTTTGCTCTTTTATGCTCCATTTCCCTGTGTGATTGTTCTGTCTTCTTGTACAGTGATCTTAGGTACCTTGAGAGGTGCCTTTAAATAAAACGTATTATTATTATTATTGTTATTATTGTTATTATTATTGTATACTGTCTGTATAATTGTCCAACTAAGCACACACAAATTCAGAACACAAATTCAGAGCACAACTTGTTTGGACTTCTCTATGAAGAAAACCCTACATGAAAAAATCAAAACATAAAGTTGTCATCTTTTGAGGTATAAGTCTGACAAAGACAATCCCATCCTTCACGCTTATTGAAACTAGAAGGAATGAAATTAAGAATTAATACAATAAACAATATATTTTTAAATGGTATTTTGTACCAAGGCCTGCTGGTAAATCAGCTGGCTGTATATCTTATTACTGATCCAACAACTGGTAAGATTTTATGAGCTTGATTCATCTAAAGTTTCCTCCGTTTAGATTTTCTTGTTGCTTCTGCAGCTTAAAACTAAGGTTGTACTTAATAAAATGTATCTACAATCAATATCAACATGTAAGGGAGAATTACTAGAACTAAATAGTTTCTTTGCCTGGTTTGAACTGAAGAATTTTAATGTGTCCTTCTCATGTTATGGTGTTTTACGCCACATGGGTTTTTATGGATAAGTAGTTCAATCGACATATAATCACTTATCTGAACTAGTGGAGAAGAGGACTGAATTCTGATTATTACCTGAAGAGTCTGAAAAAGCCACAAAACCACAGAGCAGCCAGCATAGATGAGGTTTAATTTAGCATTTAGTGATTCATTTTGTATTAAATTAAATTCCTCTGAGACATAAGCACTAAATATCGGAGCTGTGTATTGTATCTAAGGTCATCTTGTGGGATTCGTGTACTGTAGCTTTGAGTAGATTCCAAAACAACCTACTTCCCACTGACGTTACTTTTTCATATTTCTATGACCCACTTGCTCAGAGTTGAAAAGAGTTCAAGAAAGAGCTTGTGGAGATGACAATTCTGTGTGATCAGCTTTTGGAAAAGCTCTCAGATATTTTTTCATTCTGCCAAGTAACTTTTTAGGGACTCAGCGGCTTGTGGAACATAAGACACCTAAAAATGGGTTTAATACCAGAGCTCATTTTCAAGGTATTGTGTTTTTGAATGTTCGCTCAAATACTTTAGGTGACTTCGTTAGGAAATATCAAACGGTCTTTCTATTGCTCGCCGTATCCTTTTTTCTATAGTTTTAAGCCTTGAAATAATCTGGGAAAGGAAAAATCACAGAGAACTCAAAGAGAGCTCATTTCAAAGGCTATTTAAATTCAACTTTTAAGCCTGATTTGAATACAAAAAAAAAATTAAAAGCCCTGTGTCAAATTGATGAGAAAAAAAATAAATGTAATTTCTTTCTGAGCCAAATGAAAGGCTTTAGGGGGCCTACTCTGTGATAATTACCCATGACAAAAGGCTGGGGCTTTTGTCTTTGGGACCACTGCCATGGCGATTTTCAAGCTGCTCTAACATTCAATATAAACATTTCAGGGTGTTGAATATAACACATAGACTGTCACTAAAAAGATATCCGTCATGCGCCACATCTCCACTGGCACAGATCCCAACTGTATGCCTCGACTGGTGCTGCACGCGTCAAGAGATGAAGGAACTCAAACATGAAGGCAGAGCAAAAAGAAGTCACAAAAGGGTGTGATTTAAACATATAAAAGCTAAACTCTGATAACTAAAGCCAGTTTCAGATCCTCTTTTGCACGCAGCTGCAGATATTATGAGCTGGCAAGAAGACAATCCCTCCGACTGTCTCTCTGTATAGACGGTGATACACTGGTGCAAACATTGCTGAACATTACTTTCACCCATCATGGTGATACTTCAGTAAGAAACATTTGCACATTTTTTCTTTTTAACTGAGGTGAAATTTTTCTCCTCTACAACGTACCTCTGCTTCTCCTCTTTCATATCAGGAGTACTCCAGAACATAGCTCATTAAAGGCAGCCTTGTAAAACCACAGACGGTGGTTTCATTCACAATTGTTATCGGACAGAAAACACCAGTGGACTCAG
Organism: Zenarchopterus dispar; assembly: GCA_028564865.1. NCBI lineage: Eukaryota > Metazoa > Chordata > Actinopteri > Beloniformes > Zenarchopteridae > Zenarchopterus > Zenarchopterus dispar. The sequence continues at coordinate 9,790,916 of JAOWBL010000011.1, read as the reverse complement.
GAACAAGTCTCAAACACACAGGACTTAAGACAGGACTTAATTAAACTTCTATGAATGCCATAAATTTTTTTTTTATAAAAATGAGAAATTAGAGCGTTAATACAAAAAAAAAGAAGAAAAAAACTGTTTTTTCCTAACCTTGTAAATATGCTGTCATTTTTTAAAGCATTGTACTGTATTTTTTGTTTCCGCAAAAGCTTCTTAAGCTTGAGTTAATATTATACTCAATGGGATTATTTTCATCCATGGGTTTATACTGTGTAAACTTCTAATTTTCATGGGAGCACGGAGGGAGCTGGACTGAAAATAAGAATCCACTTATTCACTTTGATAAAGGAACAAGACACCAGGGAAATAAAATGATCAAACCTAGTCTATGTAGGAGATACTTGGTATGATAACTCCAGTCTTAGTTTTCATGAAATGACCCAAGCTTACAATAAAAACTGCTTTTGTAGTCTTGTTAACCACTCAAAGACAAATTTCCTGGTTCACTGACATGCCGCTTCTAAGTTCCTGTCATACAGTCTCACACACAATGTGGACTTTGGTGTTAAGCCTAGCTACAATTTCACCTATAAACTGGTAAAAAAAAAACAAAAAAAAAACATCCCTACATTATCTTTACCTCCTTCAGGGTCGCAGGTCTCTTTGGATACACCCTGGACATGTTGCAAGTCTATAACAAGGCCACTTATAGAAAAATAAGCACACACACTCACACAGACAATTTAATATCACCAGCTAACTTGGCTTTCTTGTTTTTGAAAGCAGAATACCTGAAGAAAAGCCACAAAAGCCAAGGGGAACATGCAAACTCCACACAGAAAGATCCAAGCTGGGAGTTGAAGCAGAAACCTCCTTGCTGTAAACCAACAGTGCTAACCACCAAGCCACCGTCCTGCCCCTTTGTGAAACCAGTCCAGACAGTTTTCTGACTGGCTGATGACAGCTCTATCTCCTGAGCCACAGTAGCAACCACAGAATTAACTCATGACAAAAACAATGTATATAAAAATTTAAAAAAAAAAAAAAAAATCAACATAGAGAGAATGAATCCAGAGGTTCTACCAGGTTAAACACTGAAGAGTGAAATCAATATGGAAGAACCTTAAAGTCTTATACTTAGGTGTCTTATACTTAAGTGCAATACTTTCTTTTATTTTGCCTCCAAAACACTGATTGTGTAAACTTTTCTCTTGAAATAGTAACACATTTTCCCTCTTTATGGTGCATTTAGTCCATTCTGTTTCAGGATTTCAGGATTAAGTGATTGGTAGATTGGAGTAGCTTGACTGAGTGACCTAACTGTTGTTTTATTTTATTTTTATGAACTTGGCAATACATTTTCAATGCAAACAGCTATATCTTTTTTTTTTTTTAGAAATGTTTCTTTGTTTTTGTAATTATAATTCTAGTTGGTTCTTTGTTATTTGGTCTATCATACACTCAAAGGTCTGTGATATCCAGCTTTTTTTTGTAAAGTCAGTGTTTATTTTTCTTATAAATGAACTTTTTAAACACTAAATAGAATGTTGCAATGCACCTCAAAAATTGTCAATATTCAACTTTATGTAGGTCGCTGAGTAAAAACTAATATTCTTTTGTCATATGAGTTGATCCACTGATTGAATTTAAGCTCATCTGATTATGCTGAGTGTGCTTCAGTGGACATCACATATCTACCACAAAACATTTTTGTTGAGAAAGCCTGCAAGTCAACATTTGTTTCAATGAATATGTGATATTGTTTCCAGACTTATATAAGCAACTAGATTATTAGCAACCTCCTAGTGATGTGGTACACAGATGAAAAAGCTAAATAAATCATGAATCTCAAATATTTGAAAAACACTTAATTGTTAACTCAAATTTAAGATGTGTGACAGCCCTAGAGGCAACAAAATGCAAAACTTAAGTCTTCAGCACTTTAGTTCCCAAACCAGTGTTTGAAATCTTGGAGACTATGTTTGTCTTATATATACAGACTATGGCTGAGAGAAAAGGAAGTGATGAGGAAGAGATGGGTGTGGTGGTGACGAGTTATGCATGTGTGTATAGTTGCTGCTACATTAAAGCACTTATATGCTAACTTTAACCACATGATGCATATTTTAACAAGATGAAAGACTTGCAGTGATGATGTCATCTGCATCTTCCAAGCCTACATCTGAAGTGTCTGCTTTCTTCTTCAGCTATTTTCATCTGGCATCCACCGCACGGATATGTGTATCAATGCACTGACAATAAGAAAGTGCCATATCTGCATTTCAAATAATTCAGTACTGTACCACACAAATAATTACAGAAAAGACTTGACAGGTTGAAAGTTGTGTTGGCATACTTCTGAGAGCTGTGACTGTAAATCGCCTGGGATTTTCTAAAATAGAACAACTTCTGAAAAGGAGTCATTGTTCTGCTCAAATGCTGGCATATAGAGAAGCCAAATTTAGTCAGGTAGCATCTCAGCCAACAGAGCTGGAGGAGACGGGCTGGCAGATTGTTTCACTGTGAACTCAGAACATCATTGCTCTCAGACGTGGTGGACTACCTCACAAAAGAGAGCTGGTTTACGTTTCAGCTGCTCTCGTGCTGAATTTCATTACACTTCTGACTCTCTTACAGTACTTTGTTTCAATACCTACATGCAGATGATGGAAAAAAGCAGTCAAACATAATTTCCATGTGAAATCTGATAGATGTATCATAACAAAACTCAAATATTTGACAGTTAACTTTAAACAGTTTGGGGAGAAAATGGTTTCAAGAGTTTAAGCTTACCTAAAAAATTAAGAACAAGGAAAAACAGCACTATATCCAACATCTAGAGATCAAGTTTCTGTTTAGACTAAGAAGAATGGAGAAAAAAAAGGAAAGCTAGATGGACAGTATGAGATATTGGACAAAGAATCCAGAGAAAGCATTGGTAAGAGTCAAGTGTCAGGTGGACAGCAGTACCGGGGAGTGTAAAGAAGATTACACTGTATCTGTGTTCTCTTCCTCTCCCCATTTCATTTTCTGCCTCCTCCCTCCTTCTTCCTTCCTTCTTCCTTCAACTCCCAGGCTCCGAATACAAAGCACCTGGCACATCACACTGCTTTCCTCAACTTTGTGCCAAGACACAGCAAGAGCACACCAGGGAAGCTTGAACCCTTTCTGCCATCCTGCCACCACAGAAGAAGCAGAGAGGGGTAAAGATTAGCATGTATGAATAGGCTAACCTTATCACTTCTTCTGACAGAGACTCTTTACAAGCATGCTCATGAAATCTCTGCAGGTTTCGCCCCAGATTTATATGCCAGAGACACAGACAGATCAAGATTATAAACCCTGAGGGCTTTAAATATTTGGTAGAAATGTTATACTTGTCCTTAAAGTTCCTGAAGAATAGATAATCAGCCTGGTAATTATAAGCTACCCACATGATTTATGCTCACTTGGGCTGAAAATAAATGCAGTTCAGGAAAGGATGCAGGGAGGAGCTGGGGTTAAAGACATGGTCGAATGCGCAATTTCCATTTTGCGTCCCCTGCATTATCCATTAAATAAATAGCCTGGGGAAAATGGAACTTCACGCAGCTCTTTTCTGTTGAGGCAGCACTGCTCTGCATAACGAACAGGTGATGCTGAGGTGCTGATGCCAGTGTGCTATCAGCAACAGTTGCACAGGCTCATTGAGATTGTACGCGGTGCTACTGAGGTGGGGCAGGACAGAGGACAGGTTGTCGCCGCAAGAAAAGGTGAAAAATGACCCACTGTGGAATGTCAGAGGAGCTAAAACGACACAGAATGGCTAAAGTGCAGCCAGCGGTTGCTTGGGGCTGGGCTATGACCCAGAATTCAACAGACCCCCAGTGAGAATCCAGGAGGCCCCATCACAGCCGAACTAAACTGGCCATGCAACAGGAAAACACCTCCTCTTTCTCCCTAGACTGCAGAGATGTAACCCTATCTGGGAAGCTGAGTTGAGAGTGTAAGATAATATAAAGTGTAAAAGAGAACTGTGGAGTCTGAGGAGCCGCTGACAATGTGCTAATGTTTGAGGCTGTCAGCTCTCTGCAAGGAAAGAGCAATGATTTTAGAAATAGAATGTAATTACAGGGCAGAAACTTATTGAAGGGGTTAGGACAATGGATATACTGTAGTGCAGATTTCTTTTTTTTCCTCTTGCTATAGCGAGTGCTCTACTGAAATGGAAAGTGACTGAGAACAAAGAAACAAAAACACACCAACTCAAAGAAACCCCAGCAAACAATGTGCCTTTTTAACATTAGATAAGATCGACTTCATCCCAGATAACCAAAGTGGTTTCATCTTTAAAAATTTTATTATTCTGTTGTTCAAACCATCCGATTTGGTAAGACCATCTTAACACATGGAATCATCACCTTTCACATGCCAGCAAGCTTCCCCAGGAGGCCTAATGAGAGACCGTATGCTATGATCCTAATCCTACCCACTTCTAGTCGAGCCATCCAGTCAAAGAAATAAGAACTGCTGTTGCAGCAACAAGGTTGTGATGTCTCACTGGCTTCTAAATTGTAATTTACCCAAGCAGAACTTTAGTTTGAGGCTTAAGCCAGTGTGAAAATACATTTAAGTGGGACACCAGTGATTAAACTTGAGTATGATATTGCAGTTTCCCCCAATACTGCAGAGGAAGAGCAGCTCTACTGTAAGCTTTTTACTCTTAAACCCAATGTCCCCTTGAAACTGAGTCACAGGGATTAGTGTTTAAAATAATTCCTGATGAAATACTGTATATCACACCTTTAACAACTATGATGTCATTGACTGAAGTAAACACTTGCTGGTAATTCTATCTTGTATGGGTTATAGGCACTTTTGCAATTGCCTTTTGTCTTAAATGCATCATTTCAGACACAAATCAGAAATAAAGACACTCAAATGACTGACATTGTCTTTGGTGTGGACATACTGGTCTTCTCAGAAGGTTAGCGTTCGCTTTAGATTGTGGCTGCCTAACATGTTTTGGAAGATTTAAAGACAATACGTTGTATTTTATTTATGAAAGGTCTTAACTACAAAAGTATATGGTTTAAAATATAAAGGGAAACTAAGAACTTTAAACGAGCTCTAAAAAAGCCTATAGGCTATTGGCCTATATAAACTTTATATATAAACTTAAAACTAGGATATCATCTTACTATTATCAAACTGAAGAAAGTACAAATAAAAAAAATATTATTCTATTTTGATGATGTTAAAGATTTAGATACAGATAGGGGATAAATTTATTGGTAACCCATTAAGCAACAAAGCTAATATTCAAAAATGAATTTGAAGGTATATAATGGTCTTACGCCACCCAACTACCAAGGTATCTGGCCAGTAGTTTAATAATTTGCTCTTTTGTTTTCATAAGAGAACCATGATATTGGGATATTTATAGAGATTGTGCATCAATTTAATATTAATTTAACAACAGACAGGTGAAGGTGAGCTAGAAGACTGAGCGAAATGCTTTAGACGTGAAGAACCACAGATAAACATTGTGCCAGTAATGACTGTTGTTTTTAGAAGCATATTTGTGTTGTATTTATGGATGAAATTACACATGATGGCCTATCCAGCTGTTTTCCTGTATTTGTTAATAACAAATGTTTCAATTCTTGCTAAGGCCCACCTGATTACAAAGCCAGCATCATAACGGCATCTCATATGAGCAGGTGATTGCTTGGAGGCAGTGCCCCAATGTGTTGCCATGGAGATGGTAAATGAGGTGTTCAAGGGGGAGGAAACACAAGCCAGATGATTCATGTTATCAATCAGAGGGTTATTTTTCAATATTTCACAATGATGCAATCGTCCCAAAAACACATTAACATTGAGGGACTACTCCACAGAGAGATAATGGCTGGGTATTTGCGTCGTTACTGAGTCTTGAATGACAGATGTGCCTTAAATACAGATAAAGGCTGCTACGTTAATAAATATGGTCAGTGCAAATCACATTTACAAAAAATAAATAAATAGTGTAATGACAATAATGAGGAGGGGCTGGGTGTGCACTATCATTCAAATATTCACATTCGTGAAGAAAAGAAGCAAACCAAATCGAAATGCATATTAATGTCATTCATATTCATGACGGTAAATGGAGGTTATTAAGAGTCGCTTTCAATTTCATTTACATTTACACGACAGGCCTGTAGAGCTAATGTAAACCAATAAAATAAATGAGGATGCAATTTTTTTTTTTGCAATCAACAAGCATGAGTTTACTTCATAAGAGAACATGCTTCAGTAAATACATGTATGCAGTTATAATGAAGATCAAGCATGAATTTATATGTCTGCAAGACTGTCATTAGTAACACTTAAATTAATTTTTTTTAACCTTGATACTCAAAAGGTCAATTCTAGAGAACCATTTCTCCCAAAAAAACTGCATTCAACAGTTCATCAGAGAGCTAGAATTGCACACCGGCACCCAGCTGCCATAAATATAAAGCTTTGTGAGTGAGGGGGAAATCCCTCCTGCTGCATTCTTTGCTGGAGTCAACCCTGTTTTAAAACTAGATGGGTAAAAGAAAAGAGAAAAACAAACGTGAGCAAAAATAGAGTGGTGATAAGAATATTCACAGCTGCTGGAGCAAATGAGAAATAATATGATGTAATAAACGGCATTTCAGAAACAGAAATGGCCACAATGGTTACTGAGTTTATGCATGTGTGTGTGTGTGTTTTAAGCCTTTTCATTAGCATTCGCTTAGCATTTGGTGGGGCAAATGAAGCAGAGAATCATCAATGAGAAGAGGCTCCTTTGGTGTAAACCCTCACAAAATGAGACTAATCACACAGTTGTCTCTTAAGGCCAATAAATCAATGCCTGTGGTTAATCCTAAACAACGAAATCAATACAGCTGCATCTCAATGGCTGGGATGAAAATCTTGTTGCAGAGTTTAAAGTAGCCACACATGGGCTCATTTTATTGAAACTAAGTTTATTAAGATTTGAAATGCACATTAAATTACAGATAAGAACAAAACAGATATGTTCACAACTGGAATACCACATTCCATAGTGATTATTTCAATGATCATTATTCAAACCTTTTTCGCTGCTGTTTATTGTAGTAAGGAGCTGTTACTAATAACTCCAACCGAGGAGCTGAACCTGACAGGGGTCCATGTGAAGAAAAGGGCAACTTCAAATGTGTACAGCAGGATATAAAGCTGGTAGGGCCACTGAACTCTCATTTGTGTTAATCAAACTTCTGTAAATTGTTTGTGTAATGAAATTACGGCTGCCAGGGAGGCCTGGGGGACATCAATTAAGCAGATAAGCAAATGAAAATAAATCGCTTTTTATCAAATGTGCGGCTGCCTGCTTGTGTGTCCGGTAAACACAGGAAAAACAGGAAAAGATTTTGTTCAGTGATTGGAGGGCTCATAAATCCCACTGACAGGCATTCAGGGGTGCCCGTGTTTCCAGAGCTCTGGGAAACTGTCATTTACTTCCTCCTCAAAGGTTATCAAGATGATACATTTGATTGTGATCATAGAAAATCTGTTTCGCTTTGTTCTTGCTTTATTTTTTTTAAAGTAACACTGTGTGAACTATTTTTGGGACAGATGTTGACAATGTTGACTCAAAAGCGTGTTTCAACGGAAGGTAGGCCTTAACTGATCCAACAATGTTATCAGAGGCTGATACTGATGTAATAAATGTATTTGAACCATTGCATAATGTAGGTTTTTGCAGTTTATTCAATTTTAAATGAAATAAATGTTCAAATAAGTTTTTGGAAAAAGCTCAATTTACTTTTGTTTTTTCTTTATCTATTATGATTGCAACTGAAAATAACTGACTAACTTGTGCATCTCTGGTTTTGAATCTGTTGGTCAGCTGAGCTGATTGCATGTTCTCCTTTTTCCAAGAAGGTTTTCACTTTTTATTATCCAGTGCCAGTGGAACAGGGCTATCATTAGGATCATTAGCATAGTTTATGGATATAATGATTGGAAAATTAAGAGATGTCCTTTTTTCATTCTAAGACTACTGCTGCCACCATGTTATTTAGTCTGCATCTGATGGTATAAAGCCATCCACACTCACACCATAAAAGCTGCCATTCATAGGACCCTGACAGGAACAACTCCATCTGTTTTCGGATACACACACACACACTTTAACGCAGAATTCTTCAGTGTCCGTCCATTGGGCCCACTGCCCCGCATATTTTGGATGTTTGTTTGGTCCAGCACACCTGATTCATCTGACTTGATCACTATCAGCTTGTCATCAGAGTCTGCTGAGTATTCGTTCATTGAGCTACATGTCCTGGAGACAGGAAAAATGTAAAACAAGCAGGACAGTGAGTCCTAAGGAACTAGACTGAAGAACACTTCCAAGCTTAAATACTTCCAAATCATGAAATGATTGTGCAAAAGCAACATCTTATAATAATATTCTTTGTTTTATTTACTCCAAAAAACCTATTTTACCATTTATGCATGATTTTTTATGCTGCACTGATATTTGTGTTTCCTCCTGAAAGCAGCAGACTTTTTATTCAGGAAAGTTTTTTGTGAAGCTTTTATTGCATCCCCATCTCTGTCTTTTGCACTGCAGTTTATGGCTTTTATTATTATTGTTGTTTTAATTTGACTTCCTTTATTTTATTGTGAAGCACTTTGCCCCTTCCATCTGTGAAAGGTCCAATATAAATTTTTATCTACTTACTTACTTGTGAACATATTTACTTGGTCTTAGAAATAATGAGATTTCAGTATATAATCCAAGTGATAGAGCATTCACCTGTGCATAAAAAAAAAAGAACAAGCTGCATATATTCAGGAAGTAATAATGATACTGACATGTCCATTTTTAGGTTATGTGGGTCAAAGTTGTACTGGTGTATTGACATTTATAAATATATTTATCTTTTTTTTCTCACTAGCAATAAGCCCTGCAATTGACTGACAACCTGTCCAGGGTATACCCCACCTTTCACTCGATGATAGGAGAGAGAGAGAGACTGTAGCAGACCACTGTGTCCATGCGTATTGTAGTATAAAATGTGTGAACGAATGACAAAAGACCAGTATTACAATACTTTTACTGTGAAAGGAAAACGTAAGTGGTCTCTGAGAGTGTTTTTATGTTTAGTTTTTAAACATGTCTATTCTCATTTAACTTCTTACTTATTCCAAACTATGAATGTTTTTATGCTATTCATATGTCCATTAAAGAGTTATGATAAATCTAGACCACTATTTGACGAGCACTTTTCGAAAGTGCAATCTCTGTAGACGTATACTGTATCTGAGAAAGTGCATGTAAGTAGGGCTGCAACTAAGACTATTTTATAGGCGATTAATTTATTAAACAGATAATGGACCGCACGATAAACCATTTTATTTATCAGAATATCTGCATTTCTTTACTTTTTAAAGCTGTTATAGTGGTTACAGAGGTGGGCTTGGTAGTGGAGGACCCAGGTTCAATCCCCCAGGTTAACAGAGATGAGCCATGGTGGGCCCCTGAGCAAGGCCCCCAAGCCCCAACGGCTCCCCAGGTGCTGCAGCAGCCCACCGCTCCTAGTGTAACTAGTGATGGGTTAAAAGCAGAGGACAAATTTCAGTGTGTTTCTTGTGATATGTAAGATACGTATTTCATCTATCTAACCCTTCAAGAAGTGTTGTATGTTTCAATCTACAGAATGATACAAACATGTGATGACGTCACCCACTAAATATCCATTTCTGTCGACTATATCGATTATTCATCGCCGCCCTACCAGTCAGACAAAAATGTTCTGAGTCTAAAAGCTGGCTAGCTGAGATGGGCTCCAGCAGAAACTTGCAGCCCTGAATAGAAAGAAGCAGGTATAGATAACAGATCAATGAATGCATACAAGCTATCAGGCTTTCATTTGCTCTGTGTTCTTAGTTCAAAAAGCATGGACCAATCCAGTTTATATTCCTTTACCCACACCAAAAGCTAGTGTCTCTGACTATAACCAGTGGGTTTCCAGACTGTCATGGAGGAAGAAAGTTGTCATGAAGCATAACACAATATGATTGAGCTAAGTCAAAGACATGCATCGGGTAAGAAGATTCCTGGCTGTCTGAGTGTCACACGGGAGAGCCACAATGAGGCAAGACAGCACAGTTAATGGATGCGATCACAGCTTCCTGGTGAATAATGCAGCCCTGCTAATTGTCTGCATTAATAATTGATGGTAGTCTGTTTGAGGAGGCAGTAGTGGGAGCTGCAATGGATAAGGAGCAACTACCATCTTCTAAGGGAGGACAATGAACACTATGCTGGTGGCTAAATAACCCGCTTCCTCTTCTTATTGATGCTCTGACTGTAGAGGAGGATGTGTCTATGTGAGAATAAGATGTCAGAGTAAACAGTTGCCTTGACGACATAATTACATAATGAGCCCCGGTCCCACCACATATTTGACAGTTAAAATGACTTGGGCTCATGTCTCCAGGCTCCACAATGTTGTTCCACCCTGAGTTTAAACTGACCCAGAAGGTGACCCAGAACCAGCCAGCTGCATAAATAAAAATGACTACAATTATACACAAATAAAAAAAAAAAAGGTACTGATATATATTAGGTTTATGAATGCGTGCTTCTGCAAATTTGGTGATCCACACAGAATTTAGTGACTGGAAGCAATAGCAGGACATAAGCTGATGAGAAGACAGAGGTGTAGAAAAAGAATTGGATATAAGAGGGTAAGAAAAATAGATTTCACTGTAAACTTGATTTATATGCTGTGTTCAAGGTATCCAATTTCCAGAGGGTGAATAAAACCAAGCCATAAAGAAGCCTTGTCTTCTTTTCTGCAGGTCAACACCTTTAAACCATGCTTGTGATCTTATTGCAAATAGCAGGATCACTAACCCCAGGTGTGGTCTGGAACTCTGACAAACCAACTGATTTGCAGCATTTGCTGAAGATTTTAAAATATGAAGCAGACACAACTGGAATAATGAACAAAATAAATAAACACAGGAGAATCTGATCACTAAAACCAAGAAGACAGCACTTTGGTTTGTCTCACAAAACAGAGAAATAACAACACATTGCTCAGGATTGGAAATGTGGGCTCCTGTTCACCTTTAAACATTGGAGCACAAAATAAGAATCTTTTCAGTCGCAAAGTCCATCTTAAAGGAACAGTGCATAATTTTGGAAAATGATCATATTAACCCCATGATAGACTGGTAGATTTAATTAAAAAATAAATTCAAGTCAAAAATTCTTAATTAATCTCCAAAAAAAAAATTAATTACCTGTCATGAGGTTAAATTGTTTTTAATTATATTTATTATTTATAGTTTAAATTGTAAGACATTTTTAGCTCAGAGTAGAAACTAGTCAAACACATGGGTCGAGAGTCAGAACCAATCGACAAAATAAAAGGCAATGTTAAACAGGTTAAAATGTCAGCTATGTCAATAAAGATCTTAAGTGTGTCCTTTTTCAGGTTCAGAACAAGGAAAACATCATTTACATTAAGACCTGGTTTATTTAGCTATTTTTCCAGATGTCTATATATGGACAAGGTCATATCCAAACTAGTTAAGCTTAACCCTTTAACCATATGGTTGAGGTGATTTTGGGTCGCTATATCTCAATGAGAGGAGGAGGGCAGTTAAAGGGTTAAAACTAAGGTTGTACCTCTGAAAACCTCTGGTTGAATAAGCCATTAAAATTCCCCCAACATGCAAGTCTGGACCTTTTTGTCTGGTTATAGATCAAAGTTTGAAGGACAGTACTTACACTTGAGGTAGGTTTTCAATAACCTGAAGTCAGGGTTAGAACCTACAATGTGGGAGCAGTTACAGGACTGAACTCCCTCCTGAACTGAACTCTGGTCATTTCAGCCATTTTGTCTCCATGACATAGATTCCGAATGGGTCATTTGATTCTAATCAATCCTGTGAAGTGTAAACATCTCCTTAAAGCACCACTAAGGACTTTCTATTAACATTAAACTATCAGATACAATTTCATTTGATGGAATATTTTCTTTTAGGAAGCATCATCCTGCTGTAGTAGTCTCCCATCCCTACTGATGGTGAAAGCCAGCCAGAGTAATTTTATCCTGGCATCACAGTGGGACAACTGTGCATTGTTTTTCAGCACTTTGTCAAGCTCAAAGAGCTACAGTGGACATCATGGCAGAGGAAACTATAGCTTGAGACCCACATTGTGCAGAACTGCTGTAGTCTGGGTTTGCTCTGTGTTAAGGTCTCACCTGGTGGGTTTCAAAAGTGGACCATTTCCAAGCATTACCTCTTTGGCTGGATTAGTAAGATTATAAATTTACCCAAAGGCTCTGAGATCACATGAGAATCAAGCACTTGTTTTAAGATGTAGATCACAAATTTCCTTACAGATCAGGAAAGTATCTGTTTATCTATCTTGCTTCCTTTTCAGAATTGTAAATAAATACATAAGATGAGTGGTGTCATATAAAATGAGCTTTTTTACTTCTAAACTAGACCTCTTTTAGTATGTGGTTCAAATCTCTTCTAAAACCTCTGAATTGTTTACCGTAGCCTGAAGCTTCTACAGCTTCTACAAGTTCATTTTATGTCATGGTTCTTTTTTTTTTTGAAAATTCACCAATTACTCTAAATCATGACTGCATCTCACTTTCAGCCAGCTACTGTATGTAAATTGATGCAGTTTAATGGTGGTCCAGCACCAAAAAGATCTCAACCTGTGTCTTCAGCAGATCAGAGTGAATTGTAGATTCTGAAACACTTCTAAACTCCACGGCGCCTACTGTAGACCAGACTCTTTGACTAGTGGCTGCGATGGCACGAGTGACTATGCAAAAGAGCAAATAAAAGTACATCTAAAAACCAATTTGACTTTTATTTTTCTTCTAATTTAAAAATTACAATGTTTCTTTCTGTTGCTTTAATTGTAGCCTCAAAAAAATTAAACCAAGTACAGAGAAAATGGACCTATAGCAAATTTCGGCCTTTATTGTGACTATATACAATACGACTCTTCCGCTAAGTGCTTGCTTTTACACACTGTTGTTTGTGAATGCAAACAGAAAAAAAGCACTTAAGGATATGTAGCTATTAAGCTTGCACCCCAAAGCTCTGCCACTCTGAGTGTCTTAGAACTGTTTGGTCTAGGAGAGCCTTTAGATGAGATAACCACTATCATTCTTGTTTGTTAAAGTCCAAACATAGGGTGCAGCAATATCTATCTTAAATCAAACTGCAAACTTCAATCAAATGAATATACACCCTAAGACTCATATTATGCTGAGTGTCATGTTTGTAGTTTCTTTTTTTGTGAGGATTAAGTAGATGACCACAACCAATGGACTTTAGAAGTAACAGAACTGATTGTAGTTGTCTATTTAATGGGCTAATATGAGAATGATACTGTTTTTATACTAGTAAACCACAATTCACAGATTCTGTTTGTTTCACTTCTGGAATATAGGAGAGGAAATCCGCTTCCTGCTCATCTCATTAACATGTAAAACCTCGTCTTTAGGATAAAGAGATTTCACAATTTAAAAAAGAAAAAGAAAAGTGGAACTCCGGAAAACCAAGGATGTTCCTTCCTACTTCTATTACTAAGGCATGTTCCTTTGGCAGAACTCCCCCTCCTGTCTAATATACAGTCAGACCTAGTTACAGTAGCAATTACTAGTGTTCAGGTTAAGAATAATTGAATTACTGTGTGGCTTCTCTGCACTCCCCGGTGGGCACATCAATCACAGACTCAGTGCTACATGGGCCCTTTATCACCCTCTTCCGTCTTTATGTAAAAAGACGAAGGTTGTGCTGTTGCACTCCATCTATTAATAAACGGGCCCAGGGTGGCAAACTCATTTTCTAACACATTCCTCTCTTTAATCAAGCTGTCAAATATTTGCAGGTAGTTAGTAAAAACTGGGTGCCATCTTCTCTCCAGATGGACAGAACCTTAAAGAAAAATTACAAGAGGTACAGGTGGAGTTATAACAACAACTGCTCCACCTGAAATACCCAAGAAATATAATGCTAAACCTGCACTTGTGATAAATTTTATTTGATTTGTTGTAAGGAGAAATCCTACTATATAACTCAGTGAATGGCTCTTTTGTGCCATGCAACCATTCAAAACTGAAACACAATAAACTTGATGTAAAGCATTTGTTTGAACAGCTGGATTTCTACTTGAAAAACCAGGTAGCTTTTTGAAACCGCACATACGAAGCATCTGCGGTGCTTCTGTGTGAATAAAAAAGCTCTCACAGCAGATTAAAACGCCACTCTGTCATTCTCTGTCCATTCACCACCTCCATTATTAGCTATTTTAAAAAATTGTAGAGGATTTCTGGTCATGGTCTATAGTTCTGCCAAACCCTAATCTTCTGCATGTTTTATTTCACTCGTCACGACTATGCAACTCTTTGTTCTTCATCTATCTGGAATATACAAAAAGCAGAAGTGTTGAAAGCACTAAAATACCATCTGACGGAAAGGATGTTGGTCTCTTTGCTGTCCGTGCCAAAAAAATGCCAATCCTTCAAATGAACAGGGAGAGCCACACGCACATTTGCCCCAAGCTTTACTGCAGCATAATTCAGTGTTTTGCATGGGGACAGAGGTTGGGCAGTCACACTGAGGTTGTGCCCGAGGTGCCGTCTGGCGTGGCCTCGGCCCACGTCTGCTGGGCAGAGGCTGCCAAAGCCACTGGCAGTGCCTGTGCCCCCAGTGGAGGAGAAGGAAAAGCCTGCTTGTGGCCATGCTATCACCACACAGGCTGCTGGAGATAGCACACATCACATTTGTGAGTCCATGCCTTTAAGCATAGACACAGAGAGGAAAAACAATTCCATGTAAGCCAATAAGCTCATGAAATACACTTGAAGAGTCTTTCCTGCTGAGTGAACATACACAAAGGGCTGGGGAGATGAAGTTCTTTGAGCAGCAAACACTTCAAATGTTTTTCAATTTACATGAATTTGAAATGCCAGATCAAGATGTCTGCCAAAAAATGATTATGTGGCAAAAGGATTTTAAAGAAAATACTACAGTTGGAACGGAAAATGAAGGACCCATGAGGATAGGGCTTCCTTCTTTTTATTGGTTCCCAGGCTCTCCATAGCTCTGGTTCTCCCTATCTTTGTGTCCGTCTGTGTTCTTCTGTCTTGTGGAAAATATGGAGGGCTCCCTATCCTGTGATAAAGCCGTAGCCTGAGAGATGGGAAAGAAAGATCCATCATACTGAGGTGTTGGTTTCCCGTGCCAATCCGCACCACTGAGGGCTGTAATACATACATGCTCCATCCATGCATCATTAACTGAACCCCTCTGCACCCCAAATAACATGGTTTGGCTGAGCGCTTCTGAAATCCTAAAGCTTTTTGGCAAATCTTCTGAAAGTCCTAACATGCATGAATTCTGGGGTTGTCTTGTGGTTTGTTTGGTTCACTTCTATGAAGAGTTGAAACACTCGTCTGAAGCCTAACAGCCGCTTGACTCTCGAGTGCTAAATGATAGAGGGTTACAGCTTCTCTTTGTTTGAGGGTGAATAACACTTAACTTCCATCAAGCTTTAAGTGACAAAATGAAAAGAATGAACAAAATATACACACACAATATAGTACAGAAAATTACAAACGCTTATTTTTCAGCCACAGAGTTCATGAAGTGCTTAAGGTAAAACTGCTACGATGTTAGAACCCTGGCAGGTGGAGTTCAAGTGACACAAACATCACTGACATTCATGGGCATTGCTTGAAAAGCTTTAAACCATTAAAAGCACTTCAGGTACAGTATAATGCCTGAAAATAGATCACAGAGCTTCAAATATAGAGCAAATGCTTTGAAAAGGTCACATGTCTCAAGTTCGGAAACAATAGACATGATTACAGTACAACGTAGCTTTACAGAGCAGTGTATTTTTGTACAGTCAAGAAAAATAAAAAAAAGGGGATCTCAAATGCTCATTTTGAAATGTGAATCCTAGAATAAATGCCTCATAATGTAGGGTCAGGAAGCTCATAAAAAGGCCAACAGCTGCTAAGCTGACTGGGTCTAAGACACAACGGGGGTCAGACAGGTTGCTCGCTTGTGTACACACAAACCCAAAAGTGAATAAACAACTGAATCCTAAACACAATGAAACCTGATCTCAGTGTTACAGTACCATCTGTTGGGATTGTGAACTCTGGGGGTGAAATATTCTGTGGGAGCCCCCTGGACGACCCTCCTGTCTGTGATCAATCAAACTCCCTTTCGGCATGTGTTCTTCAAAGCTCCAGGAGGTACTGATCCCTGACACCTGAACTATTTGCACCAAACCAGACTTCAATCTTCATCCTTTTTGCAACAAACAGTCATATTTTAGGTGAATCAGGTGACTGTATCAGGTGAGAGCAGTGGAGATCCAGGTGGTGTCTCTAAAGCACCCTTGCACCTGCTGCCTGTCCTCACCCACCCATCTGAGGGCAGATTCCCAGAATGCCACAGGGCAGCTGCTGACAGGCACTACTTTGGATATTTCCCTTGCTTCTATCTAGCTCCCCTCCATGGGGCCTCCTGGGGTCAGCTGCAAAGATGTTGGATGGGATGGTGGAGGTCAAGGAGTTGGCAAGAGGAGAAGGAAGGGGGAGGGCATGCCTTCTGCAGAAGGTGAGTGTCCCGTTTGTACAATTATACTCCACGATTATCACTTTCACAATCCAGAGACAGCTCAGAGCTCATACTCTGGAGTTCTTTGCTGATCATGTTACATTCTCCTGTCTATGTCCTCTCTACATACCCCCTACCATGAGGCTTCCACCTCCACCCGTCCCTTACACTCCACCTGCCTCTGTATTAACATGTAGAGCTATTAAAAATCTTAAACAGTCTATGTCTAATTATGTACATAAAGTTTTATATTTTTCATATAAATAGCTACAGTTTTGCGTCATCTTTCCAGGGAAATTCTACTCTTCTATTGGAAAACTGGATCCACATGAAACTTTGTTACTTTGGATGCCAAAATGGTTTATTTTGGCTAAGATGTGACCTTATTGCTAAATTTGCAACTTTAATAACAAGGAATTCCCTCCCAGAACATAAAACCTCACTGTATCAGAAAGAAATAAAAAAAAGAGCCCTATTTCTTCATTCAATTTCAGAACAAACCTGTCCACCTACATTAGAAAATTACCACCATATCTAGGGAGCTTTAGGTATATTTTATTACTGTTTAGTATTTTCTGGTGCCGAAACAGAATAAATCAAACAGGGGAATCAATTAGGGGAAATGGGTGAAATCTGTTTTTTAAATCTTGACTATGCCTTGGGGAAATGATCTACAAATTGCTACTTTCAGCACCTCCATAAAGAGACCATGGAGATACATTTTTAAAAGTTGCTCACGGAGACTTACAACTACAGAAAAACATTCCAGGATATTTTTAGTGTTTAGGCCTATATGATTCAATGATTAAGTCTTTTAGAGGGGCTTTTTTGTAGACTTTGTATGGTAAACTGAGTGGTACAAAAGGAACAGATGGTGTGGCCTAAATTATTTTAAACTCCAATTAAAACTGTAAGTAACTTGCAGTTCTTGTATTCCTGGCCAGGTTATATCCAACAGCAGCATGCTGGGTCCAAAAGTCTACTGGATGTTTTTCAGTTGACGCAGAACCTTCATATAATTATGGACAACTTATGTATCCACTGGCACACAAATGTGAGTCTCTGTTCGTGCTGGCCTCTTAATCCCGTGGTGTGTGTTTTTGTCACTGCAACTCTGTGCAGCCACACAATAAAGAATATTTACAAGCACGTTAAAGCTTCTCTTATTCAAGTTTCTACACAATTCCGAGATTTCTGTGAATGATTTAAGTTACGGAAATTCACATAAATGACATGCAACTACTTGACTGTGCAACAAAACACACCACAGTTAGCCTGTGAACATGCAACCCTCCCACTTGGAGTTGTGTCATTCTTTCCAGTGGTCGTCCAAACTTTTCCACACTCAGTATGTCAAGGGGAATATAGTGCGCCAGAAAAGAAGACCAGAGTTTAAACTCTGCCACCCAAATAACTGATCCTGGCAGCTGGTATTTTGTATAAAACCGGTGGTGGTGGGGATTTACCATCAGTACTTGATAAATGTAACTGTATTTTCTTTAAATAATGGAGACCTGTCAATAAATCCAACTAAGTCACCAAATACAGGAAGAAAAATGCTAATCACTCTTCAAAAATTGACATTCATGATTTCAAACGCAGACAGGGCACATATTATTATCCCACACATTTACATCTGGATCTTGAATTGAATTTGAAAATGACAACTTAAGCCTTTCATTTGTTCTGTGTTTATGCACATCTAAAACTATCCTGCCATTCTGACCACTGTGCAGCGCAGGAAAACAGATCAGGATACAGAACACCAGTCCCCACTGGGTCAATGCGTTTATGATCAAGACCCTTTTCTTTATTACCATTACAGAATCCCATTTAAATAAGGACTCTTTTAAATATCTTTAAACCCCTAGGTCCATGCAATGTTTTAGTTTAGCCACTGAAACTTTCATTTGCTGCCTTGTGTTTTAACTGACACAAAGAAAGAAAATGTTTAACTGCAATCAAGCCCAGTTAAAAATTTTTGCACTGTGTGTGTGTTTTTTAAATCTGTCTCTTAACACTAAATACAGGTTGCATTTGTTTGCCTTGCAAATATGTGTGTGGCCACACATGTTTTTTATGGAGTGTAATTAAGTCAGTCGAGGACCAGGTGAGGACTAATCCAGCCGGTCTTCGGACATCTGAAGCAGCGGAGTTTGGACAGGTGAAAGCCTGGGTGTTCAGTAACCGAAGAAGGCTAAAAACATAATAGTCACTAGTCTGTACTACAGACCTCTGCTTTACTTGACGGTGCTTGCGCTTGACCTGCTTGTTCACTCCGAGTGTCCATTTCAACAACAAAAGCCTAACAGGTTTGTGTGTGGTTAGACAGGGTACTGTGTAGTGAAATGTAACACTCATTGAGTGGGAAGTTAGCGTTGGTTTTCCATTAAATGACAGGCCTAAACTGTTGAACATTTGAAATTTGTCTTTAGACAATATACTTTGATTTAATTATTTTATCGAAATTTTATTAACATCGTTCTGGGTTTATAAGATTTTTTGAATAAATATAACTTTGCATAGTTGTTTAGAGGTTTTGTTCATATGAAAGTGATGTTTAGGGCAGTTTGGATGGTAAGATAATTAAAAAAAATATTCAGATAAAAAGTATTCACTTCTACAACTTGGGTGTAAAACAGAATTTTTATTTAGTAAATTTAACAATATTTTTGAAAAGTTGGGAGGCAAGCAAAGTTGCCAACCCAGATTAAGGAATTAATGGAGGTAAACTATGTTTAATATGTTAACATAAAAGCAGAATAGGTAATTCATATTAAGGAACATGCAAATATGACTTGTTAAGTTGAAGGCAAAACTTAAGTTTTCTTGAGCTAATTGTGGAGGCAACTGCATTTAAGAACTTTAGTTTCAGAAGATCTCTCAAGTGAAGTCAGGGCAATCAAGAGATAGGATAATATGTCATTATTATAAAAAGTCTTGAAATCAAACTAAAAAGACACATCTAAAGAAATCTAGTTGATTCTTAAAAATAAAAGATTTCAGAAAGTTGCATCACCTTCATATAGATGAAAATAATGCAAATATAGAAGCCAAGTTATTTTGAACAGAAAAAAAGTCAGAAAAAAACCCACACAAGATAATTAACACTTAAAATAAGACTAACCAGATATCCAATACTAAATATAGGTATATTAAGTTTTTAGAACTGATAGAAGCCTCTGTATTTTAAATGGTGCAATTAAATAAAACCACAAACTCAACTTGACACAATATGACAAAAGCAGAAAATATGGTCTCCTTTACAGTGGTAGCTGTCTTTTTTTCTCTTTATTCTTTCCCTTTTTTGGCTTAAATTTGAAAGATGCAGCATTATCCTAAGTGCTTACATAGAAGGTGCTTAGACTTCATTTCCTATTTAGGATATATTCTTCTCGCCTCCCATCCTTCTACTTAGGATTACCATGACCAGGACAACCGACAATCTACACCACTATATTCTTAGCGTTATCAAATTTTATAGCCTCGACACTCTGGCTTTCAAACAATCTGATGTCGAACATCTCCACAGCTTTGAAACGTTAAACGCAATCTTAAACCGGCCGCCATGCTAAAGCACGGAGGCTGTTTTCCTCTGCTGCTTGCCTGACTTGTCATAAATATGTAAGTACTGATAAAGTTCTGTGGAAGCAGAGGCCACGGGTTTTCCTCCTTTTGCATCAACTGATAGTTTGTCTGCCCTTCAAACAAGATGGCAGTGATTTGAAGGGAGTTGTAAATCCAAAAAGTATTTTTTTATACATGTACAAAGTCAAAATTACCTTTGTTTGCTTTAGGGAACTTGATTCACACTTTCAGGTTAGTGGAGTTAGATTTTTGTTTCTTGTCAGCAGCTTAAAATAGACCATCTACAGTAACTTACATAAACTTAACATCTATTAATAAACTTTGAGTTGTTTTAACTCCAAAATGCACCTTTTAAGGAATTCAATCAGACTGATTTCGACAAGCACTGCAGAAGTGTCCAAAACCTGCTCACTACATGAGCTCAATCCAACAACTGCAAATGAAAACAACTCAATCAAAAGCTTCCAAAAGCACCAACGTTATCGTCTGGAGGACTCTCAGATTTTGTAGAGAGCTGGCATGATGGACTCTTGCAGAGTGGGCCGTGCCGTTTTAACAGTTATTTATCCCTCTTTCCAGTTCAAGGGTCCTTCTGTTTAAAATGGGCAGCATTAAGGCAAACTGACACTGGAGTCTATCCTTGGAGTCGCGATCCAAATTCCAGAGAATCTTGGCAACTCCTCGGGATAGATGGGACCCTCATGGATATAAAACCCCACAATGGATGAATAGGTAAACAGAAGGGTGTGAAAGAGTGATGGCAAAAAGAGAATGTTCACCCTCAGAGAGGCACAAAGAGGGCGGTGTGTGAGTGGGAGATGGGAGAAAGCCAGAGTGTTTGGGGGAGGAAAGGGGGAGGGTGAGTGAGAAGCACAGGTCTGAAGGGAGTTGTTGGGGAGCAAGAGTAAAAGTTTTGTCTCCAGGCTTTTAGAGGGTGCTGTGTGCAGTGTTAACTCAATCAAAAGGAGAATTATACCTCCTGAGACACTCAGGTAACCTTTCATTATGGCCTTAATCCTTCTTAATAACAGAGCTGCAATGCTGGCAATGCCCCATTAGACAGAGAACCACTGTGAAGAAGAGCCATTATTCCCCACAGGACTGTGGAAATGTGAGCACACAACACTCACTCACATACTCTCACAGTGACAGATGAAATCAATCACAAATTCGTCTTGAGCGAGAAAATCAGGGGACATAGTCCTCCATAAGGAAATGGAGATGTCGAGGCAGAGTAGCTCTGTTTATGTGGGATCAAAAACCGAGTCTTTGAAAGTGACTGCAGAACATGACTCTTTGCAGTTAAAGATCAACAAGGTTTCAAAACTGTTTTGTTTTTTCACATTTGATGTGATTTTTTAAAAAAAACCACCCTTGTTATGCTACACACAAAAATCTAGACAGATACATTTTATTTTCTGTAAACTTCTTTTCTATTTTTTTGGTGAGCTTCCAGCAATTTTAAAGCAGTCGATCCTAGTACGAATGAAACCTGGCTTTTCTTTTTTTAAATTTTAGAAGAAAATCTTTCTCAAGTTAGAATGCTTTATAGTGGTGCAAAAAGAAAAATGATATTTATGGTTAAATAAAACAAGTGATTAAGATTTAGTCTGATAGAACACATGGGTTAAAGTTAAATCTTCTGTTTATTTTACAAGCACCTACTTCACATTCAAGTGTCATGGTACTTAAATATTAACCGTGATGTTTATTAGGCTGATTCCATGCAATCTGAGATAAAGGACACACAAACTATGACTCAACAAAGAAAATGTAAATTACAGCTTGCCTAAAATTTGAACTACTCTGATTCATCCTTGTTTTATTTCCCAGCCTCGTCAAGCTTTAAACTGTGATTCCACTGCAGCCAAAGCAACTCAGAGGCAGTCGAGCCTTTAATGTGAAACAAAATGAGCAGCTTGATAACATCTAATGAAAGCAGTCCTAATGTAGTTTAATAAATCAACAGGCTGTCCACGGTGCTTATTTCAGTGGCAATTAAGCTACTTCTAAAAGTTGAGATGTTAAGTAAAGATTTCTGGGTTTCTATAGACGTGTCTTTATCAGTGATGTATAGGAGACTAAATAAAAAGTTGGGAAAATACAATTTATCATCGTGGCAATTTAATGACTAAAACAATATACAGATGTACGCCTAGCTTATAAAGAGGAAATAATTCTTGTATATTTAATATCCTGTCTCTTTTTTAACTTAATTTAATAACAGTTCAAAGGTTTAAATATGTTTCTAAAAAAGTTTAACTAGTCTATTTATATTTTATTTTATTTCATATTAATTCACCTGTACCACTCCAGCCCGTTGTCATAGTTGCGGTCGAAGAAGTGCGGCTCCGCTCCAACGGCTCGGATGTCCGGGTGGACCCGCAGAAACTCCAGCAAAGCCCGGGTCCCTCCTTTCTTCACCCCGATGATGAGAGCCCTAGGCAGCTTCTTGCTCCCCTCCCCGAGCGGACTCAGTTTACCTGCAAATTTGGGTGACACTTTCCTGGAAGCCAGTAAATCCGGAGGCGGCAGCAGGACGGACTCTTCAGGAAGCTTCAAACCGCCGCTCGCGCGCTCATCACCGGGAGCCCCTGAGGCGCGCCCGGCGGCCCCGTAGCCGTCGTCCACCGGCTCCGACCCGGCGCTCCATCCGTACACGAGTCTCTTGGTCCTCAGCGAACTCAAGTCGTCAAGGAGCCGACTGGAAGATGCTTTGACCGGGGAAGGTAAGGTGCAGCGTCCGCTGAAGAGGTGCAGGAGGATGACGGAGGCGAGGAGGGAGCACAGCATGACCGCAGCTCTCCTGAAGACGCCTCGGGACGGGGGGTCCAATTTGTGGATGCGGCTAAAAGCCATACCGGTCCCTGGGTGGTCGGTGAAGAAGCCACAGCCATGCTAGGTGCACATCACTCAGTCTTCTTGCCATAAAGAAATTGAGCTATGAGTCTGTTGAGTCAGAACTCCTCCAAAAATGTAAAATGATGCCTGGAGTGAAACAAGTGACAAATAGTCAGCCTTAAATGTACAGAAAACAACTGTGTAAAGCTATTGTAACCATTTACTTGCTCAGGTGATAGTCTGTAGTGTTTTGCTGAAAATGGGATGCCACCGCCTGTCCTGATTCACCATCCGCACGTGTACAGAGTTGTAAACTTGTCTCCATGTCAGGTTTGTTGACAGACACTAGTCTGACCAATGATATGATGAGAAGAGAAAACCGCAGCCAATCATATTCCAGGTGGGCGTGAACGCAAACGCACGAGTTCAAAATTAAGTAGAAATTATCAGTGAAGGGAAAAAGGCAATAAAATTTACAAGGGTTGCTTCAGTTACACAGCACTTTTCAAACACAGGAACAGTTCAAAGTGCTGTACACAAGTTAAAGAATGCATTAAAAAATTAGGAGCGGTTAACAGTAAATGCAGATATATAATCTATTAACACAAAGGAAAATTAGATCAGCAACAGAAAAGGTAATTAAATAAATAGCTAAATGCATTTTCACTCTATTTGGCTCTTACCAGAGGTACTCCCAGCGGACCGCCCTCTAAAGATCTTATTTCCCTACTTTATTTGTGGTCCAAAAGGAGATCAGACATAGAAAGAGAGGCACACATTTTAAAAATACTGGATCTAGACTTTGATGCATTTATTGTAATAGTTGAATCCTTGAATATATTATATTTGAAGTTGAGCTCAACATCTCTTTTGAAGCACAGACTTGTGCACAGAATGAACAAATACACTATAATCTGAAACAAATACAGCTAAAGTCACTGAAACCCACTTTAAAGTACATGCACAGTTTACTTAGTGATTATGTTATAAGACTATAATAAACCAAACATACACCCCCTCAAGTCACACAGAGGAGGCTGTTTTGCTGGCTGCGATCATTTTCTAGATGCTCATTTTGCACATCATCCCCAGAAATGACCTGCATCTTCAGAGCAACCACACACTTTTCTGCCATTAAATATGTCACATGGATCGAACGGGAGGCCACCAAAGAAGATGGCCTCTGCCGTGAACTGCTTTTTATGACACTCAGAAGAACAACGAAGGGAAATAGGGATAGCGGGACACATTATTTCTTTACAAGTGAACAAGAACAGAACCAAGTGTTTCACATCTGCTTCTGCCTTTTCAGTATTAGCATGAGAATATGAAGGCAGTGCTTCAACTCAGCACAGCTTACTGCTGAAGAAAGCGAATGGAGACCTCAACACCGGGCACTATTGCCAGTGCCAGATGTCCCCCATGTTGTCGAGACAATACAAAGGGGTGTCCCGTATTTAACAAATCACACCCCGTGTCTTTTTTCTGTGTCAATGAAACGGCAGAGATTTTCAGCCCCCTCAAACCAACCGTAATGACACTCGACATTCCCTCGCTGGGGTCAAATGGCTTCACATCCTAATTCATACTGAAGAAATAACCAGGGTAAAAAGAGTTATAATCTCAGCATTTTTCAATGCAAATTTGAATCCTAAAATGTATCTTTTTAATTTCTGCATTTAAGTGAGGAATAACTCCTACTGCAGATTGTTGTTTCCAACTTGTCGGCCGTGACCCAAAGGTCAAAATATAAACCCAAGGGCTCAAACGGGATCAGTATTTCACCATATAAAGTCTATGTTCTTTCTGCAATTTGTAGTGTAACTTTCTTGAGAGATAAACTCCACTTTTACTCACTTGTTCATGACCTACTCAGATTAGATTAGATATAGCACAGATTTAAAAAAAAAATACTACAAAGTGCAGCTACAAATAAAAAGTCTGCACTTGAAATACTCAAATTTCAGACAAACAATAAAGGAAAAAAAACTGAAAAAAAACTATTCTTTCAAGTTTTTGGATTGACATTCCAGTTATGTAAAAAAAATTACTTAAAAATTGTCTTTGAAAGTGTTTTACTATTTTTGTATATTATATTGGCTTATTGCATTATATAGCTGGGTATCATATTTGTCAATTATGTATTGCAGAATTGCTCAAAAAAAGTTATGTCAGTTTTGCAATAATATCTGACACGGGATGGGGCAAGGCCCAGCTTAAACATGATTAACTTTGATTGTGGTCTGTGTCTGCATGCTGGACTTTTTTCAGCCGACTGAAAACAGTCACAATCTGCTCTTGTAACTGATTCAAGAAAACAGAATTTCATGTTATAGTTTGTTTGAGGGGATTTTATATACCATTATATTTTTCAGACCTAACAAATGCATCAATTTGTATCAAAAGAAGAAAAAAATGAAGTAACGAGATATGATGGGGTTAAAAGTACATTTCCCGTTCAATATATACTCATCAAAACCTTGAAATGGTATTAAAGTGGACGACACAACTTAGAGGAATTGTTTTAAGTTACTTTTTGCTTCCTCCGAGTCACTTTTGAAAATGAAAACACTTAAATTATGTCACCTTACCTCATGATCCTACTTATTAAATCTGTGTTGTTGGAAACGTCTGATAAAGACCATTGATTGGTTTAATATCACTGATGTCATTAGTGGCATCTGAGTAAGGATTTTAAAACTGGGCTGTGCCTTGTGAAATGTTTGTGCAGTGACAGGCACTTCCTTAAAAAAAAAAAAAAAAACAGCATTTAGTGTGTAATTACACACCCAGACATTGGCGATTTCAGAAAAATGTGCAAGCAGTAATTCGGCTTTCATCTTCACCGTTTATCCAAATTGCAGTGCTATGGTTGCTCTGACGCAGCCGTTTTGGAATCTTGGATGCAGAGTTGGGGTTTTAACTGTAAAGGGCATACAAACAAACTGTTTATCCTTTGACAATATGTAACTTTTTTTTTTTTTTTTTGCATAATGAGGAAATTCTCAAGGAATGTCATGGGAAAGCGAGCACACTCCAACTCAAACCCAAGTAAGGAGTGGCTGAATTATCTGTGTCCAAGTGTTATTTTATAGAAATGCGCAGGCCATCCCAAAAGTTGTGCGTTAGCTCTCTCCGATGCACAATCAACAGTGAGAATATAACTATGCTGAAGCTGTTTTCCATCGCTGTGCTGGCCAAGTACTTAGAGTGTGTGTCTCAGCCATGCACATAATCTCCAGACAGGTTTATGAACTGAGGTTTGGGAGCTGTCAGTTTGGAGGAGACATCTTTACTGCCGATATGACGGCTTAACAGTTTCTCAATGTGAAACCAGTTGAAATTGTTTTTTTTAATTTTGTTTTCAGGACAGTATTTTATTTTTCAGCAATCTCATTGTTTAATGATATATAAATTAGACGAGGCACTTAAGAGTGATGTTGTACGGTCAGATATTGTTATGTATGAAAAAAAAAAAACCCTGTCCATTGGGCATACTTGGTGGGAAACAGATGCGGTGAGTAAAAATGTTTTAAACATGGAAATTACTTGGATGTAATTTATGACATGTTCCATTCTTGAGCCACAGTTTTCTTAACCGTCACAAATTTCCATACAAGCTCTACACCTTGGCTGCAAAGAGTTCCCTCCTCAATCATTTTGAATTAATTTAAAATGGAATTACTGACTTTGGTGCTACTTTCGTAACATTAGTATAATACTGAGGAATATACGGCAGTGTGGTCCAAAAAAAGTAATTATAGCTTTGTTTAGCTTTAAAAACATATTGTTTTAAATATATTCGTGCAGGATACATGCACATCTCAAGTGCGTCTGTGTGCCTTGGTGTGTTGAGTGACTTCATGTTTAACTCAAACAGGGTGTTTTTTTTTTTTTAACATCTGCAAGAGGAAACATACTCCTTGTATATACACAGCTGTTGGCCATTCATCGAGGTTGGTTTCTTTTGCTCCATTGGCAGGCCGTGCGCTGAGCAGGAAGAGCTTCTACTCAGCACAGAAACCCAAATAAATTGTCCTCTTAATCAGATTAATGCTCATCTGAAGTGGGTTGTTTCTCTGAATTCTCTCAAAATGTCAACATAGATCCAGTTCGGGTAAGGTGCAGCAACAATTATCTTGAACACATCAAAGCTACAACTTTAGATTTTTGTTTACCAGTGTGCAAAGAGAAGGGCACATGCCACATAATAGGGGGTTTTCAGTCCCTTAAATTAAAGGGCTTTATAGTGGTTTATAGATGTTGCAGTGTTAAGAATCAAATTAAAACAAGTATGATACTGTCAGTTATTTTTGTAATTCAATATACAACAACCTTGCAGTGTGTTATATCTGAAATGAGACACGGAGCAGGTTGTGTGCGTCGAGCTACATTTTGTGTCACATTCCTTCCTCCAAGAGGCAGCAGGATGCAACCGATTATGTGTGAGTGAGGGAGGGGAGGCTGTGCTTGGGTTTTGCCTCTGTATGTCCATCTCCATAGGCCAGTCATCAGGTTTAAAGACAAGCTGGTGTGGGTACAAAAAGGTTAATTGCACATGTGGGTGGATATAAGAAGAACAGTCATCCAAATTAATCTCCAAATGCACTTCTCAATTTACTCTGACCTTGACGACTTTATAGTCAGTATGAGGTGCACTCTTTAAATGCTCCACATTTTTTTACCACAAATTATTACAATCTCGACTGTGCCTGCCTATAAAATATAGCCAGCACGTAAAGAGGACATTTGTGAAAATAAATAAAAAGAACAACTTTCTGGGCTTGAGCAGTGGAAAGGTGACTAAAGTCACTATAAACTGACAACCCTGTCAATTTGTTTGGGTGTGTCTAGGCCTGGAAATCTCTCATTTAGCAAGCTCTTAAGTTTTGTTGGATTCTGTGCCACCACAGATCCAGATCAGAGTAGAATTACCTGTTTTTATTTTAACCTTTGTCTCAACCTGACTTTACGTCATGCAGCATTTGCTGTATCTCTGAAGTGAGTTATTAATAATTCAAAAGAGGAACGCCCCATCCCACCCACAAAAGAGGGAGTTGGAGTGGAGTGCCTGACTCCACCCCCAAACACCAACAGAGGTATTAAAATATAGTTGGAAAGGGATTTCATTTTTTCATTTTTTTTTTACTCTATCTCTGAGATTTTTTTTTTCAAAACATTACATCTTGAGTTTGATAAGCTTTTCTTTCAAGTTCTGTAAATAGTTTATATTCAAAATTAAATCAACAATTGAAACACATCAAGATTGTGTGGGTGTGTAATCAGATTTTGATTAAAATTGTTGTTTGACTTTTGATTAAAACATCGCTAAAACAAAGGTAGAGTAGTTTGCATTTTATCAAACCAGTCTGAAGAGTATGGACATATAAATACAACTGCAAATACATCTATTTGAAAAATAATAAAAACAGTAATAACTAGCAACTTTCTTTCTTTTTTATTGACACCACAGTGACTCATTGTATTCCACTTTTTTTTTCTTTCAATATACTAACACAACCCTCTCCATTAATCCAGACTTGGGAGTCTTTAGCACATGATAGCACTGAGGATCAACTCGTTGACCGTTGGATGGAAACAGATGCTACCCACTACACCCCACAGCCACCCTACCAAAACAGTTTTAAATTTTGAGAAAAAAAAAATCATGTTTATAAAGGATCTCCATCTCTCAGAATAAGAAATTTATTGAGAGCAGATTTTTTTTAAAGCATGGGCAACAAAAAAATGATTTTTAGAGTCTGCCTTATAATAATAGCCCTCTATAATCTGGAAGAGATGATGGCATCATTAAACAAAGACTCACAAAGTCCAGGAACAAAAACACATCATGTTGGCCTTTAGACTCTGCTCTGTTCTTGGGATGAGGCCAAAACGTGGAGATGTTGCAGGGTCATAAGGGATAGATATTACCATCCAAATGGCCGGCACAGATGATGCGTCACATGTGAGCCAATTAGAGTGCTGTTGGACAGCCCTGTGCTGTGTTCATTAAAAAGCAATATGTGGAAGTCTGATCTGCCCATTTCCTGCAGATAAGCATCGACTCATACATCCATGAAAGACAGCAAGGCTGTGAGTTGTTTAACCACCACAGTGCTGGATCATCACAGGGCATATATCCACCAGCTGTAAACATGCTGCTAACTCAGAAGAAAATGGTGTGGGTTAGCATTAGGGAGCAATCTGGTCGGGATAATTTAATGCTGTCTTAATGCAAAGATTGAGCTCATTTGTGGACTCAGGTGTTTTTCTTCCCTGCTGCAAAAATGTCTCTGCAGTGTCACTGAATATCATACAATTAATGTATTATAGTATATGTAGAGCAACATCAGTTTTTATTTTGGCAAATATCTATATTTCATATCAGAAAGCGAAGTATTTAAGACAATTTGGAAGTTATATTAACCAACACTGAATATGTGATAACCTGTTTGTAAGGCATGCTGCACACACATTAGGGATTTCATTCAATTCTTCAATGTTTAGTAATAATTACATCTGTAAAAAAAAAACAAACATTTTGGAATGTAATGTCACACACTAAGTACACATCCCACACAAGTACTGTCACTTTGCACTTGATCTCCTTTTTTTCACACCTGTTTGCTTTAAAAGTGAAATCAACTCCAGTCCTGACACCTTAAACCTCTGTCTGTAGCTGGGCTTTGTGTGGTCTTGAGCCCACACTGAGGTGTGAGACCACGCCAGCTTAACCGCTGACGGACGTGAGAGTTGGGACGACGTCCAACACAAACAACGCGGTCAGTTTGTGAGATCATTGTGCGTCGTTAGAATAATTTGTTGTGACGGCAGAGCAGAGGATGGCGGTTTGCTGTCAAAGTCAGGAAACCTGACAGTGTGGAGCATGATGTATGGAAACAGGCTGTTCTCCGACACGGCCCAGCCTCCAGCCCATTAACAAACCCTCCAACCGCTGCAGAGATGCAGTCAGACAAGACTGTGTTGCTGAATGAGGCGGATATTGCCTTGCCTTGGTGCAGACTGCCACAACCAACTGACAAATGGATGGTTGAAGTGACTGAGAAGAGATTGATCTCTGCCACCTTTTCCTGGGCCGTTTATGAGGTGTGCAGTGATATTAACTCAAACCTTTAAACAGTGTTCTGCTGAAGACATTTTCTGCTGCCTCAGGTGCACCCAGACTAGAAACCACACCTGAGAGCGATCCTCCTTGTCAAAGAGATCATGAGAACTGGGATGACTGGCAGTGAGAGTGTGCCTGTGAGTGTATTTGGGGTTACATCTTAAAAGGATCATCTTACTTCAGATGTCACCACCATATGTCTTTAGGGGCACTGGGCAGACTTACACACTGAGCAGTTTGTTGGCGCTGCTCATAACTCCAGACTGCAGGAAGCAAAGATTCCCTCCAGCTAAAGTTTATGGTAACTATTAATAATAAATCCAGAGCAACTATTTAATCATCATGTCACATTAAATGAAGTAAAATGAGCTACGTATGTTGAAACATTTCCTATAATAGCAAGCTCCCATTTTAATTACATTTTGTAACAGGGTGGATTAGAAGGAAATATTGTTTTACAGTCTTTTTTTCTTTTCCTTCCCAGTGCAGATAGTGTATGTCTTCTTTTTTGATCGTTCATGAGTAGATGAGGAGTTAACCTCACTCCCCACACCAGTAAAAGACTCTCAGCACTCAGCCATATTTTATTTCTAAATGCCTCAGACGTCTAATTACATTTCTGCCTTGCTTAATAAGAAATGATGCCTTACCTGTTAGCTGCAGGACATAATCAAAAGGTAGTGAAAACTTTGTGTTTGCCTTTTTCTTAACTCCTTGCTGTCACGGCTTCAAAATTATTGTTTTGGACTGAAAAGTATGGCCATGTCTTTGTCACAGGGTTATTAAAGTATTGCAGCTTACAACAGCTCCAAGGAGTTAGAGTTAAGTACAAAAACTCCATAATTGTTTCCTTTTAAGGAGAAGTTGTGTCACCAAGCGTGGGAAATACTGATTCAACTAAAAGCAGGTTTCAGACTAAAGTTTGATACAGAGACTTCGGCGCTTAACATGTTGGAACAGGAGACTCAGTAACCCACTTTATGTAGCTCTGTTATTTACATTCCTTCAGACATTTGCGGTGTTGTCTGTGATGTAGGGGATAATGGATGCGACTGCTCTCAGGTAAAAACAGTTTCTGAGTCTGTTAGCTTTGGCTTTGATTGCACTGAACCTCTTGCCACATGGAGGTGTTAGAACAGGGTATCCAGGGTTAGTGCGGTCTCTATTTGCTGCAAGCTTTTTTTCTGATCCTGTGGTCATACCCCTCCCTGAGCCGACACCTTATCGTGGTGGAGGGATTTGAGTTCGGGCATCTGGTGAGGATGCCTCCTGGACGCCTCCCTGGTGAGGTTTTCCGGGCATGTCCCACTGGGAGGAGAC
>JAOWBL010000011.1:9745274-9755704 GCA_028564865.1 Zenarchopterus dispar | reverse complement strand
GTAGTGACCATCAATAATATTTTAGGAACCCTTTGTTTACCTGCTGGTACCTAATATGTCCCATCCTTGACATCCAGGAATGTGAGGATGAACAATGAGGATGATCCTCTGAATGAGAACTACAATTTGGATTTTCTTGCTTTCTTGATAATATGACAGAATAGACAGTTGTTTTCCTGCTTTCTGATTGTAAAACTTTGAGTCAGTTTGCACTAATGTCAGCATGATAGCTCTTAGCTGCTTCTTCACCCAAATACTAAATTGTAAATAAAAGGCAGTGCAGAATAAGATTGACAATCTACCCTTGTAAGAGTCTTTTCTGCCTTGAAAACAGCTTTTATCAACCAGGTAACAATGTTAGACAGTCATAAGCTAAACATTGTTATTGAGAGACTTTGTACTTGTCCAGACAAACCATCAGTCTGCTGTATGTGTGTGTGTGCTTGTGTTTGCAGTGCCTCTCATTTTAAATGCAGGGCTGCTGATATCTCATCAGGTGGCAGCCAGTCCGCTGATAAGCTGCTGTCAGACAGGATGAATCCCTGTCTCGCCTGCTGGCCTTAGACACCATGCACAGCCCAAACAAGTGCAGTCAAATACAAACATTTGCACATGAGCAGATGTGTACAGTACATAAATATACACACCTACAGAGCATCTTCAGCTGCCACAGTCTTCACAGCTGATTTACCGCCTTGTCTTTGAAACTGAGAGAAGCATATACTTACTGAGCGGGGCAAAGGAAGGGCAAAGCTTTTATTTTAGGATACACTGTGTAAGAGTAACTTTTATCCAACCTGGTAATATGCTGTAACATCTAATTACTTAATGCCGAATTGTTCTGCAAAAGTTTGTACTATATACACTTCTTACTGTGCTGCAGTTAAAGACAGTAAAGCCAATGCCAGCTTAAAATGTGATGATAGCCTCAGCATGTTCTGCTGTTTGAAAGGACACTTTTAGCTATAATAATTGCAGTGATGGTGGATTAACTACAGCTGACAGGTGGACAGTTGAATTGTTTTGCTTAAAGACCATTTTGGGCCAAATGGCTCAGTTGATCTTTTTGGTGATCGGTCTACCACTATAGTCATCAAAGAAACCTTTGGTGTGAGTCAAGTTGGCACGTATAGTGTATGTTACCTTGCAATGAGCTTGCAGAGCTGCATCCATGGCCATAAAGGTTAAATGTACAGTGTTTCAAACCCCAATGCAGAAGCAGGTAACTGCTATGTAACATATGGCATCATAATGACATTCTTACAAAAAACATAGTCGCTCTTTCTGCTTGTGTTTTAATTAGGGATGGCATTATTGATCCATTATAAGTATCAGATCACTAAGACTTTTTTCAATCATGTGGAATTTGATCATTATAATAAGGATGTCTTGAAACGATACGGTGAATTTCACTGTTCCAAAGGTACCAAAAGGGCACAATTCATTGTATTCAAAATAATTAGTTTCTAGATTAGGACCTGCTAGGACCACAAGGCTACCGTAGAAATCAAAAGTAAATATGAAGTGGGCAAAAGGACATTTTTTTTCATTTTGCTTGTCATTTGAACATAAAATGAATTGGTAAAAATACAATGAACCTAACTCAATTCACCTCCATCATTATTTTTTTTTCTTTTTAAGAAAGTGAATGGAGTGATGTCCCTCAGACTGGTGAAGTCAGGGCGCCAGTATCTCAGCATCCCCCAACATTAGTGCCAGCAGAGCGAGTGTTTCACACAGCTGTACTGATGGTCTTTGGACTGCATTCATGTTGCACATCTGATCATGTTGACATGCTTATTTTTCTCAACAAAAACAACAAAAAAAATTATGGTATTGATGTTGCAGATGGCTTTTGAATTTTAATATTTAAGGTTTAGCTTACAACTTCTGGCTCAGCTGCCTTAGTTAAACTTGTTTTCCTTTCTTTAAACAAAATGATTAATGTCTGGTAAATGTTCATGAAAATAATGATTGGTCAATAAGTGATTGTTAATTTTCTTGATGATCGAGATCTTTAATTTCTAAAAATGCCCATTGCGAGCTGCTTTGTGCAGTCTTGTATCTAGTTTGCCATTATCCATGTCCCATGTTGTGCAATACAAAATAAATCATGTTTCTGGCTAAAAAGGCCTTCCATAAAAATATGAATGAGACCTGAATCAAGATTTCTCTGTTTTCCCTGAGACAGATCTAAAAGTTTCTCATAAAGCTTATTTCTTATTATAAAGGTTAGAAAGTTTTTTTTTAACAATCCTCCCTTTTTGCAGTGAAATAAAGATGAGTATGTCTGGGGTGGATTAGTCTTTTAAAGGTCACAATAATTACAAATAAAACAGACCTAAAGTTAGAGCTGATCTCAAGAAACAGACACATTTAAAACTCTGATCTGTCTAAGATTCCTCTTCAAATGGAGTTAAAACTGAGAGTAAAATGCATTTCCTTTTTTCAATGAGAACTCAAAAATGTTCTTGTTGCATGGTCAAACTTCAGTCGTGTGAAACTCCAAGTTTGGTAGGATGTTACAATAAAGTTGATATAGCTTGAAAATATAATTTGGAGATTTGTTATGTCCAGTCTGATCTTCTTGAGACATCTAACTCCTTTTATGGCGACAGCTGCAGCTAGCCTGAAGAAATGCTATATTTTTTAGGTTGTGTGTCCATCTGTCTACCTTATTTTCATCATCCTGATGTTAGGAAATCCTGGAACAGAATTCCCCTGCATCATGCACAAACATCTACTTGAATGCAGTGATGATGGTGAAGTCATAGGTCCCCGTGCCCGCAGAGAATAACTCAACAAAGTGTGAGATATATGACAAAAATTTCACACAAATGGAGAGGATTAGGTAGATAAAATTATAAAGTACTTACATCATATCTCCAAAAGGTCAGCAGATCAGTTTCATTATGACATATTGTTCTTAAAACACATTTCTGGCCATTAGTTGATGCTATTACTGAGGAGGAGGAGGAGAAAATGTGACCACATTTCAAATTTGGTCAAAAAGTGGGCATTAATCTTGGGTTCCCACCTTGTAATTGGGGCCACTGTGTGTCTCGTAGTGCTGGGCTGAAGATGTGTGAAGCATGGACACATACATCCTTTCCATCATTTACTACAACAGTTCTGTCAAAATCTGTTTTATTGGCAAAGCATTAGAATGGCCAAAGGAGGTAATTGTTTTTTGTTTCTTCCAAGGAGAACAGCAAAGCTTAAATTAGTCAGAGAATCTATTTGATTCATATATGCATCTAAAGACTTCATAATTTAAGGAAGAAAAAAAAATCCTTTTTCTTCAGAACCTCGACACTGTTGCCATTTCTCCAAAGTCAGGCTGTTAAGATGGTGAATGCAACATTCAATGGAAATCCCAAATTTAGACCGATGATGTCATAGAAATGAGTCACTAAATCTTTGCTATTATGAGCAAAAACATCTGCACTGTATAATATGTACATGCAGTGGGGAGGGTCTTTGCCCCAGCATGTTTTCTTTAACATGAATCATTCGTGGGGATGTACATCAGGTGAAAGCAAAGGTTGTGACTCAGTTCATTTGTGTGTTACGATTAATGTCCTGTGTCCAGCATGGTGCCCTCGCTGTGTC
Source organism: Zenarchopterus dispar (assembly GCA_028564865.1). Taxonomy (NCBI): domain Eukaryota; kingdom Metazoa; phylum Chordata; class Actinopteri; order Beloniformes; family Zenarchopteridae; genus Zenarchopterus; species Zenarchopterus dispar. Next base: position 9,752,092 of record JAOWBL010000011.1, on the reverse strand, counting down.
GTAGTTTACATTGCACTTAAATCAGTCTTTATGACTTGAACGAGTGTGTGGTGGTAGACAGATGGAGCATCTCCAAATGCTGCAGTGTGGCAGCTCCCAGCAATGTCAGGTCTCCCCAAACAAAGCTTTCCACTGGGGCCGCCTGATGTCATGCACAGCTCCAACTCATCAATGTCATGCCAAAATGCTTCTCATCTTCCCTCCTCTTTTCTCCTCTGGAGAGAACAGAATTATGAGTCACGTTTTAGGTTATAACACTTGCCGGGCTGAACCAACGTGTTGAGCCAAGTAATCCCCAACACGCTAAATGAGCACCTGGGTTGCTAACCTTTGATCTGTTGGGGTAAGATGTGCACTCGTCCAATTATATTAAAACTTTACGAGAGTGAAACAACGTGCTCTTTACAAAACCACGAGGATTTAGGCTTTTCTTTATTACAATGTTGGGCTCGTTTCTCATATAGCACCCTAAAGTATTAAGGATTAGGCTTTACAAGCGAAAATTGAGTTGGCCAGTTTTTATTAATGTAGGGCCACATTTTGGCTCGGTTCATGATTTAATTCTAACCCCTTGGTCTTTGTGGATCCTAAAACTCACCACAGCCACTGCTTGGATTTCAAGCATGCTGTTAGAAGTTGATGATTTCCTGGCATAGCAGAGCAGCTCAGACTGTGAAATGAAGCCGTGAGATACAGCCTGCTTCGTGGAATTAACAATTGTGTTGTATAGTGATTGAGATTATACTGTGGTTAGAAAACCATTTGAGGTTTCAAACTTTTGGTTTGTGAATCACTTTAAAACATAAAAAAAATGTTAAATACACAGAGGATATCAAACACATTGTCTTCTGCATACATGATTTTATTATTTTTGGATAGTTTCAGCAGCTTGTACAGACATGTGCCAAGCACACTTCCGTATCTCTGTGAAGAAGCAACCAGCGGCAGTTTTCAGACCTCTGGTTCATCCCTGTGGGAACACTGAGCTGTAATGGACGGAAAACCAGCGAGTCCACCATTGCCTGACATTATTGTGTTTTTAAAGAGTGAGGGCTGCTGTGTGTGCAGCAAGTGTATCGGTGTCGGGGATCTGCTGTTTAGTCGAATAGAGGAGGGCTGATTCTACGTCAAAACCTCTCCATCTGCTCTGTTTGCCATTTAAATCCTCTACTGCTTAACTGGTCAGACTAACAGTGTTAAAAGAAGAAGAAGAAGAAGCTGAGAGGATCCAAAAGACCAATTTCTTTTCAAAACTCAATCCGCCAGTACTTGGGATTTGCATAGCTAATTAGATGCCGCCTTGTCCTTTATTTATTTTTTTTCCTCCCATCTTCTCCTCCTCCTTTGAGCTTGGCTTTGTACTGACAGCAAAGAGAGCCTGAGCCTCTCCCGAAGACCTTTGAACTGAGCTTATTGGGCTAAATGAAACACCATGTTTCTAATGTAAACTATTTTTCAGCTCATCGTCAAGCCTCAGTGTCAGATCAGTCTTGCTTGAGAGGTTTCGTGCTGAAACTTTAGAGCAGTTAGATTCAACCTACTTTTGCAGCAGAGGGATGTTGCTGTCCTTCCAGCTGGTGTACTGTATTCGTCTGCTGTGGTGTACACTAGATTAGGCCATTTGACTCTGCAGCTTATTACAAAGAGGTCATTAGGAAAATTATTGTAGATCTTCCCCTGTGCTGAGGCATTCTCAGTCCAAAGAAACTTTTGTTTTTCTTAAATATGCAGCTGCTGCTTACCTTTGTCATTGTCTTGCTAATTCAGAGACTTATTGTTTTTCTTTTTCCCCCTCATTCATCTTATGATTTGTGAAGTTACCACTGATAAAAGTCTAGATGGTCCTTTTTCATCTTTGGTCTAGAGTACACGGCTTCCATTTCTTCCTTAAAAAGATTTAGAATGCAAACTCATTAGCCTGCAATACACATTTGTGCTGCATGATGGTCCATCCTAGATGCTTATCAGTGGCTGGCTTTGGGGCAATATGAGATGTTGATGCTGGCCCTGAAAAAGGTTAACATAAGGCTCCTTTAAGTGGCTGTTTTGAATGTAGCAGTATATTTAAGAACGTGACAAGGTCTTGCAAAGTAATCCCTTGCCCACATGACTATACCTGCTCTTAATAAATGACAGTTCTAGATGCAGTGACATCTGAGAGATTGGAGATCTCGCTCACCTCACTGTCCAGCTTAATTCGAACTCCTTGCTCATTTCCTCTTTACTCACTGAAATTCCTTCAGATTCCTTGAATCTTTTGATGGTTTTATACACTATAAAAGTAGAACTATACAAAACTCATCCAACTTTCTTTGACTAACATTTTATCTGAACACTTAAATTAGTTTCTCTCACATTTGTCATCAAAAAGGCATCGTCCATTGTTGCTCCTCAGCTTTTACTGAGATGCTGCTTCTTTTGTACCATCATTATTACAGTTAATTGTTGACATCTAAATTGTGTCTCTATTACCTGTTTTGCTTTTTCTGTTTTGCTTGTTCTTATATCTGCTTAGAGCACCACTGTGCCATCTTTTGAAACATGTAGCAGGCCTGACATTCAAAAACTGATGTATAATGGCAAAAAAAAGCTGGTAACAAAAACAAAAAACAAAAATAAAAAAATACATGAACTATCTTAAGTTAATGAAAAGAAAAGTGAGTCAAAATGAATGAAAGAATCACTAGATTTGTTTTAATTTGAATTGTCAATTATCCATTTCTCTTTTTTTTTCCTAATTTGGGGTTGTAGAGTACAGTAAAATGATTAACACTGAACTAAAGAGGAATTTAATTTGTTTAAAACACAATGACTGCTTGTCTGTTAAATCAGTAGACCCAGAGAAGTGGACTGCTGTTTTTAGCAAAGACAGAAGCACAAGATAGTCGTAAAACATCAGTAGTACGCAATCGTGTGTAAGGCTGAGAAGTCAAATGGGCACCGCTCCATATATGGAATTTATTTCTGCGAAGCTTTACACCTGATTACCCCTAAATGCTGTTTGGAATGGATGGGAGGCGAGGGTCTCATAATCATAATAGAAATAATAAGAGTCTGACTCATATGTAAATGATGACAGGGAAGAACAATATTTGGGCCAGGGCACAAATGGATAATGAGAGTTCAGGAGTTCAGCAGGAGCATTAGAAAATAAAAATGTCTATATGCTTACTCTGCAACTACCATTCCACATGAGGAATGGGTTCTGTATTGATTTTCAATGTTATATACTTGCCTAATGACATTTTAATGATTCTAGGATTGGATAAAGTCAAATATTTACCTTAATCTGTCTCCCTCTGTGTTAACAGAAATCAGACACAAGCACTGAAGAATCGTGGGGCCTCAGTCAGTGTCTCCATCTCTGCAGTGGATGTAAATAAAAGTTGGGTTAATGCACTTCAGGTCTTTTGGTGCAACTTCGTTGTCTCCATGTCTGCCTCTGTTCTCTGACTCCCATCTATTTTCCCTTTCCCATGCTTGAACTCCCCCCCGAATCTCTAGTGTCACTGACACACTTTACACTGTGTGTTTTCTTAATCATCTGCAAATTAGTCCCTCGTCGCCGATAAAAATCCCCAAATCCCTTTGGCTTTGCCGCGTCCAGACTGGAACGGGGCTTGACTGAGTGCTGGTGGAAAACTCTGACTCACAATCATCGTTTATTTTCACTACGCGAGAGGAAAATATGCACTGTTTGTGTTTGTGGATGTGTTAAAAACCCGCAACACTTAGGTTGTAAACCCTCTTCTCTCGCCTGCTAATTCCAAGTTCAACATGGGTCCTCGTGGCCCACTGCGCGTCTGTTTTGCTACATGAGTATTGCTTTCTGCAGCAGAGTCTGTACAGTGGTCGCACGCTGCTTGTGGGTTTCTGAGAGGCCTCCTGTTTCTCTGTCTCACACATCACAGCCGCTGGTTGTTTCATGGTTAGGCAGTTTAGCAGAAATAAATCACAAGTGCTTTTAATCAGAGGGAAGCCTGCACAGGCCAAGTCTCATAAATGATGGGCAAAACTGAGTTCAAATTCTCCCTTTGCTCTCCCCTCCTCTCCATCTGTGTTCATTCTTTTGCCTGCTTGCTCTCTTTTAACAAGCCCTTTATCTTTCCCTGCTTCCCACTATCACTTTACCTCCTCCTCCTTTACTATCTGACTTTCTCTCACTCACTATCGCTCACTGTCCTTGACTGCTGTGCTTCTCCTGTAAACATTTTGGCATTCCTCAACCAACTCTGGATTTGATTTTACAACCCAATTAAAGTTGAGCAGTAAATCAACAGAGCCAAAGAGCATTTCTTTATTCTTTTTTTTCCTCTTCTTTTTCCTTTTTCTCAGTGGGTACTTCAGGCAAAATTTAGAGCTCCCATGAGCCGCAAACCAATATGGAAACGGGACCGCTTTAACAGAAACGAGGCCAAGAGCGAGAGACCTCTATAGATTGTTTACAGAGCAGAGACGCCACTGTGGGTGTCCTATCTTTGTGTGGAATGCCAACACACATCCATGGACACACACATGCACACACAGCCACTCGCAAACTCACATCATCATTCATCCCAACCGTAGCATCTCTCTTCCTTTCTCACACTCAAACACACAAACACTAAAAAGTGGCAGACGTGACTGCATACATGCTAAACCTGTCACCAAAATGCATTTGATTCATCAGAAAATGCCAATAACAGAATATTCACCACTCTACTAGTGTCCCATTAATCTGCGAATAGATTAAAATGTCACACAGAGTAGCGAGCGGGAGCAGCGACAGTGCTGTTTTTCAGGCAGCTCAGACAGTAATTGCATATGCTGATCAATCAAAAGGATGTGCACAGCTGTCATTTTCCATTGCAAAGACAACAGGCTGTCAACTTAACGGGAAAAAAGTGTGTTGATGACTTATCAGTGGCTGGCCTTTGGCACTGTGATATTAGTTGATTATATTTTCAAAATAAAAATTGCAATTGTAGGCTTGTTAACCTTTTACTGGAATGCATTTCTAAGGAAAGCAGATGAAGCAGCTCGAAATCTGACTCTGCGCTGATTAACTTATCTTCTGACTCATTGTTGAACATTGTCTGGCAAAGTGAGGCACTTGTTGAATGCATTTGCAAAGAGTTTGCAATGAGGTCTGACTGGAAAGCTTTGCAGACGGGGAGAAGATCAGAGGAACTCTCACTGTGGTTTTAGACAAGCAGAATAAATGATTCTGCTCATTACACGAGGATGTCTGTTTCTGCAGAAAGACAGCAAACAAATGCAGCCACAGTAAGGTATTATACTCATACTGGAATGCCAGAATGCAAGCAACATTTTGATTATTTTACTTGATGCTTCTAGATGATAAATATTACCAAAAAAAATGGATATGAAAGCTGCTTTGGCTCCAATAGGCTCTTAAAACCCACAGAGTTCCATATTTCTGCCAGTCTCACAAAGGCAGCATTATACTGTGCTGAAAATGTCCACATCCACAAAGCTGCTCTACGTGAAGGCTCCCAGCCCCTTCATCAACTCTGTGGAGCTCCTGCTGTAACATTGGAGACACTGCACGTGGCGTTGGGAGAGCGATCACAATCCGACTGAGCTCCCAGCGCCAAACAACTGCCACAGTTCTTTGACAAATACAGGATACAGCCTTGAAAAGTCTGCATGACAAATTTGTGCAGTTTCTCTGTTATTGCTTCGTTTGGTAAGAGCAGAAAGTAAAAATCAGAAATGGGGATTAGTTAAACAGAACCAACACTGTCGACCACTCAACATGGTTCTGGTGTTGCTGCTAAAAATTACCTCCTAAAAATCCTAAATGACATGTCTTGCTATGAGGCGTAGGTGTTGCGTGTTAAGAAAGGAATTCCCTCACCGAGGTCAGGTTTACATGGTCATTAGGCCATGTTTCTCTGCTTTACTACAGTCTGTGCCCAGCCTGACAGTACTTCTCATGCCACTCTCAGGATAAGTCAGAGAGGGAGTGGAGAGGATAATACAACTTGGGTCAAAAGGCAAGAGGCGCCAGCAACGTTCATGATTACACAGGTATCTCAACAATGTGCCACTTTGTCTACAGTGAAGGAGACAAAGCGGCAGGCAAAAGTGAGGAGTCAAAGTCAGGTCACGTTGTTGGCATGAATGTCTGTCAGTGTGGATTGACTCTCCAAAACTGTCAGGCATCAGTTTTGAGATCCTTGAGTCCTTGTGATACCCCAGTCAAAAGATATTTTGTGTGCTTTGCAAATCCAGCGCTGTCAAACATTAGTAAGGCACTCAATTTATCATGCGTTTGACTTGTTTTTTCAGCTGTGGGTGCAAAATGTTTCCACAAAATAAACTTTAGGTGGAGAGGAATCCCACCTGTGAGACTGACGGTGTGAGATTTAACAAAGAGCAATTGGCTTTTGAAAGGGTTACATGTGATTAACTTTACTGCAGCTGTCCAGAGACACGAGCACCAGCAATGATCTTTGTGGAGCTGACCAGATATGTTATATTTATCCTTCACTTTCTACAGTTAGCATAAAATATATTGCACTCAGCTGTACTTATTCCTACATATCATCTCTCTGAAAAATGAATTTATCATCCCCAATCCAACATTATTGCACATCATATTGTGCAATAATGTAACATCCACCTAATCCTGTTCAGAGTCTCAAGGGGGCTGGATATCCTAGATGTCATCAATCGAGCGATGGTACACCCTGAACAGATCATCAGTCTTGACTAATAAACAGACAAGCACCCATGAGCTCTCATACCTGCTCTCAACTTACTTTGAATTACCATCCATCCATCCATCCATCCATCCATCCATCCATCCATCC
>JAOWBL010000011.1:9656611-9741852 GCA_028564865.1 Zenarchopterus dispar | reverse complement strand
CCATCCATCCATCCATCCATCCATCCATCCATCCATCCATCCATCCATCCATCCATCCATCCATCCATCCATCAATACTTGTTTCACTCCTGTTCAGGATCACAGGGGTTGCTTGAGCTTTTTCCACCGAGGGTACATCCTGGACAGGTCACCAGTCCATCACAGGGTCATGCAGAGACATCCGCACACACTCATGTTCACTCCTACAGTCAATTTATAATCACTAGTCAGCCAAAACAGCATGTTTTGGGACAGTGGGAGGAATCTGGAGTACCTGGAAAAATCCCATGCAGGCAAGAGGAGAACATGGAAACAACAACAAGAAGACTCCAGCTAAGATTCAAACTAGGAACATTCTTGCTGTGAGACAATCATGCTTGCATCCACACCAGTATTTCTTTAAGCCCATCTTTACATTAAACAGACAGAACTGAACTAAACTTCTTTATTCTCAGACTGTATAGACAACACATCATCTTTGCATCCTGTGCCAGTTGTTGTTTTGGACCAAACATTATTGAGCCATTTTCAACAGTCAGCATAACCTTCTAAAGATATTACCATTTTTAAAGCATAAATTATACCAGAGCTGGAGAAAATTTCTTCATTGAAAGAAGAATAAAGAGCTAAACTGGAGGGAAAAAAAGCTTATGCTTTTCTCTGGACTGTCTTAGTGAAGGTGTGTAGCTTACTCCCTGGCCTCTATCATTGATGTTAATGGTTGAAACCAGCCTAAGATATATGGTTCAGCCAAAAAAAATGCAAACTGTTATTCACATATTTCTTGTTCCAAAATAAAATTCTCCAACATCATCTCAGATGGCCATGTATGACAAACCACCTGTCATATCTTTACCTGCTGAATCAGTAATCCAGCCGTTTTGATGTGATTAATACATTGTAGGGTGTGACATGCTTTTTGGTGGTTCATTTGTGGGGACTTGTCCTTCACCTGATCACCAAATTCCCTGTCCCCATTCCTAAGTGTCCTTCTGAAAGATACAGAGTCCAATATTGATCATTAACATGTTCCTCACTTGCAATTTGCTTTGGACACAATGTAATGTAATGTAATTTCAGTGCTGTAATTATAATGGGTCATAACGAAAAGAGTTAAGACATTTGCAGTGATGCTAAAGTTTTCATGTGATAGTACTGTGAAATGAAGTCATTGGGGACAGTGTTGGTATGTCAGAACCACTTACAGATGCGCATTTTCAATCATGCATGCAATGCTGAGTGAGTACTAATGTACAGAGTGCAAACAAGTGCAACAAGATTGCTTAAGCAAGTCGTGTAAAGTGTTTGAAGAGGACATTGAAGGTACATACCAGTTGGGCCAGCTGAATCTCCTCAGGGCTGTGTGGTTATGTGCAACAGTTTTCTACAAAGGATATTTAGTGTTTAGTGTGCTTTGGGAAAGGAAGCGGAAAAGACCCATGGGAGATGTTTCTGGCATGAATGAGAGAAAAACTTCACAATGAATACTGCCTGGAATCAAGGGAATTTCAGGAGTAAAATGTCAATAAAGATGATTTGAAACTAGATGTACTGCTAGGCAAATACTGTATTTTATATAGTTAGCTCCTAAATGCAGTTGTAGGATTGACTACACAACTGAGACTCTTAACCCTATATTAACAGTGCTTAATCCCTCTTTTTCCTTGCTTTAATCCTTGCTTACTTTGTGCCTGTGAAGGTTTAGAACAACTTCTTTGTAAGCAAAACATGGGATTAATGTGTGTCTGATGCTGACGAAGCATTGGGATCACAAAGTTTACTTGTATTTTTATGGCTAACCGTGCTGGACATTGCATTTGCTTGGCTGATCAAAACAGTATCCCTGTGGGACTGTGAACACTCTGTTCTGATCCAGTGAACGTGTTTGTCTCTGTCCATCAATATAGAATAAGATATCTGGATATTAGGACCAGAACTGACAACCCTGCCAGCTTCATGTAATATGTGTAAACACTGTTATAGTTTTAGAGAATGAAACAGTGCTGAGTTGTTTTTTTTTCATGAATCACAAGTCAAACACAATTGAATTTACCATAGACTATAAATATAACAGACAAAGCATCAGTCACATGACCTAAAGTTTTCTGAAGAGCTATTTTAAACAAGCACCAACCATCTAATTTCAGGGTGAAAATGATGCGGATCTAAGATTCTTTGTTGTTCCTCAACTAGCCGACAGAGGCTGGCAGCAAAAGTGAGTCAATTTCCATTGACCCCTATGTTAAAATGCTCATCTTTATGGGAGAAATAAACATACATGGTTAAAAAAAAAGCATTCTCTTTTCAACTTTTCTTAGTTTCACAGCCTTCTCCATCTGGAAGTTAGATGTTTGGCACTTGATATTTACATTATATTGTTCCTTCATAAAGCTCCTACATTCCATCCACAGTCTGAGGCTGCATTCACATTACATGACTGTCAGATTGCTACACGACTTGCTGTCATCTAAGTGAAAGTTTAAAAGTTCTTGTGGTTTACAGATTATATGACTGACGGGTGGCAGGGTCACAAACTATGCAGCTGGACAAAAGCAAGTCTTTTTATAGTTATGTTTAATGTGCAATACACATATCTTTGATGGCATGATTAAATCAGGAAAAATGCATTCAGAATTTCCTGGCAATATATGTTTTAAATATGGCAGTTGTATTGTTTTGGTTGGTTACTATCATGGCCCCTGCCATGACGTACTGGTTTTTGGATCTGGTCTAGCAAGGTAGCACCAGTTTTCTGGTGCTTGTCCTCAAAGCCAGCAGTCATAAAGCAAAGTATGGCACTAGCACCAAACTAGTACTGGAACCACTTTGGTCGAAAAGTCCTATCAGTGGCTGCAGATTGATTGGAGAGTCACTTGGCAGCACCAGATATTTAACATTCTACATATTCATCTACTTTTGAAATCTTGGCAACACATCAGTGAGAATCCTTGATACATGTTTGAGTTGTCCACACATAGTGATTGAGTGGCAACTCCTCCTCCAACCAGTTGGAGAGCTGGATGACTGCTATATTAGGCTCAAAATTGGGCTGGCTGAAAGTGGCTTGAGACGTGCTGTTTTATCTCTTTACCTTGTTTCTTCTCACCTGAACCTTTGCTTTTTCTTTCTACGAAGATTCAGAAAACAAACATTACTGATATGAGCTTGTTGCTATTAAAAATAGCTACTTCTGAGGGATTGAAACAAACTCACTGTTAACATACTAAACTTACCTACATGCATTTTATAAGAGGTGATGCTGATCTCTGCACACATTAAAACCAAGGAATTTACTGACGCAGTGAATGTTCCACTAGATGAGTGAAAAAGTAAACTGAGATCAGTTGATGTCAGCTCAGCACAAAAGTCAACAAAACTGGGTGTTTCCAACTATTTGAGGCCTGAGCTTTTGGCTCGCCATGTTTACTTCCTTATTTGAAATATTGATCTTGTTTAATACAACCATCCATCAATGTTCTGTTTGACTTTTCATTGAGTCAGCACTTTGGTTGCTCACATCAGGTGAGGAAAATGTCGGGAATGATAAAAAGAATCAATGAAACAGTGAAAACCTATAGGAAAGTACCATTGCATGCTGTCACATGTTAAACATAAACACACATACAAAAAAAATGGGCAATATGCAAGTTCCCGAGGGTATAGTCCTCCTTATCTTAAAAAACCTATATTTAACATCAAGTCCACACTTATAACAAGGAACAACCCAATCCACCCTTTTTTTGCTTGTATCTTTGTATCAACCTGCTACAGCAGCTCCTCCTTCTTCTTTCTGCTCTTGAATGAGAACAAAATGATGATTAATGTCTGTGCTCTAATTAATATACATCTGTGGAGTGGAAACAAAAGATTAGCCCCTCCAAGGGGATTTGGAAGACAGGTTGCATGTGCATAAGTGTGTGTGGGGATGCAGTAGGGGGATTTTGATATAGCCGTGTGAGGCAGACAGGTGGTGCTGATGGGGCTACGTGATTCACTTTGCTCCTTATTTGCATACATATGACAACCATCTGTGCTAATAGGCTTCTGTGATGTCTCTATTAGGCTCATTGCCACCACTGTTTTGCCTGAGGACCACGCCGTTGTACCAACATTGTGCTCATGTCCGTTGGCGTTAAGCAACGCAGCAGCTGATGCCAGTGGAAAAAGAACAGGCGGGATGTAACTGTGTAGATGAAATTAAACCATATATACACTACAGCTGCTAACATTCAATCACCACAACCTCCCTTTCATACATATTTTAATTTACAGCAAAGAAAAATGGACAGTGAAACAAAGATAAGGATAATGACAGATTCTCCACAAATCCCCATTCAATATAGCTTTTCTGTAAGTGTTTCCGGCAGCGCTGGTGTAGATATGGTAGAGCATGTGCATTTTATGTTGTCCAAAGATGTATGTGATGGCTTCATACAGGATCATACTGACTGGATAAAAACAAAAGTCAGCAGTTTGTTTTTGCTGGGTAATGCTGAAAAGGAATTTTCTTTATGGATTGGACATTTTCCTCATCAGGACTCTGGCCCATTTGTGTCTAACATTGTGTTTGGGAGCTTATTTCAGTTTTGAAATCATTAGAGGTATCTTATTTGAAGTTTTTGACCACCAATGAAATCATTGGCCACATTCATGATCAATGAGTGGAGTGGACTAATGGGCCAAGACATTAGATTGCTGTTTGCTGGACATTTGTTGAGTCTTCAGTTTGCATTAATATAATTTAAAGCAATGGTGTATTTAGTAAATACATCAGGCCATAGGGGTATTGTGTGATGAATTGTGTCAAGAGATGAGGAAATAAACGGCATTGTCTGTCTCTAACTGTACAGATGGACCCGTGCAAGAGGACCAAGAGAAGCTCTTACAGTGAAACAGTGAACAGGAGAGAACACATTACACTCTGAGCAAGATTAGGAGAGAAGAAAGAAACAGCAGACAGGGACAGAAAAAGAGAGACAGAGTACCCCATAACGCTGCCAACATCAGCACTTTATTTCATTACAGAATCCCAGCTAGTTTTCTTAGATTTTCCTCCAGCCTTTACAGAGGAAACAACTCAGAACTATCTGGGAAATAAAAAAAAGTTCCTAAACTTGAGTTGCTCTGTTCCAGGCATTGGACTTTAAACAACTGCCCTTGTCTTTTTCAGATATGTACCACTAAAACGACGAAATAAAAGAGGAGTTGATGAATGTATGTCTGCTTAGTGTCACAACCCAACCATCTAACTTCCAAGCAAAGATATAAAACCCCAAATCAGAAAAAGAGAGGACTTTATGGAAAATGAAACTAAAAAAGGAATGCAAGAATTCCTAAAGCCGCTTTGATTTTAATTTCTTGGCAGACATGATGAACTCAAGATAGATCATGTTTTTTTCTCATCAACATCAACTGAATTTTTTATACACATGCATTTTCTTCTTTTTAAAAAATTCTATGCCTGCAACGCATTCCAAAAAAAGTTTCACAGGAAATTTTCATGTTAGTAAGAAGGTTGAAGAAGATATCATTAATTAACTGTTGATGATGGTTTGTTATAAAACAGCAACCATAAAAGCCTAACTTGTTGTTGATGAGCAAAGATGGACAGAGGATCACCACTTTAACAATAAATGCCTGAGAAATTTAATGAAATGTTTAGAAAAGTGTGTAAGTATGCAAATCCTTTCAAAACTTTCTTGCCTCAAAGAAAGATTGGAAAGGATTTGCATATTTCTTCTTCTTCCGAGATGAACTTTCACACAGTAGAAATGTGTATTGTGGTTAGACAAATTAGTGTTTTAAAAAAAATGGTACTACATGGTTTGTGCCAAAGACAATTAAAAAAAAAAAACAAAAAAAAAAAACAGCATCTGAACAACAAATCCAGATGCCAGGCACTGTGATACTATGGGGTTTGTCTTGAGCAATGTTTCTTTATACTTCTGTGATAGCAGCATTACTGCAGAAAAGAACACTGAGATTTCAGGGAGACATATGTTGTCTTCAAGACATCTTTTCCAGAGATATCCACTCATTTTTTCTTCAACCAAATAATGAAAATGTAATTTCTGTGGATATTACACAGGCATGGCTGGAGAATGACATGAGACAGGGGGTGGACTGTTGCATCCCAACGTTTTTGGGAATATTTTCCTGGCCAGGGAAAAAGTCATGGAACATCTTGGGTTTTAGAATCTTTGCATCCTTTTTTAAATTTGAAAGTTCTATGTTGTCACAACCTGTTTTGATTTGGAATTGTATTAACCGGATAAGCTCTTCCAGTGTATTGTTAACTGCACTGTCAACTTCTCATTTTTTTGAATTCTTGACTCTGCATTTCGCACTCCTAGTCTTTAGGATTCAGTGCAGTGCCTGTTTTAGATATTTCAGTGCTCCAACACGCCTGATTCAAGTGAATGGATCATCATATCAGCTTGTCATCAAGGTCTGCACAAGTCTGTTATTACTCATTAATTTACCCTGCAGGTTAACATCTAAAACATGCGACTCACTGCCTCCTGAGGACCAGGATGACTAAACACACACTTTACTCAACCTTTAGGTGAAGTTAATCAAATTATCCTCTTTTGCTACCTTAATTACAACTTCATTGTACTTGCTCTCCTGAAGCAACACATTCTCAAAGCAAGAGTTTAAGGAGGAATACAGCTGAAATGAACTATGAGCTGCAGATTCATATGATGGAATACAACAATCTTTATTTGTTTAGGTACATGACTGTCGCAGAGTGACAGTTTTAATGAAGCCAACATTTGGAAGCCAGTGGTCGTGGCGATGGAGTTAAAGCACCTAAAACTGTCAAGACCAAGTCACTCTGTTGTCCACTTCAGTCATTCATTGGTCTTGGTTATATTTAGTCAGTTTGTTAGTAAAGCATATTCTTTAAGTTAAAGTGGAGATATTAGATACATTACAGCATTTTCACAAACCGGGTAGGACACATTTTGGCCTAAAAAACCAGGGGGAGACTTTACAAAAGTGCCCTTTTCAACCATAAATGTAGGTGTTTGTTCAGATCAGCTGGTTTAAAGAGGTGGAATCAGCTACTGAATTGACTTTAGGGGTTCTTTTTAAAATTGGTGCTTAAGCTTTTCCCTGCCGTCTTTTAGAGTAAAATAAATGCAGCATGATGTGAAGTTGGGTGGAGATAAAGATGGAGAGTATCTGGAGATCAATACTCTGCAAACCTGAGCCCCTCAAGGAACGACGTATGACATAATAAATGAACCTCCCAACTATGTTACATGCTTGTTTTATGTTGGGGTTTCTGAGGTTTTCGTTACAACAGGCACCCATGTATACAGCATGTTCTCAATAACAGAAAATGCTATCGTTTTTTATATGTTCCCTTTAATGCAATAATGTAATTGGTTAGGTCTAGGAAAACATCATTGCTTGAGTTGGCTTGAAGCATCATGGGAGATTTCTCCAAGCATATCAGAAATCTCCTGCCCCATCTACAAAATACACAAATGTAATTCAGAGCCAAAAATACTTTCCAATGCAGAAGCATACACATCTTTGAAAGCATATTATTGTACGATTTGTTTCCATGGGCGCACATGCAGTGAGTTTTGTTTTGTGCCTTTTGAACATGACTCCGAAAAGTCCAGTCCAGCTTAACAGCATTATCACATCCTGATATTTCCCAGCTGATATAAATAAATGAGTAGGGCTTTCATAACTGCTTCTCTTTCCTCCTGACATTTAGACAGCGCATTAGTGTCCAAAATGCTCGACAGTATTCGGTGATTATTGAGGCTTGTGCTCCCTTTCGTTTACATTGATGCTGTCATCAGCAGATTTAAGATGCGTAATGATCAAGTTTCAATAAAAACACAGAACGCTGAGTTAAATGTGTTGGAGAGTTTCCCCTCCTCAACCTCTTTTGTCCTCCTTTCATTTTATCCCTATCCCCTCCTCTGCAAATGTTAACTCTTCGTCTTCTTGATTAGTAAAGGCTTGCGTAGGTGTAATGAGTTCCTCGCAATGGAGCCATCCCTTCATGTATTATTCTCCCTCACAGTTTCTTTTCTTCCCACTTCCTCTCATATATGCTCTCCTTCCCCACTGCTCTGTTTTGACACATTCATTTCACTTTCCTCCCCCTCTTTATGTTAGTGCTGACAGTTTATGTAGGTGTGATGGGTTAGCGAACCTGTTTGCATGATACCGTTCTCGTTTACACCTTTCCTCCTCCTCTTTCTGCTGTTGATACGTGACAGCTTGCAGAGGTGGGATGAGTTTTGTCTGCAGCTGCTCCATCCCACCCCCCTTCATCAGCAGTTTGGTCCAGACGGCAGATTCCCAAGGCGGTAATGACCTCTGAATAGATGATGATAATAGCAGCCAGACTGAAGACATCTCATAGCTCATCCTCTACTCATCCATTCCTTCCCTCTGTTTGTCTCGCCGCTCTAAGATTTAACATGTTTATGGCTTTGAGGTATAAAGAGCAAGCACTGCGTGCCCTGGCACATCTTTGTCTTGCAAACTGCTCCTACACTTGCGATGCATGAGAAAAAATAAGACAGAATATTATCAACAACGCCCGCCAAACTCCACTCTGCTGAGAAGCGATTTAATTGGAGGTCTCCCCCACCTACAACTGCAAGCGCCCCCAGGGCTTCTCGCTGGCCCTAATCCTGTTGCGTAATGTTTTCTTGACGTTGTGCCGGACTGAAAATCAATTAGCAACCGCTGCAATCGCAGAGTGCAGGAAGACTCCCGGGCACCATTCACGCTTCTTAATTTGTTCCTGAACGAGCGACAATTACAGTACGCTAGTCAAGTGCATTGTGTGAGGTTTTTTTTTTTTTTTTCCCCTGTGTCATGCAATGAACAGGCACAGATTTCAGGGTATATCAAAATGTTTTCCAGACCCTCCCACCCCAATGAGACAATCAACCCTCATTCTCCTCATCCAGATACTTTCACTTGACGTGTGCGATCCCTCAAATGCCTCATACTTTTTCTCCTCTATCGTCCCTCCAGTCCAATATGCTCCTCTTGCGCCTTGTTTTGTTTCGCCCGAGAGAGTAGATGTTCAGGGATGAGAAAGAAGGGCGTTTGAGGGAAAATACAACTTAAGTCCTATCCGCAGTCCAATGTGTTGTTCACTTGTGGAGAAATGAAGGACACACTGGAAATAAATCATATCAACCCAACGGATTAATGTGGGTCTGCCTAAAAAGGAGCAACAGACAAGGACATACACGTTCCCTTGGATTTGCTTACTGTGCATCTACAAGGAAAAGCTCATTTGAATGGAGTTATGACAATTACAGATTAAATGAGGAAATATAGTGCTCTGAACACCCTGCAAAAAGAAGAGTTATTAAACGTAACAGAGCAGACGGGCAAACAGGCCAACACAGCTACAGATCGTCACCGACGAGCTGAATCACCTCGCTGACACCAGGCATGTTTATCTTGGAAGTGTCACTTTTATGAGAGCAGGGATATGGCCGTTAATAAAGACAAGTGCCAGTGTCTCATTAGACTCTCAGTTCCTGTGCCAGCTCTGCAGAGCAAGGGCAGCCATGCACAAGAACTAACAGGGTCATCAAGCGGCGGGAGGACTCCGGCCCGACACTGTGGGCTAACGGCTGTAATAACGTCTGCTGTTAGGCACACTACCAGCTGCTTAGCTTTCACAGCTGTTCCTCCGCTCAATCTCGTCAGCAACATTTGTACGCGATGGCAGCCTGATTGAAAAAACAGAAAACTCCAATACAAATGTCAAGCAAAACTAAGCTTTAATTAAATTCAGCAGGGAAATGCAAAATTCTGTAGAGCAATACTTTGTGTAGTTTCCACACTACTATATATGCTTACTTCTCTACATTTCTGTATAATCAATTGCCTCATACAACCCCCCGTTTTTTAAGTTTGTTTAATCTATACACGCCCATAATTAGTTTTACATGGAATAAGCCGCTGCAGCTGTTTCTTGTCCAGGTGTGTTGACTCCCTGAAATCTTTACTGGCTGTCTACCAACATGTCAAGAAGTCAGCTTGAGAAATGATATTTGAACTTTGGAAGGAGTCAGACTAAATGCTTTCCCTGCTTGAAATATTGCAACACTGTGATACTGTCAGCCTTAGACAGATTTAGTTTCAAAATAACACAAAAACCCAAACGCAGTATGTGTCACTCATTCATTTCATTGCACTTATTTAAATCTTAAAATAAACAAAGTATTTTTATTGCCCCTTCATATAGAAACATAATGTACATTTTCTGACATATCATTATTTGTCATTAAAAATAAAGCCTAAAAGGAAAAAAACATTTATTCAGTACTCCTTACTACTTTCATAGGATCTAAGAAATTATCATCAGTAGGTATGAAAACCTCTATAAAAACAAACACTTTGACAGTTTGCTGGTCTGTAGCATTGAGGTGCTTGTTAATGCAATGCTAAGAGGGAAAGACATAAGTAGTTGTTGGCTGCTTCAGTTAGAAGGCATTCAGTGCAGTTGTCAGTATTCCAAAAAATGCTCAGAGAAATACAATGAATGAATAAATAAATAAATTAATTAATTAATTAAAAAATAAATAGACAAAAACAGATTTCAGATCCTACAAAGCTCTCTGAACATGCTGAAGTTCTTCATAATAAATTAGAAAAAAAAAACTGAAGTAGTAAGCAAGCATTGCCAGAGTATTTATAAAGACAAGACATCCAACAGGACAGTGATTCAAAACACACCAGCAAATCTGTATCAGAATGAAACTGAATAAATCTGTAAAGTAAAAGAATGACAGTTTTGAAATGCCCTAATCAAAGTCCAGACTTCAGTCCAAATGAAATGCTGTGGTGGGACCTGAAGAACAAATGTCCAAAAGCCTCAGTGAAGTGAAGAAATGGCTCAAAATTCCACCGTAGTGATGTGAGCGATAAGTAGAGTAAACATACCGGAAACAACTACTTGAAGTTCTTCCTGCTAAAGGAGGATCTACAAGCTGTTAAATCATGAGAGTTGTTACTACTGCTTTACTTTTGTTGAAGAAATAATGTCGTGCAGAAACATACGTGTTGTTGTTTGTTGAGGTTTTTGTCTGCCAAATGCTTAGACCCACTAAGATCAGATGATTTTTATTATGTTTTTACAACTGTTACTCAGAAAATTTACAGTTGTGTGGTGTAGGTCTTTGTCAGAGTGGGTGAGTCGGATGCACATGGAAAACCCCCGCTTACCTAATGCTTGGATTTATAAGGGAATGTCAGTCAGTCCCTGGTGTCCTTTTGAAGGATACACTTCATCACTCCAGCCTCTGTCTGTTTACCAAAGGAGACTAAGCAATCCAAGCTGAAAATAATGTCCTCTCTTTCTCTCCCTCCTTAGCTTTTCACTAGAGGGATTGAGCAATTAAGCATGATTGATCAATCAGACAGAGTGAGACGAGCAAAATCTACTCAGGAGCACTGAAGGAATCTATACAGTAGCTTTAAATTGGTAAGAAAAATAGCCGGAGTGACTGAAGCAGCCGGACGCTTGACTAAGGAAAAAGGAAGAAAAGGACAGGGCATTTAACATTATGTGGATGTGTGGACCTGTGCATATAACTTCCCCAGAGAGAGACAGATGTGTGGGCTGGAAAGGAGAACACTGTAAGAGGGAGGAGGAGTATGGTTGGGAGGGAACTGAAAGTGTAATTAGTCTCTGAATGATAGGAAAGTGGCATCCAGCCCCCATCATGCTCTCCAAGGATGGCAGGGAATCCAGTGTTCAATTTGTTCGATATTTCTGTTTCAGGATGTTGAATTCACCAGATATCAGATCAGCTGATTACTGAATCCTTGTGTTTAGTGATCCTTGGGCTTTAATCCCAATCCCAGTGAACATTTTGAGGTTATTACTGATGAATAACCACGAAGATGTGTCCTATTTGTTTTTCCCACACATTTGTGTTTATTTCATATCTGTAGCTCATTTAAGTCTGCTTGCGTCCAGACTTGGCTCAATTCCCGCTATTCTAAGACACTGAAATCATTTTCTTGGTTCACCAAAGACAAGCATCTAGGTGATTGTAAACGGACTTGATTGTACACAAGATTATCTATAAGCATTTGTCTGAACCTGTCCTCCTTCCTGTGGTTTCGCAGCCAATTATTAATATATGCGGGTATTAAATATCACACCTGTGTCACAGACAAATCCCCCACATTGGAGTTCAACCATCGTTTAGCCGGCGCTAGTTTATCCGCTGCTGGTGGCAGCTGCGTGACAGAGATTACTTCGAGGTCCTCAGCCCACCCAAGCAGAACAATATCTATTGGCTGTCTCTCTGCTGCTGCAGCTTGTCTCGCACTCGGCACATGCACATGCTCATGCACACTTAAAGAGAAATGCAAACATTAGAAATGCTCCTTTGAAAATATAACATGGAAAACAAATGCCCCTTGGGTTTTTTAAAATTTAATGAAAAGAGCTAATGCCTGAACCTATCAAGAGACATTCAAACATCAATATACAATTTCTTTTACACCAACATATTAAACCCAGTGCAACAATTTAAACTGTGGCAGCAGAGATTACAGGCAGGTATGGTCAGTGCTGACGAAGCTCTTCAGTAATGATCACAGTTCAAACATGCTGCAACACGTCCATATTTGTTAAACTGGTGATAAAAAGTGCAATAAAAGCAACGAGCAGTTGGCATAAAGCATGTGTCAACAACTTTTCTAAGGCTGAATTAAACATGAGAAGAGGAGCTGAGTTATTCATGAGCTGGATAGAGTGGCCAGCCTGCAACTCAACAACGTGAGGATGCACCGAGTGTTTAGAATGCTAGTGAGGCCGTTAGAGCATAATCAATATCTGGCAAAGATGTGCACGTGGAGGAAACTCTTGTGAAATTATACATGCCATTCTCATTTTCTTATTGAGAGAAAACTGATTGTCTAATTTGTACACATCAGTGTACGGACAGCACTTCTTGTCACCATGCACTCTGTGTTTCCCTGAAAATGACCTCTTAAAATCATTTAGGGTACGTTGAATAACTGAAGAATCCAAAGTTTCATTACTTGGGATTTTGGCCACTTGGATGCAAAACCGCAATTTCACATTTATCTTTCCAACATAAAAACATCAATAAAACTGAATCAGGATGTCATGTTTGCTTATAAATGCATTTAAAAACACAATAATATTTATTTGTAGCCACACATTTATTAGAACCACGGGTGAAATGTAAAATATGCATCCATTTGTTTGATGCACATTAACTTTTGATGTAATTTTTTTTACTTTTCTCTTCAAAACAGGCACCTGTCCCATTTTCGTGAACCTCTTTAACATCTTGGAGGAGTGTATTCAAAGTTAGCACAAACATTCACTTGGACTTTCATATCTATATTAAAAATATAAAACAATACTAAAGCTCACAGACAATGTTTGTTTCAGGAAGAAATTTATATTAGACATGAAGTTTGTCTGTAGTCTAATCCACAGATCTTAGCAGGTTTAGCTCGATTCAAAGCTGAGAATCTCAAAATCATAGGCTTCTGTGCAACAGGCTTTTCTTCCAACTTGAGCACAACAACTTGGCTTATATTTTACTTTATTGTGTGTGTGTGAGAGAGAGAGAGTGTGCGCACACACACACACATATATATAACATTATATATATATATATATATATATATATATATATAGTTATTTTATTTATGTTTTATTAGTTCCTTTTAGAATTGTTGTTCTCACAATTTTAGTAGACGCTGTTTACTCATGCTTTTAAATTTGTTTTTTTCAATATATTTGTTTATTTTATTGTTGATTTGGGGATTGTTAATTTGTTTTTATCTGTACTGTACTTTGGTCAACTGCAGATTTTGTAAATCTTCTATGGAAGTAAATTGAATTTAGAGATTAATGTTTGTGAAGAACCAATGTAGAGAGGCAGCAGAACCATGTTCAAGTCCCAACTCAGACAGCTGTCAAAGGCTTCCCTGAACAAAGTCATCCCATAAAACATATTTTTAGATGAATTTGACTTGTCAATGTGATATTTCAGCAACACCTTGAAGAAATGTATTTAAATTTGAAGCACATATTCATTCAGAATTAGGGAGGAACTGTTTCCATTTCATTGATCAGTGGTAGGTGTGGGCACAGATTAACCAATCTCTCAGGTGCACCTCAAAGGAAATTTTATTATCTTGACTGCAAATGTCCATTTATATAACTGTGATTGAGTTAAGGTACCGGTTTATTTCTCTCTGCGCATGAGTACGAACAGATTTCTTGTTGCCTCTTGGATAAAAACAACCTGCTCGACTTTTACATAAATCATTTAAAGGAGTTGTAAAGATGTGCTTCAGAAAAAGAAAAAAAAAAAACAATTAGTTGAAACACACTGAAAGATGCATTTAAGCTAAAGGATAAGCACAGATTTTAATTAGAAACTGGTTAAAACAACATACTGTTTTACAGACATTCACGAAAGACCATTTTACACTGAAAATCAGCAGAGAACCTAAATAGTTTTTCTAAATTTCAAAGTCTTGCCAGTGATATATTTTAAAGGCTTCCTCCCTAAAGGCAATCACATTTTACACAAGGAAGGTGCTCGAGTGGGAGGAGGGTTCAATAGTAGCCAGTTATTTAACACACTCTCATTCCTGACTTAAACACAACTGTCTCCCAAAATCTTTATGTCCTCATCTGAACTACTCCAGTCCTCCATTTGAAATTGATCCAAACCGCTGAAACTCCTCCAGCCTGCAATGATGGGAGTGTGAAGTAGCTGGATTTCCAGCTGCAGTTGGGATTGCATTTCCCAATTAAAAATAATAATAATAAGGAGAGAGAATGCAATCTGCTCCTCTGACATCCTCTCATTAACCAGTTTAGGTTTGGTAAGTCAAACTTGGATCTACTTTCTCCATCTGTTAACAGTCCTTTATGAAAATATGGATATCATGTGAACCATGTCTGAAGACATGAGGTTGTTGCTTGTAAACAGTCCCTGCTTTGTCCTCAAGGTCTAGAGGTCTAACCTCTTGTAGACTTTCAACATCTGTCATTGAACACTTTGTTTATGTAAAAACCTCTTGGACGAATCCGGCATTGGTACTTAGCTTATGTAAGTAAATGTTTTGAAAACCGAGACGTTGAACAGTATAGAACAGTTTTTAGATGGTATTAATGATAAAATAAGAACTTTGAGCAGTCATAAAGGATGTTCGGAGGTAAACAAGTGCTACAGTGAGAACACTGGGGAGTAAAAACATCACCCTGTGTTTCCACATTGGAGAAAAATACAACCCCTGGGAAAAACAAATGAATGCGTTCTCATACATCTTTACCAGGAAAACTGTGAGGTTCTGTGCGTAATTAGAAACACTTGTCACGAAGAAGAAGAAAAAAGTCCTTTGAGTAGCATTCCTCACTCTTTGCAGCAGAGGTCAAAAAACATCTTAAAAAATATGAATGATCGTCTGTGGTTTCTATTCCCAGAACACTAAAAGTACAGCACGCTGAAAGTCCATAGGACAAAATTTCCCACACAGCTCATAGACGCAATGAGAATGAACATGCTCCGTGCATTCATCTTGATAATCTTGACATAGACAAATCTAATTTATTCAGTCAACTGGCCACTGCGGATTCAGAATTTCATCAGCAAATTTAATTTTATTGAAGGAAAAATTTCCGATTTTGATTGAAATTAAGCCACTAAACACCGCTGATATCACCTGCAGAGGTAATGTGTTTTGGCATGTTGTAAATGACACGGGGGAGATTATAGTTCCAATTTATCATGATTGTCAAGACGGGGCTGGGGTGCAGTAGTGCATGCTCTGGATCCATGTTTCCAATATTAGATTCCCGTTTCATAATGGAAGCATGACACTAGTTCCCCTTTTGAATAGTAATCAGCAGCTCATCATCCGTCTTGTTTTGAGGGGAAATATTGTGACGAATGTTTGACATTATTCTTTTGAAGATCTAAAAGTGCAGGTGGTAAAACTAGATGACATCATATGCAGGACAAAAATAGTGAAATAAAGAATCTTTTAGGAATCAGAGCCCCAGTTTTATTCATTATGATGGGAACAACATGAAGGTTATTCATAATGTCAAATCTGACACTTTTAACAGACCCGTGTCCTATTGGATCAGTTAGTTCTCAGATGCAGATCCAGGGGTATTCCAAATCCCCGCGCTCAATCTGTTATCTATATCAGTGGTCTTCAACTCTGGCCCTCGAGGCCCACTGTCCTGCATGTTTTGTTGCTTTTTTTTATGTTTCCCTGCTGATAAAAATGACTGGATTATTAAGAGACTTGTCCATACCTTGATGGAAAGCTGATGAGGACCATTATTTAGAATCAGGTATATTGCTGCAAGGAGACATCTAAAATATGCAGGATAGTGGGCCCTGAGGAGCAAGGTTGAAGACCGCCGATCTTTACTACTTGGCTATTCCGTCACTGTGGTCTGCTGAAGCCTATCCCGCCTCTTTCCAGGCAAGAACAAACCTTGGACTACTCATCAGTTCATCAGAGGGTCACTTACACACCTGGGAGATTTAGAATAATCAGTTAACCTAACAAACATGTTTTATGTCTGGGGGAGGAAGCTGGAGAAAGCTCCACTCATACTGCTGCCAGGAGTCGAACCAGGAACCTTCTTGCTTCAAGGCAACGGTTCTAGCCGCCATGCTGTCACTCTACACATCATATGAACGTGGTACTCTTTAGTCAAAATACCAAAGATAAAGGACAAAGACACAAAGTACAAGAGATGTTCATAGCAGTGAGTTTTAGGGGGTGGATTTAGCCGCTCTCTTCCCTTCCCTTCCACTCTTTTCTTCTCTTTTAAAATCTGTGTCACAGCTTCGCACTTCTGAGGAATAGTACAACTGTAAATTCAGAATGACAAGAAGCTGCATGGAGATAAAGAACAGGAATGTTGGATAATTCTGCTCAGATGTGAGTCTGTGATGTCACAGTACCTGGGACTTGAGAAGTTCTCTGATCGGCCCAGGTGGCTCTGAACAAAGCGACAGTGCTGTGTTACGTAGGTGCCTTGGAGAGTTGCTTGTCACTCAAGACACACAAATATGTACACTCAAACGTGTTCGGTTTAAACGTTAGACATTCTTATGCGTGGAATAAAACTTTATGTAGAGAAAACTATATTTGCATCCATTTGAGTATACGACGAGGGGAGCCCTCTCAAACAGGGATTCATCAAGCGTATCATTGAGCCATGTGTCTATCAATCCAGGTGATCGCATGGATACAGGTGAGCCTACAGATGTGGATCCTGATCTGTCGACCTGGATCTGTCATCTATGTTATGTCTCCAAGACTTCCAAATAGGCAGGATGTACGCTCTGTCTCCGACAGCACAGCCAACATGCCATCAGCTTGAGCAGCAGTTGCTGAAAGCGAGCAGATGGTTTTGTGTATGTTGCAATCTACAGGATATATGGAAAGTAGTGAACAAAACAATAGTCTAAGTAAAACATCTGTACATCCTACACACCCTTAATGTGAGTAGCAGTCCCAGTGCTAGGACTGAAATCTTTTGGAGTTTGGAACTCACGACTTAACAAGTCTGCTCACAGATCTAAGTGATGAACCCAAACTTCAACATCTCCACAGACAAATGTTCTCATTTTAAAGACATTTTATCTTCAAATGATCAGCAGCAAGAGTGTTGAAAAGCCTTAAACTATTAATCTCTATAACACTAAAATATCTCATAACGAGGCAATGTGTCACGACAAACCCACCTGTACACACACACACGTCTACACTTACACAGCTGTTTTTATTTTTCTTTCATTGAGCAACCCATCCACCTTGTTTCCAAATGTAGTTTAATTCAATCTCACAGTATTTAGGTGAACTTGCACCTGAATGTGGGTATTTGTAACTGCTGCACACAGCTGCACCCACATACACACACACGATGCAAATTTCTGTCGTAATTATGGGAACCTTGCTGAAGGTGCACACAGTGAATTTCTAGAACTTGATACATATTTACACAGGCACAATCCAGTTTAAACTTGTTCCTCTTGTGAGTGGATTTTGAAATGCCTCTTGCCATCTGGATACACAGACTTCCCTTTCTTTGCTTTATTTAATTCAGGGCTTCAGTACAGAATCTCTGTGTGAGTGTTTATGTTGTCTTATGTGGATGCCTAAACATATATTTACAGCACAGGAGACGCCACGGCAGCTCTCCAGTCCTGTAAAGTTTCACCCGGACCTCTGAGTACAGAATGTCCATCCACTCTTCTTGTCCTCCTCATGTCCAAGCATCTGGCAGATGATGACTGTTCCACCTGGCACAAATGTTCTGCAAAGAAACAGAAATAAGTTGGGACAGAAAAACAAATAAATCAGCTTGATTCGGTGAAGCGGGCCTGGTCTAACACATCCTGAGTGATTTCACGTGGATTTTTTCTTAAATCGACAAATCTGACTGGTGATGGTCAGTTGGGGGATATTTGGAAAGGAGGGAGAAAAACGAGATGACAGAGTGTGAATTTTCTGTTGAAAGCTGCCAGCATTTGACTGACAAGCTAAAACACACATCGCCGGTGTTTTTTACCCCTTCACAGAGAGACCTGTTTAATACTTTTAAGTAGCAGAGTAAACATTTGGCATAAGGAAGCACTTGATTCAAGCAGAACGATTTAAGTCAGACAGCGGATAGGGAAAGGGACATGAAAGAAACCCTTCATGGATCCAACTGGCCTCCCGCGTCAAGTTTCAAACAACCATCCCCGTCGTCCTTCACACTCAAACACACTCTGCTCTCACACGCATTACACTTCAGATGCACAAACAAGCACTCTCGCACAAACACGCTGCTCTGAAAACCATGTGTGAAGCATCTGTAGTTTTGAGACGTGCACCTCATAACGTCGGGATATTGGTAGTTGATGGTGAACACCCAGGAATTCAGACTGATGAATGTTTTAAAGTTCAGTAAATGGGGCAAACCCAGTGGTCTTTAAAAGAAAAGACCAGCAGGGAGAAGAACAACTGCACTTCCTCTCCAGCACATAACAGTCGATCAGCGGTATGCGGTACAGACCATTGGATAGATTTTGAAACGCTGATTTAAATTTTTGGTTTGTCCACGCTTGAGCAAGATTGTTGATGATGTTTTATTGCCTCTCTGTTACAGTTTATGGGTTTTGATGTTTTGTTAAGATATTTGGTCTCTGTTTTTCTGCTCTGTCTGTTTTGTTGGACCCATACTTGTGTTTAGTTAGCATTTCCAAAGCGCAGCCTGAGTTCTGCACATATGACACAGTATATGGTATGGACTGCATAATGGCATGGTGGTTATTGCTAGTATGCCATGTTAAGAAAGATGATACTATGTCATAACCAGAAGCCCAGCACAGCTTACTTCTGCTGTAGTAGCACACTGAATTACGAATAGCGTTATGCACACAGATTTTTTTCTCAAGTCACACACCTTTGTGGGTTTTTTTTCATCCTGTAGTTTTTGTAATTATTTGCATACTGAACACTGTCTTAGCAAAAGCAGTATGCACTAGTAGTTCTATGTGGTTTTGAAATCAGCCAGTTTCTTCCTTGTGTATACTAATGAGATCTGCCTCATGCCCCAGAGTCACAGTTAGGCCATTTTTGAAACCACACACCTTGTACTGCCCCTATATTGCAGTATGCACCATCTGCTGCATATTTGTATGGTGATCATCATTACTACCATGACAAACACTAATATATGTTGTCTTTTGTACCATTGATATTATGTTTGTGCCTCTTCTCTCTCTGTTCTTCATCTTCTCTTTTCTATCTCCCTTTTCCTGCTCTACCTGGCTGGTCTTCAATAGGAGGGTTCCCCTTCGTGATCCAGGTCCTGATCAAGGTTTCTTCACTCTCAAAGGGGAGTTTTTCCTGCCACTGTTTGGCTTAAGGTTCTTATAGGGGAGTTTTTAACCTGCCATTGTTGATGGAAAAAATACTCAGGGGCCATACTCTGAGTCTCTGGAAACCACCTAGAGACAATCTGTATTGTAATAGATGCTAAATAAATAAAATTGAATTGAATTGTAACTGTAGTATTGCAGTTCACAATGCACACTGCAGGTTGTGTTTTGTATTTGGCATTATCAATACATATTGTTTGTGTAGTATGAAGTTTTAAAAAAATGTTTGCATCCTTGGCAAAAGCAGGTCTGAAAACTTGATTCACACTTACTTTGCTAAATACTGCACACCATTTGTGCATTTGCTTGTTATCTCTGTCGTGGAAAATGTCCTCTAGACTAATTAGGCAAGACTTAAAAAAGAGAAAAACTCGCCTCTGACTGGGATTGAATCTTATTTATTTCCATCACATGCAAGAGGTCACATCTTTACAACAAGCCAGAAGACAGGAGAGTGATCGACAAGATGATATGGCAGTTCTTTACAATTCATCAGTATGACGGCGAACAATACTTTGCAGAGGACCTCAGATAGTTTATATTCTGTCAGGTAAATTTCTAGCAATCGACAGAATTTAGAGTATGTAAACCCCAACTGTCAGTCAAATATGGAAAGACTGAGTCAAAAAAGAGAACAAAATTGATCACCAAATGAGGGATTTCAAATATTTTTGTATGATGATTAGACTTTGATGGCTCATCACATGAACAAGGGGAGAAAGTAAAGGGGGAGGGGACTCCCAAAGTCCAGACGCTGGTGATGCTGGGTGAGGAGAGCAAGAAGGAGGCCGACACTTCAGATGAAACTGAGCATGGTCATGAACATGTGTAGATGGGAAGGACAAGGTCAAGAATGACAGAGAATGACTGAAAAAGGATGAAATTTAGAGTACAGGGATCAGATTGATTGGACAGCCAGTCACAGTTACACACTTCAAGACTCCTGGTTACAGGACAGCCAGCCATGTAATCTGAACAGGACAGCAATCTATCAGCAAGTCTGAAAACAGCTTTACCTGATGTTTTAGATGTGGCTGCAGGAAGAAATTATGGGACAGAATAATTTCCTTTCATTTTAATGAAGCATCAATTGATGTATCGAGAGCAAAAGGGAATAGCAAAGCTATTTTTATAACATTTAACAAAGTTGTGTTATGACTCCTGCTTCCATAGGAAGTCATTTCACATGGTGAGAATCATCTGAAGCTGAAGGAATAAACTTAAGAGCTCTGGTTGTGCTATATCAGGAGGTTTTAGGTCATAAAAAAGATAGTCTCAACCAAACATGTTTGTTAGTTTAGGCTGGCTGCACCAGCATAAAGACAGTAATAACTCATTTTGCTAACAGTGCAGCTTTTTTCCGGCATGCAGACTTTAATACCGCTGTTAAGATGTCCAGCCTCTCGACCTGTATATCAGTCTCAGAAAGCTGTTTAATGTCTGAGCTCTATGTTCTCTGGCCGTTGTTCATTTGGTTGCCCATCACAACTGAAACCTGGTAAATGCATTTACAGCCGCTAGTAAACAAGAAACATGCACACATGTTTAAAAAAAACGTATTTATCGTAATTTTTTTCATCAGAAAATCATGGGACTCAAGTTGATGGAAAACTAGCAGGACAAAACAGATCTATAGACTCAAAAAAATTCACATCTGCAGGAGAATTCAACTTGTAGCCATAACTAAATTTGACAAGCATCATCTTATAAATGTATTTGTCAACTCAGTTTGATATATTTCCCTCCAGACTGATTCCATTAAAGTGTTGCTGTTGGTCATAATTTTCCAGGTCACATCTGACAGCACTATGTAATTATAAAATGGATTTATCTTTCCTTTATTGCCCACCAGGCTGTTGTAAAGGGTATAAGGTATTCTACTGTAGATCTGGACTCCGTGGTGCTGCTCTGTCATTTATTACAAGAAGACAGAAAGAATTAGGAGAGAGTGAGATCGAGGGCACCGCATGAAAGCTGATCTCAACCACTTCCATTCCCGGTGGCAGTGGAAGCTCTCCGTCAGCCGCTCACAGTGAGCAGATCATTCCCTCTATGCAAATGGATTTAGTTGAAAAGAAATTATTGATCATAGATCAGAAAACTGTGGCACCATGCAGGAAATAGCAGACCGGTGAGGAGTCCAGGGCAGGTTTAAATGAGAATGGCGAAATGAATTATGCACGTCTCTTGCATCCACCTTTTTCCTCATTATGTGGAGCCATCTGACTGGTAATTAAATTCATGTGCTGATAGGATTCCCTCGTTTTCTGCCAACGAGCTTTTCTCATGCACTTTGTCATTCTGGCACATTCTGAAGAAGGAGGGGGAGTAATATTGGGGACTGGATAGCATCATATTTTGCTTCTGTTATTATTATTTTTTTTAGTTTTGAAATGAAAATTGTTCAAATTAGATGTTGTTTTTTTTATTTAACAAGCAGAGGATTACCAAAGCACAGAGACTGGAACTGTAATGGACAGAACAGCTTTGTGACTGCAGAAAAGAGAGGCATCCAGGACATTTTTCCGCCTTACAAGACCACTTCAAGCACAGCTGCCAAGACTCTGTCATGCGTGTAGCCATGCACAATGACCGACAGTCAGGAAGGTCCTCCTCAGGCCTTGACGGTGTCAGATGGTGTGCAAAAGGAGCTGGTTTCCAAAGAGAAAGGACTGTTTTTTTCATAGAAACAGAGATAGGTCTTTGTAATTTCAGAAAGTGTGTGGCACAGAGATACGGAAGGTAAAGTAGACTGAAGGTTTTAGCCATTTTCCACTGCAAGGGAATAGACAGTGCAAAGAGCAGCAACACAGACAAGACTAGTAACTTCTCAGATTTTTCAGGTGAAATATATTGCACTATCTGAATGTTTAACAGTGTCCTGAATTTCATTTTGTTAAAGCAACACAAAGTGTTATGTTTTCTCATGAAAATATCAGTTTCGGTTTCATTTGAAGAAATATTTGGTCACTTTTAGGAACCATTATCTAGCTCTGGCAGTCTCCCATTTCTACAATCAAAGAAGAAATCAAAGAAAATTTGAACTTCTAAGCTGGTTGTCCTTCGCAACAATTGTACATCACTTTATGAAATAAAGTCACACATTGCCAGTGACGCAGATAGCTCAGGATTGTAGACATCACAACAGAGGCAACGAAGAGAATCAAGAAAGTAATGAAGGAAGAGAAAACAAGAACAATCAACAGACCAAACAAGTGTAAATCATAAAAATCTACACGCTAGGGGGGTCCCGCTGAGGTAAAAACTGCAAATGCTCCTTTGTGGTATTTTAGTAAGTAACATTTATAACACCTACACAGACACTTGTTACAAAGTGCAATAAAGTAATTAAAGTAAAATAAAAAGGAACTGAGGCTTATGAACTGAGTCATCAATTCAAGTGCAAGCTGGAGTTACACTGAAATCCATTTATAGATTACAAGATAACTACGTCAGAGTTTCAAATTAAACTAGAACTAAATTCATTCTAAAACCAGCAGATGTCCAACTGATTCTAAAACAGAAATTTCATTTTTAGGGAGCTTGATAGTGTTTTTCACTTGAATTAGACTCCCAGCTTTGGGGATCTCTATTTGATTGCAAATAAATTGCATCAAAACCCAACATTATTTCAGCAGGGAGGACGAGACAGTCCATTTTGTAAACTGACTCCTACAGGAGCCTGCGGTTTTGCAGCGTCCTCGCCTCCCCATGTACTCCTCTGTTAGGAGATGGACACAAAGCAGGAAACTGATACTGTGAAGACAGGCGTGGCGGCAGAGAGCCGCTGCTGAGCCAAGATTTATGGCGAGGATGATGCAGCCAATTACTCTTGGTTATTGATGAGAATTGGACATAGATGGTCTTTGGGGATTTTTAGAGTTCGTGTTTTTGAACTGCAGCCACAGCCGGCTAGATTTGTTAGCAGTCTTCATCAGATCTCCATAAGCTTCGTCAGCTCTCACAGATAAACATTAAAGCACGTTGTTGTGGGGAATGAACAGGAAATAATTTGGGGAAAAAAGGAAGGAATAAATAGATAACAGCTAGACTGATGGAAAAAACACATGAAGTTTCGACGTGCCTGGATGTGGAGGCTTTGCTGTGACCCCACAAACCGCATGCACTGTGGACCTCTCCTTATTCCTCCTGACAAATTTGTGGGCTCAGCATCGCACTGTGGCCAAAATCCTGGACTTTGAGAGCTCAGCCAAACCAAATAACAGCTTCAACAATAGCTGAGGAGTTGTCATGACCCCTCTGACCCTGCCTAGAGCATGCTTCTGGATTGTGGTGTCACCTAGTCCAACATGAAGCGGCTTCCCACTTCCAAGGCAACCACAGCACCAAGATAATGAAGCCAAACGAAAGAAGTGTTTTTGTTCTCACCC
Organism: Zenarchopterus dispar; assembly: GCA_028564865.1. Lineage (NCBI taxonomy): Eukaryota > Metazoa > Chordata > Actinopteri > Beloniformes > Zenarchopteridae > Zenarchopterus > Zenarchopterus dispar. Next base: position 9,717,494 of record JAOWBL010000011.1, on the reverse strand, counting down.
ACTCCATAAATCAGCATGAGGTGAGGTCAAAGTGAAAACAGTAAATAAGAAACAAAGTAAAAGGAAACTTTTGCATGTTTTTCCTGAGCAGGCATCTATAAAGAGATTGAATCTGGATGCAGCGTTGGTTAACACAGCCAAGTCTTGGGCAAAATAAAATAACGCTCCGGGCTTCTCAACTTAATTACAAACTTGAATGATGCATCTTTTTATTTTTGTTAATGTTAGCGGGGAGAGATGCATTTCAGGAAAAACAAAAGACAGACATATACATCGTTTGACATTAACTTGGCATAAGTGTGGTTTTCTCAAAAACCAACTGCCCCTCCCAAAACCTACTTTTAGGCCTTTGGGAGGCATCGAGCTCATTCCTCTTAGCTGTTTGGATGGGATTTTTGCTGAAAGGGGTTCCTCTGTGTGATTGATGAGCCATGGCCAATTAGAAGCTTAGCCACGGAGGCCCACAAAGACAGCCGTGATCTCAGACATAAACACTGGTGGCCGTGAGGCTTGAGAATACCTGTTGTCTATGGAAAGAGGGCAACCATCCGGCAAAGCAGCTGGGAAGGACACCAACCCTTCCTTTAAGGTTTTGGATGCTTCACTCGTTCAACATACCTTTAAAGAAAAAAGTCAGAGAAAGTCAGTTCCAGAGGGGAAGTTGAGTGGAAGATGTGAGTAGTCCAGCATGGTGCCATCCTGGTGGGGGTAGGGTGCTGAGCGGCTGCTTCGTCTGACACGGTGTGGTTGACGAGCAACATGGCGCCAGCCGGAGGCTCGTTAGACAAACTGTGACAACAAAAAGTTGCCCTTGAAAATCAATTATAAACACAAGAGTTTCTCTTCATCTGTTTCTACTTGAAGTTATGCAGCACTGTCTGCCTCTTTCTGCTTTTTTAGAAGCTCTGACTCCGCTGCCATTCAGCCGGTCATCCCTGTGGGATTAGTGATGGCACAAAATCCTGTGGGACTGCGCTTGTAAATCACAGCAGATGAACTGAGGTGATGACAGCTCTATGAGGCCTCTGCTATTTGGCTCGCCCGTTTACTGGGGCATCCTGGGAAGAGAGTGTTTCATTATAGGCAGTTAGTGTGTCCCTGTGTGTCAGACACGAATAGCTAAAATAAAAAATGATTTAGTCATTTTGTGAAGAGCCTTGTGAGGGCAGCAGGCTATTTGCTAGAAAGCTTCTCTTATTAATATCTGTTAATGACCCTTCAGCATGGTGCTTACACAAAGCGGGGCCCATGCTATCTTCAGTTGATTCGACACATCATCTATTCACCCCTAAACATTAAGGTGCTGTGTTTTGAACTGAAAGCTGATTAAATTTGTGGAGTTGTTAAATCACTAAAGAGCCTCCTTTTTCCTCTTGGCACAGCAACTTCCCAGTCAATTAGACAGCTAGACATCCTGAGACTGTGCAAGCCCATCAATCTCATGTACTTTTCACTTGAATACTTTGTGTTTTCTCACTTTAAATAACTATTTTGGCATTTTTGAACCGTTTGACAAAGAAATTATTAGTTATTTTATGAGGAGGAAACACAGCCCTTTAATAATAACTACTGTTGTTATGCTTGTCCTTCATGTACAAGGTAACTATAAACTGTGTGAAAATTGAATGTTGCGTTAAAGGTCCCATATCATGCCATTTTGATTCATATTCATTGTGATAAGCACCACAAGAGAATGTCTTTGCTGTAGCATCCATTTCTTTTATCCCACAGCCTAAATCTGCTATTTCCGTGTGTGCTCTGTGAACATTATGTTCTCCCTTACTCTGCTTTTATTAGTGACCTTCCTGACTCTGGGACGTCACTCCGAGGATCTATCAAGCACCACATGCAAAGTTTTAGTTTTGAATCTAGTGCCAGGTAGCTAATAGTAGGTCTGACTATATGCACGGCTAGAGCTTCACATCTGCTCCTTGCTGTGCCACTAGACGTAAAGTTTCATAGTGCAGTAGATCTGAAGTTATGCCTTTCCAAATTCAACTAAAAGTAAATTAGTTTCATCTTACCATGTGGTCACTGAGCTGTATTGATCCTGGATGTTATCATGTGTGACCATAGCAACCGTAATTGCGATTTGTAAAGTCTTGCCTCCAATATTTATTTTTAAATTTTGTACATATCTCTCTCTGTGGCATAGTTAAGTCTTAAACTATGCCAAACAACAGACTTTTTGAGTTAGCAACAATAATTTAGCGGGGGAGGGGTCTTCACCAATCTAACTTCTGGTTCAAAGCCATCACAGAAATAAGAAAACTTGCATTTCATCAACTGACCTCTGAGGGCTGGCTGCACTGACGCTCCATAGTTCGAGTTCACATCCATGTCAATTATATGGTGGTGAATCTTTTAACACTAAATCAGGTAAAATTATATGAAGCAATAAATTAATGGATAATTAAAGGCGTAGACCTTCAATTGGTGGAGCAATCATTCCTTTCTCTCCGGCAGCTCCCCCCGTGTGGATTAGTTGAAGGAGCTGGAAACCATGACAAACTTTGATTGACATAAAGTGAACATGTTTCAGCCTGGCGCCACGGCATATAAAAAAAAGGAGGCTTTAAAACTCCTTTTCAAAACACCTATGGATGATGTCACGGAGGATTTGGGTTGTATTTCTTAAATACACAGCGTGTATTTAACTTTATGAACAAACACTTTGTGAGATCATGTGGACTATAGGGTTTTTTTGCCTTTTTATACAAAGGGTCTTATATTGTTTTTTTTCTAGTTATATTTTACTACTACTCCAAATATACAAAACATGTCAGTTCTTCTGGAGTTTGGGTCATCCTTGTGGGTACTTTTACTGTTGAAAGTGATGCAGAATGAAAAGATAACCTCTCCTGGCTGACATCAGCCTGCTTTTACTCTGATAAACTGTCATGACCCAGACAATAGAGGCCTTCTTTCCTTTTGCTTCTTTGTTGCTCTCCTGAGAGGTTGTTTACAGCCATTTTTTTTCCCTGCAAGACAGTGAAAGCAGTGTGATAAAAGGCTCTCATACTGAGACCACCACCAGAGGTAGAATAACCATAAAGACTCTTTCAAAGAGCCTTTTTGGTTCAAACTCCTCCTGTTGCTTCTGAGCTCTTCCACTCTGTTTTTCCCATCTGTTCTCCAGGTCTTGTCTTTAGCAATGCCTTATGGACAAAGGCCATTAAAGGCATGTTTGACTTTGTCTTCATTCAGTGGAGTGTATCATGCAATTATCTAAAGAAGTTGAGCTTCCTGTCTTCAAGCGAAAACTCACCACTTCCTCTAAAATGGTTTCAGTCCTGCTCTCACCAGAAATTCCCAATAAGAAATTGGTAAGTTAAAGACACATCATGATTGTTATAGTTTCAGTACATTAGCTCAAGCAAGCACAGTAATGGACAGACAGCTGGGATACCAGAGATTGTTCCTTGCAATTCACTCTCCGAGCCAATCCAATTAACACTTACTGGCAGCGGGTAAACTATTCCTTGATGTAATAAACAAACATTATTCCACTTCAGTCCAGAGTAGCAGCAGCAGCTGCCTACCCTTGAATTAGCATGTTTATTAACATCAGTCCCGGATTCTGTGAAGGATGTCAGTCATCAGTAGCGGTAGACGACAGATTGCTCCACAAAAGATTATGGTTTGAATCAGTGCCCTTCAAAACCATTAACTTGGCAGACTGGACTGCTCACGAAGAAGTCCTTGCAGCTTTGGGGAAACAAAATGAGTTGAACATGGAAAATGGAAGTTGTATAACAGAAATAAATAATATGGTGTAAAACCAAGCAATAAACCTCCCATGAGCCCTCAAAACAAACCTAAACGTAGAGAGGCTGACCGGGTCATTGTGGGATGAAATCTTGTTGAACAGAACATAATGGTTATCCACTGTAATAAAGGTACTCTTATGCCAGATCTGTAATGGCTTTGTGTGTATTGTTGGCATTCATCAGTCCCTGCATCTTGATGGTGCATGAAGATTAAATTGTGTAATGTTAGCCGGGAAGGAAGAGCTGAGGACCACAGCAGGATGACTGAGATGAACAAGGAAAAATAGATGCTGAGCTTGCACAGCTGTGAGACTGGAGTCTGTAGACAACAGCTGTAACTGGAAAAGATAATTCCATCATGTTATTTCATTAAAGAAAAAAAAAAGTAAACAAAAGATTAAAAAGTCATTTGTCATTTAGGAAGGAAAAAGTAGCTGAAAACAGTTGTGTCTTAAGTCTGGATGTAAAACTTGCTACTGTTGTGGCATATTTGATGTTCTCTGAAGGCTTATTTCAGACTTTAGGAGAACAACTATGAGCTTACTCACAATGTTTGGTTCCTACGCTTCATTTCCATACGCCTCTGTGCCCTCAAGCAACATGTCTGGCAGTTCATTCTGTGCTACGGGAACCTCCGTGATCGCTGAGAGTTTAAGAAACTAATCTTTCCTGTATTTTTCAGGCCATAATTTGCATAATATGCATTAAAACATTGAAACTTGTGCAGGGAACTTTGGAGGAAATCTATGTGCTGTGCTTGGTCGCACTGGAAAACTAAAAGAGTAGCGTACTATTGTTTTTGGAAAAAAAAAAAAAACTTCCCTCAGCTCTTTGACTATGAAAAGAGATTGTACAGGCTATAAGTATAAGCAATTAAAAATATTATTGCTCCTCAGCAACAAGTTAGTGTTTGAGGGCTGAGCTGTCCATAAAGGAGTGTATTCATTGCATCAAACATTTGAGACATATTGCTTATTTTATGTGGACTCACAAGAGGCACATGGAAACAAAAAAAAATAACCTCACATCATCACTGCATTTTATTATATTATTATTTTTATTATTATTATTGTTATTTGTGATTCCTGTTAGAGGCCTGTGAGAACATGGAAATAAAAGCATTGACAATGCAGACCTTTTTCTGGTCCCTTGACAGCTTTAAAATGTTTCAAACACAATGCTAAACAGGCAATTGTGGCTTTATTTTATTTCTTTTTCAATATTATAAGGGTACAAAGTAAAAGCAATAAAGAGGACAATGATTTCCCTCTAATTGGCCTTGGCAGTCTGAGGTCAGTAAGATGATTGCACACATAAATAACAAACAGTAGCACTGGTCAGAAGTCGTACTGGGACAGAAAGTGGAGTTTCAATTGGATTTCAGTTTTGAGTGAATAATTCCATCTTCAGATGCAATTTATCTGACATTGACATTTGTTTTTAATAATAAGTTTTAGAAAACTGTTATTTATTGTTTATAATAGTGCTAAATATGTATTCAGTTATATACAATGATTAACTCAGCTATTAAGAGCAGAAAACCTGTCACTATAGGAAGGTGCCATTTGAAGAAAACAACACATTCCAGCATAAATTTTACATAGTTCTGTTTTGCCAACATAACGCATAGCTCAACATCTTAAACCTTAGCATTTTTTGTTGTGTTTATCAAGGAGGTAGGCTAAATATAAAATCTAGAACATATTTGTGATCAATTTGTGCGGCTTTCTCACCATTTCTGAATACAGAGTAGAAGTATCCCACTACAACGGTAATTTGACATATTTAATAATGCTTTAAAGAGCAAACACCAAAAGCCACACTGATTAGATTTAGAAAAAGAATAATAATAAACGATAATAATCAGAAATAAACAAACTGGAATGTATTCTATTTCATAATTTATAGATAAAAAAGTAAATACAAATAAATGAAGAAATAAACACACAAAGTATTTTAATAAACAAGTAATATCCCTACTAATACAATGTAGTTGAATTTATCTGTTCATAACTGAAAAGTGGAAACAATCATTTTAAACATTTGAAATAGATATATCAAATAAAATTCAATAAATAAAAGTGGGTTGTGTAAGAAGTAACAGAAATTATGTTATACTTTTAATAGTTTATATTAGGAGACACTGGAAAAAGAATTGTATACATTTCATGGTTCATTTCTATTTTTTAAAACTATTCATACCTTTTTTTTAATTGAATTTTCAGCATTTACAAACCCCATCAGGAAAGGAAAGTTTAGAACATATAGGAAGACAAAAAAAAGCAAACATCAGCAGAGATCCATGGATTTTATTTTAGGGTATTTTAATCAACAGGTGTTTCGAATTTAAAATATAATTTACATATGGAAATGTAAAAAAAAAAAAGAACAAAAATTGTGACGGAAAGTAAAGTCTATTTCCACTGTTGTCGAGTAGTTTATACGGTAGCGACGTGACGTTTGGTGCCCCGGAAGTGCTTCTATTTACCTAACGAGGTCAAAATGGCGGCGAGCTGCATGTGAAGGGGTCGTAACCGGAGCCGGCTTTATGATCAGGGAACATGTATAAAACGCCATGTAGCAGACTGTCAGGTAACACCAGAGGAAAGCGAAACTTGCCTCAACGTGCCGTTGCATTTTGAAGTCACCTGTAATGTGCAAATACTCATAGTAACCCCACAAGCTATATGAGAGGCTAGCTTAGCATGTAGCTTTCCGGATGTAACTGAGTTTTAGAAAGAAATGACCTTAGAAGGAAACAGCAGTGTTATACAGAAAAATACTTTTGTTCTGTGACTGAAGCAGATTTATAATAAGACTATGACGTCTAATGTTCTCAGGTGTTCATGTGCATTTAGGTCACCAGTCATGTTGGTTTGAGAGGGGCGCTGTATTTGTGGTCAGTTACAACTGTGATTTATTAGTAACTCCTCTCAGTAAAGCCATGTGCTGTAAGGACACTTGAGATGTGACGGCTGCGGTGAAATGCTTCCACTAGCAACTAAGTATCATGCAGTTAATGCAAGATCGCACTTGCAAAAATTTAAAGTAGTTATTGCATTGCAGGTGGAGTTGAAGAGTAATAACCATGTAATATGTCTGTTACATATTTTTTGTCCACAATATTCAAATAAAATAAAAAATGTCATGATGGATCCCATTTGCTGTGTGGCAGAAACTGAAAACAAGTTTAAAATCAGATTTATGTTTAATACTTATAAATAGAAGTTTGTTGGTTTGGTGTGTCCAGTAAATAAGTAGAGACAAGGTACTCTGATAACAATTTCTCACTGCTGCTGCTTTGGGATCAGAAAAGCTGGATCATTTGTTTGATCATTTCTGTCAGCACCATAAAGTTCTCTGTGTTGAGCTTAATCTGCATGCCATTTAATGCCAAAAACACAATATGACATATTAGATTGTTGACTTATAGTCAGTTAAGACAGTGTTGCCATGATGAGGCAACATGTATATTTTTTTTAACTGCAGAGTCCAAAATAAAATCCAACTATCTCTTTGAACCATGCATCACTTCCGGAGATTGATCGCACCAGCTGACCTGTTGATTTTGGTGTTGTTGCTGTTACCCCCAGCTTTCCCAGATCATCCTTTCTGCCCACATAAAATGTTTATATATTTATTGTACTGTCTTATATTATTTCCCAAACAGAAGCATATATGGCAAGAACACAAAACATGGACATGATATCATAAATGTGGAACCATAAGCCTTTTTTTAAAACAAATTTAACAGAGAATTTTGGGTCTGAAAAGAAGTTATGTTACCTTTTAGTGGAGTTTTTTTAAAATTATTATTATTATTTTGCTTAACTTTTTTGTCAGCCTTTTTAACTTCCTTTTATTAGGCTTTTATTTCACCAATTAATATTTTTCTTTAGCTCTATATCGAGCATGTCCATATGATATGCTTGATTTTTTTTTTTGTCTCAGATTCCTTTTTTCATTTTTTTTTTCTTTTGCAGGTTTTGTTGGTGTAAGTGTGAAAAAGAAATTGGTTCAAATTGCTCCTCGATGTAACCAGACTGCTCGGTGCATCATTCAGCTGCACAGAAAAGATCCCTCAAACTGGCTGACATATCAGCATCTCACCTTCCTTAAACGACAGGTATTGGCCACTAGTCTCAAAATCTTATTGTCTTTTTTTTCCTCTAAAAAAAAAAAGTAAATTTTCTTTGTATCAAAAAATTGCTTACCTCTATTGTTGTGCTGTGCTTGAAAACTTTTTTTTTTAAATGTCCTGACCTTTAAATAATTCTGCCCACCTTTATGTATGTTTTTGTTTGTTTGCTTGTTTGTTTCATCTAGTATGTCACAAAAAACCACAGCGAGCTTCATCAACGGGCCATCCCTAAACAGGCACACGTCGTGACCATTGTGGATGAGAGAGATGACAGCGTTGAAACGCAAGTGCAGAGGGTACCGACGATTAATCATGTGGTCGCAGATGTTGTCTCGCAGACAGAGTATGACACCAGTAAGACAGAGGCGGAAACCTCCACCTCAAAGCCCACTACGGAAAATGTGGCAGTGTTGAAAACCTCTGTGTCCAGTGCAGCTACAGCCTCGGATGAGACTCCACACATCCAGGTGGAGACTGAGGCAGCGAGGAATGCCCGACTGGAACGACAGTGGAAGCAGCGGAAGATTGATGTGTCTGAGTTACCAGATATCTACTCCAGACTCGCCAAAATCAAACTCACAGGTGGAGTACTTTATGCTTACGTCATGTATCTATCAAAATGAGTGTTTCCAGTGAAGCAGTCAGTGCCAAAAGTATCAGTACAAAAACTGTTTTTGGGTAGTTTTGGGGATAAAATATTTTAACAGCTAGTTAATTATGTAGTCATTGGCACATGTGATTTTTAACTGACTTAAGCTGAATGAAGTTGCTGTAGAAATGTCTGTAATAAGTTTAAAAATAAAGTCTAGAGCCAGTGGCTGCTAAATTGATTTGTTTTTATCTTCTTATATCTTTACCACTGTCCTTTGTTTACAGAAAATTAAAACAGCATATTTTCAAGATTTATTTATTTACTAGAGTGTAAGTCTTGACTTATCACTGCATGTACCAGAGGTCCTTTTACTCTGCCTGGATTTTACTAGTTTCCTTTTTATTTTTTATTTTTTTTAATTATGCACAGGATATTTAGGGCTGGTAACAAGAGCAGTCAGAGTGGATGGATTATTATAATAATAATTTTATAATAATAATAAAATTATTATAGATGTAACAAGTAAGTTAGATAACTGCCAGCCTCTTCATTATTTCTACATTAATGAGCTTAATATGTTGCTGAAACACACACATGCAGATTCTCTCAGCATAAACATAACTTAAACATAAAATCAGGTGATGTAGCACATCATTTTATTTTTAAAAATACTCTTAGGAGGTTGGGAACCCCGGAAATGAATGTATATTGATATGATGTAGAAAAATATCTATATTCCTTTTCAGTGAACATTGTATCAGTATTTATGAATTTGTCTAGTATCAGAGGCCTGAAGCAGACATTTTCTCTCAATGGGAAGTTTACTTGTGTCTTTGACAGAACCAGCAGAATGTACAATAGTAAAGTTTGCTTTTACACCTCAGGAAGAATCAGGTCTTTCTTTAAGATGAACAGTTGCCATTTGTTAACAGAAATGAAAAAAAAGATTTAATTTAGAGATAAAACATTTGAAGATTTTCTAATACCTGAAACCCTCTAAATAAATCTGCTCCGACTCAAAGTTTACAGTTCACATTTTGAACTTGATGAGTGTTGAAGAGAACTAGAATCACTGACCATGCTGTTGAGTTGAGTAATTGCTAAAACGCATGTTAAAACTAACAAAACAGACTAACCTACAATTTATGACAGGTTTAGAGTCCCTGCTCTACTACAGGGTACAGCATGAGAGATGTGACACAACTACAAGATATATAAAAGCATTTGTAACAAATGTCTGTTTATATCATCTTCATTTTGGATTTATTCATTTCAAAAATTGTTAAATAACTAACTATTAAGTTCAAATTTAACTGGTAAGCCAGTCTCTGCAAGACATAAGAATTTGATTTAAGACCTTTTTTTCTTTTTTCTTTTTCAGCTTTGGTGGTTACAACTGCAGCAGCTGGATTTGCAATGGCTCCAGTGCCCTTTGACCCCATCATCTTTTTTGTTTCTTCTCTGGGAACAGGCCTCGCGTCTTGTTCTGCTAACTCAATTAACCAGGTTTGTTACCTTCTTGTTGTTGTTGATGATGACGATGCCTTGCATGCATATTTCTGAGTGAATGTGTGTTCTCTGTGTGACTTTCTATGTGTCTGTCAGGGTGATCACAAGCATCCAGCATTATAAGATTGATATTGCAGGTTTATCAGCATCTTATCTAAACAGAAAAAGCTCATTAGTGAAATGCATGGACTGTGTAATTGTTTTAATAGCTGTAGGAAATACTGCCAGTGCTTATGGTCTTAAATCAGTTTGGTTTTAAACAGAAATGTGCCGATTGCTTGGTTGGAGACAAGAACTGGCAGACTTTCATCTTTAAGGCTTTGATTATTGATTGGCATGTGAGGTGCTCTTGTTTTTATTTATTGATTGATTGATTTATCCCCCTTCCTTCTCAGTCAAATGAACCCATCGTGCATGTGGCTACAGCAGCTTTTGCAAATACTAAGCTGTAAAATCCTCTGGAATTGCTGTGTTTCTGCACCCATGCCACCCAGATGTATATGACCTCTGTAGATAAACAAAATAATTGAACATCCTTATAACACCATGCACTTTTAGAGGATAGCTATTCCTAACACAGGTCATTTTGTGTCAGTAATAGAAACTTCTGAAAGAAGCCGCACATCTACTTTTGTTCCCTCTCTGCATTCTTCTTTTACGACGTATCTCAAAAATGCATCAAGTTGACTGCAATGCTATCATTATTTCCCTCTTAAAAGCTTTTTTTCCAAGCTCTAAACAAAGGAGCACTTTTGTACTTTTTACCTCCTAGTGTTGACGTTGTACATCGGAATTTGCTCCATGACTTGAGAATATTAGTATAATGGGTGACTTCTCCCTTCACCCTGGATTGAACTGTTCTTTGTGATGTCTTTGGCCTGTAATTTGGCAAAGACCTTGATTACACTGCAGGTTCATGTCCTTGAGACGGACCCTGTCTTCACCCAAACCTCCACCGGAGTCACGCATAAACAACCACATTTTAGTTTCTGTCTTTGTTTTGCAATAGCAAAGTCAAAGTTCATTACACTGACCACCTTGAATAGGAACTTGTGTCATTTAAGGTACAGAAGTTAACATCAGTGGAAATGAATGCATGTTTACTTTGTTTTGTTTTGTGCTCAGGATTAAATAGTGTCAGTCACTTCGAAGGTTAAACTCTTATTGGCTCTGCAGTGACCTAAAACCAAGCTTCTCTTTTTTTTTTTCCTCTTTTCACCTCCACCTTTCACTGAGCAGGTGTGTAAATATCCTTCAGGTATTTGAAAAATGTCCTACCCTTTGCATGGCGTTAGTTCCAGACCCAAACTCTAGAACTTCCAGAGTCACGCCGGAGACAGCGGACAGTGTTCTTAGTGGCTCTTCATCTCTGGGTCCATCCTTAAATCAGTTCTGTCTGTCGTCATTTTGTCCCACATCCTCAGATATGGACACAACAAGTGGACCTCATATTTCACGAAGCTGCATTTTTTTTTTTTTTTTTTTGAATTTGATTGGTTTTCCCTTAAGGTCTCACTTCAAATGATGCACAAAATTTCAAAAGTCAAGCTAAAGTTTGGTTTCTTCTTTGGATTTTACTTCAAGTTAAATTAGTTAACAAATGTTAATCCTTACTTGTTATGGGAATTTAGTGTGATTTTGAAGTGTTTTATAAAACAAAAATAGGTGTAAAGTTAAGAGTATTGGTGTAAATGAACCACTCAGACAGTGATGACATGACAACTGTTTTGAGATTTTTTTAGTTCATTTGCACAGTACATGTGCCTAAAGGCTTCCTGATGTAGAATCAAAGGTATTTTAGGAATGCTACAGTTAAATATACAGTGAGAATTTACTTCGATATTACTCTCTTGTTTTTACAAGAAGTGAATCTCAGCCCCAAACTCATCAGTGCTTACTGTGTTTGATTCCAAGAAATCCTTTTATGTGGTAAGTCGCTGGCTGGTTTGAGATCCTGCTCCTTCGTCCATTGTTCTCTCTGGCCACAACGTCACCAGTCATAACTGTAAATGGTTGAACAAAGAATTTTTGTCTTAGACAGATTATTCACCTATCTTATGTGAAGCTGACTTTGAAGTCGTTCTTTAAATAAAGTCAGGCGAGAAAGAACCTCTGAAGGATTAGAAGGTGAAACTTGAATAGGAAAGCAAACGTGTTTGCAGTGGGTTGGGCTAGTCTCCATCTGCTTGTCTAGTTTGAATAATATCCCTTTTCTACATTCACTCTAGATGGTTTTACTTTGTGTGGAGCAGCAGGACATTTTTTTTCCATAATTATAAGCACAAAAACACCAGAGATGTCATGTGTGACACTGCAGCTGTGATGCTACACTTCACCTCTTTGAAGTGGACTCACACATTCAAAGATGTTGTTTGACTGTTTTTGTCCCACACACACTCACTTGCCTGCTATTCATCTCTGTGTTTTGATCATCTTTTTATTTTTTTATTCAACTTCTTTGTATTTTTTATTCAACTTCTTTTAATCTTTAAAATACCTAAGCTTCATTGTAAGTGCGGTTTGGAGTGATCAAAGCTGAATGTGTTTTGTGTGAAAAAGGGTATAAAAAAAAGACAAAGACAGAGAGATGGTGGGGGGAAATGGTTGAATTCTTGTCCTCCATCCTTGTCCTGAGCAATGTGCTTGTATCTGACCACACAACTGACACATTAGAGAGGAGGAGGATTATTGAGCGAAAGAAAAGTGCTTTAGCTCTTGGAAGCAGTAGTCACATCTTCAGCTGAGCTGTGGACTGGCATGTACCCACAGGGCAAACAGAAAAGCTGTGGTTTCTTTTGAAAATGTTATTCTATTTACGAAACTGGTGGAAGGAACTATGAGTCACGTCGCAATGGCCCGTCACTCTTTTAAGTTTCTTGGCAGCCAAAAGGCTTGTCATGTCTGATTTATAGACAGAAAGAAAACTCAGATCCAGCAACAATGGGATTTAATTACTTCAAGCTCCACTTCCAGTTTCCCACTGAACAATTGTGCCGTGAGTTGTTTTTAGGGCTGCACCTAACGATTAATTTGGTGGTTTCAGTAATCTGCCAGTTAATTTTTTTTTTTTGAGTGGTCAGTTGTCTAATGACAGCTCCATATCACAGAGTCTGCATCACACTCCATCGGCTGGTTAGTTTTATGTGAAATGTTCCCATGCTTGAAAGTTGTCACGCTTTTCTGTTTTACCTTTGCTCTTCTTTGCAAGCACGCTTTCACTGTTGTCATGGCAATCAACTTCTGCAAGTGCACTGCAGTTGTAGCTGATTATTAACCACAGCTGCAAAAACCTGAGATTGTCCATCCATCCATTTTCTATACCCTCTGAATCCAATTTCTGGGTCATGGGGCCTGAGATTGTCAGTGATGTTTATGTTGGTTTACACTTCATCCCAACACATTTTTCATAATTAACTGTTAGTAGCTAATTTTAAGTTTTGCTGCTCCAGGCTCGAGGGTTCTGGGGCCCTCATTGGTCCTGCAGGTGTTCAGCTGTCATCACTTTCTAGTCTGAGCAGGACTTCAGCTAATTGGACAATTGGGTCAGATGAAAGCTTGATGCTGGAGCCTGAAAGACTCCAGATAGGTCTAACATGGTTTAGAAGCCTAAATAGGGCCCGAGAAGGCCTTTGACTGTCAAATAAGTACCGCTGACCCATTTTGACAGGATCTGTAGCATAAGCCATACCATGTCGGTTTGTGTGTTTGTTTCAATGAAAGATCAAGCTGGCTTACATTGTGGCTGCCTAATGTCATTTCTGCTGTCGTGACGAAGGCAGTGAGTTGTTTTTTTTGTTTTTTTTTCTGTGTCTGCTGTGGTAAGGCAGTCAGCCCCCACAAGCCCCTTCTAGCCTATCCAGTCTTTCCCGCTTTAAGCTCCACGTTGTTCTTTGCAGACATGCATTATTTACATTTATTTTGCATGCTTTTGTACCTACATAGCACATCTTGGTCAGTCCTTACAGTATAAAGGTAGATAACTGAGCAGAGGTGAGACATACTTTTCAGCTACAAGCTATGCTTTCCGAGGCCAGTTGAGTGCAGCTTCAGTAACAGAGGAATTAAAGGCTTTTGCAGCAAACCTAAGTCAAAAGATTTGAAAAGCCTTTTTGACAGATACTGGGTTTTCTAAAATTCTCTTGTCTGTTAAGCCAAATGATTGAACCTGGTTAAAACTGATCTTCACACTCATTGCTGTGTAATCTTATAAACCGTTTAAATCTAGAGACTGCTCATGCTTTTAACCTGAAAAGCCACCGTTAAGCTCATCAAAGGCTGAAGACATCCCAGTTTTCTACTTCAAGCACATATCGCGAAGCAGGCTTTTTCTTGCAGCTGAAATCTATTTTTGTTAACTTTAGTTGTTTGTGGCCTTTTACACTTTAGTATTGTAGTCATTTTAGTCTAAACATGCGTTCCCTTGAGGCAACGTGAGGTCAATCCATAAATCTGGTTTGTTAAACTGCACTGAAGCAAATTTAGCAGCTGGTCTTGGTTGAAGACCTGAAGTCACTCTTTGTTTAATGTGAGTAGCGTCCACATGGAGATACATTTGTAGTGGGGCTGTGACATATTTTTGTTTTGGCTCTGGACTGAGCTGGACCTGAATCACAAACTGTGAGTCAACTGTAACAGCTGGCTTTCAGGTTTGATTACATCCATGTCACATGTACTTTGCAAGAGTTGAAATCCCTTGTTTAACCCTTTGGTTAATTTAACACTGCTGTTCCAGGTACCTGATGGTGTTAAGTACTGTGATCTTTCCAGAAACTTCAGCCTAGCCACTAAACTGCTATTACCATTTGGATCAGCAGTGACAGAAATGGTGACAACGTATTAACTTTATTTCATACACTTCTGAGTTACTGAATATTTGATAGCTGTTTTTCAAGGACCTAGATTCATCTGATATCAAACCATTTTAAAGTCTCCTTTAACAGACAAGGAATTTCAGACTTCTTTAAATGTAAATGTTTGATATGTTGTCCTGTTAACAGCATGATGTACAGCTTTTGTAAAAGAAGAAAACAATAATATTAAACAGATAGGCACTCATATTTTAAAGCTTTTCTGAGAAATGGCATTTGTTCTTAAAGGAATTATCATCAAACCCAGCATCCCATCACGGAGTGATCATGTCAGAAGCGTTGTGGACTCCCAAACAGTACTAATATACAGAAAATGATTCTTAGACTCTGTGTGATTTCCTCTGTACTTTCAGCTGATAACATCACATACCAGACACGTACAGGTCAAATACTGAAATTGTTATTCCTCATTATGTGATAGACTATGCTTTGCACCACTCCATGGAAAACAACATGTCAACCTGCTGCAAATCAGTAGTACTTAACCACCTGATGATGTTAAGTACTTTGATCTTTCCAGAAACTACGGCTCTTAGTACTAGTACAGCTTCACTGAAGCCTGTCACAGAGCCTAGCTGCTTATCTGCTCTTTCTGTAGTGATGGACAGTGAAGATTTTTTATCAGTCGGGCCGTTGTTTACATGTATGCTGTGTTCGATTATGAGATCATTATATTCTTTTAGACTGACACAGATAACAAATGCTGCAGTAGCCTCTGACAGCATCTTTAAAGGGATTTAGTATTTAGATTATATGCATATAAAAGTGAATCTTTTGGGTAAAATTTTGTCAGATTACAAAATAATATGTACAGTTTGCTCAATAGAGTTTAAATTCTTCCAGACATCTGTCTGTTGACACAGTGCAACAGAAGATGTTTGGTCTGGTTTGTTTTTATCCTTGAGAGCTTATATTTGGGTGTCTGAAGTGATTTTTGACTTTCTCCCTAAAAGCAGCTGCTATGAACTAATGAACCGAGCTGCCAAGACAGGGTTGAAATAGGTCAGTTTGGGCTGTTTCTTTGTGGTATTTTGACCAAAACATATCACAGACATTTCATTAGGATTTTAGGAAATGTATCTGTCTTTGAAGAAAAAAAAGGCTTTTGAAGTTGTGACCAGATGCAGTTATGAGAAAAAAAGTAGAGAAAGCCCTTTAGCTTTTATTTCATATTGGGGTTTTTTTTATTATTATTTCTGCTTTTGCATTGACACATAAGCTGTTTAAGCCTAAATGGTCTCATGATTTTTTATTTTTTATTTTTTTAAATGTATCTCCTTTGCAGTACTATATACCTGCAGGGAGAGCTGCAAAAAAGTGCATGGTACTTTGTTGTTAGATTTACTGTTTTTGCTTATTATCTGTATTAAATTCTTAGGCCCTTTGTCTGTGAAAGGATGCAGAGCTTTTTATTTCAAAGTTAAAGGTCAGACACATCAGATGTTCATCAAATGGATGATTTTACATGAATAAAGGCCCCTTTTTAGCTGCAGATGTTGTTCTTAAGATCCTGTTTTCCACCAGCTTAGTTAAAACAAAAGAGCGAGTTGATCTTTGACATAAGCACATTTTAGCTATGGTTTTGATGATTTCCACCAAGCTGTTAATATAGCCTGGGAGAATACATGGACATTTCCTTTTTAAATGCCCTGGAAAGATGGCACACAAAAAGAGCCAGTTGGTATCTCCCTTCTAGTGCTGGATTAAAATGAATATTTAACCACACAGCTCTGTTTAATAGTTAATATTTTAAAGCCTTTTGTCTTTGTCAGCGGTGGGGTGCCAGTTCATTTCAGACTCCACAAATGAATTTCTTGTAGCCTCAGATGGGAGACAGATGCTTTGCTCTGATAATGCCATGAAAGGGAAAATCCACCTATTGTATGCCCCCAAGATAATGCCCAACAGGAAGCATGAGCAAGTACTCTCAGCAGGGAAAGTGTTATTTTGGTTTTAGGTTTAAATACATGGCCATAGATAATACAGTTGGGTCCTATAGTATTGTTATTGTACATTTGTAGGTTGCAAATGCACGTCAGCCCTCCTTTACTAGAATCTGGCATCAAACTGAACAACACTTTAGCTTGATATCTTTTATTTAAGTGAAAGTATTGTAATTGTCCCTCTTGTTTGGAGCCTTAATATTAAGAGTCTGCAGCAAACAAGTCCAAGGCCTGATTCCAAGACTCAAGCATGTCAACATGTTAAAATAGCAATTAATTTGATTAAAATGTATGCATTTTTAGATTTTAATCAAAGTAGATAAATAAAAAGGCGGGCAAAGTTTCCTAAACTGGACAGACATAAACCTAAAGGTAATTCTTGTAAGAACTGCTCTCTGCCAGCAGAAGCATTTTAATTGAATCCTTATTTAGTGCTAATTTTATGCAGTGCAGCTTTCTTGCTGATTCAATCCTTTGAAATACATGGTCACCTCTTCCACTCAGTTTAACTTGCTTTATAAGCTTTAACGAACTGAACAGAGGGAACATTAAGAGAAATATTAAGAACACGAGAAGCAAAGTTTTTCCCACTGTCAGCTCTCTTCAACTTGTCTTCATATCAGCAGTTGACATGCATCACAAGACGTGTGATGCAGCATTCAGAGCAAAAGCACATTCACAGTATTGATACTGGTCATGCTAAATGTTATCTTTGCCAAGTGAACTACTCAGGTGAGATTTTTCTGGAAGAGATTTCTCTTTAAAGATAGGTTCTTGTTTATTAACTTTGTTCCCATTATTGGAGATAATTATGATCCTATCTGTACTCTTAATGTCTCAGAAACTTCTTTTGTTAAATTGTATAAGCTGTGCTTGAACATATGTCATATAAGCTAAAAGGAGGCAGCTTTACAACTGACATTTGGACCTCTGATGTGACTGGTGTCAGATCAGTTCTCTATATCGGATGATACTCAAAGCACTAATAACAAAATCAGTATCACAACGGGAAAGAAATTATATCGTAACATCTCTCACGAGAGCACAAATAAAGAAAACATGAATCAGTTCATACAATTTAAAGCTTTGAGTCCGAGTTACAAAAACAGCTCATATTCATCTTGATCTAAGTGCACTCGAGCCTTAAATAAATGCACGCTATCCTTACTTCAAAGGTAGAGGCCAAACAAGTGGAAAACAGTCACTCTTAGTGGAGTTGTCAACAACATGTTGTCATCTTTTGTGAAGCTCACGCTCCAGTGCTGCTCTAATGTGTCCAAAGCATCTCAGCGAGCTGTCAGCACCACAGCTTGTCGGTGCAAACACACCTCTTTACAACAGAGACGACGTCACCAAAGAGTCACGAAACATGATGAAGTGATGGGCAGGTGGAGAAGTGCCTCTTCTACAACCGCCGTCATTAGTCTTTGGTTTTTGACAAAACTCTGTAATTATGAGCTTCAATGACCAACCAGGCAAGATGTAGACACCACTTAGACTTGAGTCAGAGGGAGGGAGAAACGCCTGCTTTAAAACTGTCTGGCACCACTAAACCTTTCAACACTGCTTTGACAAAACATCATTTTGGTTGCTTTTGGCAACAGCTGACGTAATTCAAGCTGATTTTTTTTTTCCATCAACCAAGATGCTCCCTCAGATGGGTTAAACTCCTCCATCACTGTTTCTACTTGTGGCCATTTTTAGCATGTAGAATATACCTTCATACTATCAACAGGTTTTGGATTTGTTTTCCTCTCAGAGCAACTGACACCTCTACTTCTGTTGAAAACAGCTCTTTATGTCTGTTTGTGTGTCTCATTTTGCCTAGAACGCTTAGTTCCTGCTGTCCCTCTCTGTGGCATGTTAGCAATTCCAACTTGCACAGTGGAGGTATCATGCAGGGTAGTGGTACCATTATGTCTCGAGGACAAATTTACCATGTGTCTCACTGCAGAAGATTGTGGACAGTAATAAGGGGTTGTCCAAAAGTGCTCTTAGTTCAGAAGTGGCCCTCTCGGCTTGTTGCCAACTTTTTGTGCAGTTTAACTCTTGCGGCCAGAGCTTTGCATTCCTATATTGAATATAATGTCAATAAATGCTGAAAAACCATAGTTCAAATGTTTTTGTTTTTTTTTTAATTTGGCAAACCTGCTCAAAATGGATCATTATGACAAGAAGATGATTTAAATACTTTGACAGCAATAGGAATGGTTTTGCAGTGATGCCGAGGCTCTTTTGTAATGCTGATTTTAGTCAGATGAGTGTATACTCAGTGTTGTGATGAGCTGTTCTGTATCACAGTAAAATCTGACAAAAGTTATTGTAACAGATTGTTATTGTTGTGTGCAAGATAGTTATTGGGTTTTGTGGTTTTTGCTCGCCCTTTCCTGTTTATTGTTTTGTGAAAGATCAATTTCAAGTATGTAAACAAACAGAGTCGGTGTTCTGTATTTCAAACTTGAAAAGCTGCTTCAAATTAGTAAAATTACGAACAGTGTTGTGTGCGATTGATAAGCCTTTAATGCTAAGCATGGGTAAGATTGGTGGTTTGTTTATGTGAGGCTGATATGAGGATAATATATTGATGGCGCATCTGCGTATGTGAGCATTTAAACATTTGTGTACTGTTTGCCTCTTGTGAAAGTCAAGTTTACCCTCTCTTTTTGAAGGTAACTTGGCCAAAGGCGAGTAGGAATACCATTTGTAAGGCTGAGATCCATGGGTAATTAACAAAAGCAGCCCTGTTTATGGTTTGCCCCTGAGCCAACATCACATGCTAATTTAATTCAAACGGAGAAGCTCTTGGGCCAAGGGCATCATTCCTGGAAAACAAGATGGTTACTGACATACACCGAGCCTTTCTGCAGGCTTTGGGTGTGCCTTTCATTATCAAATGTTGGCTTAAAAGCCAAGATTTATTCAAAATAAAGTTGTCTTGTAAGACTTTACAAGACACTTTACAGTCTTACTGGCTCATGGAGGTTTAAATTCATTATCTTTATCTTGCCATTTTCCTAAAAAAATAGATGCATACATTATCATAAATCAAAAAAGATGTGAAGCTGCTCTTCTCTTTCAGGTTGATGTTGACGGAGATTGTTTTTACATGCGTTGGTATCCAGCTACCACCCCGTACAGTCTCTCCGACTGCAAAGAATCTAGTCTTCACTGATTTATTAGCTGGTGGTTGGAATTAGCTGATTTTCAGGAACTGGCCAATCTGATTTCTTTTACACATTTATTTTTTCTAGCCTGAAACACATCATAAGATGTACTAGGTGCCAATCTGCAATACTGAGATTTATCATGATAAAAGGTCATTGGGAAGCTTGTCTTCGTTGTGAAAGTTTTAGATCATCTAAGAGCAATTTGCAGAGCCTGTAAGATAAAAAGAACAACCAAACATAACCTAACACTTCAAAAGAGCATCTCTGCTGAGGATTCCCAGTTTAGGAAGCTAACAAAGGCTGTATGTGTTTGATTAGAATTTGTGGAGAGAATGCTGGAATGGGTCAAAAAAAAAAAAATCAGAATTGACCAAGAAAATTGTGGCTAAAAGCATGGTTTTCCTTCTGTCCATCTGTATGTTCCCTCTTTCTTCTACATATACTGGATGCTTTTTAACTCTCCAAAATCGTTGCTTTTCTGTATCAATTTTTGCTCGTTTGAACTTTGACTGATGTGAATAGTTTTCTTCTGAATGGGTTCATTAGCTCTTCCAAGTTTGAAGTTAAAGGGCTCGTCATGATAAGTATGCCTTACATTACACCCCATCCATTGAAGTAGCGTCCTCAGAGATCACTATTGTAAAGTTCTCCATATCAACTGAGCATCATAAAGACATCCTTTTATTACCAGACACCTCATATTTAGACTAGCTGTCACTTTTTACTTCTCTGTGGTTTCAGCAATTGTGTTGGAGATTTCAGCTGCTCCACGTCTTTGAAATCTTGAAAGGTCTGGTCTCCAGTGATTATTATTCAGGCTATATTTCATGATTCTTAACTGTCATCCAAATCCTCAGTCCTTCATTATGTAATCACAAAGCCTGTCCTGAACAACTGAAAAATACCAAAGCTGATAATTAGCATAAAAAAAGGGTTGTTTTGTATGGCCTTCTAGTATTGCTCATAATAGTCTCATTTAAAAGCAGAAATGTCCTAGAGAGCCATATTGTCATGACACTTGTTACCATGCAAAGTCTGTTTAATGTTAGAGGCAGAAAGTGTCCTAAAAAATATTTCCTGTCTTTCCAAAACATAGCCCTGCTTACTATGAAACAAACCAAGCAAGTCAATGTCTAATTGACTTGCTATTACTATTGTTCACAATTCTCCTTGATGGATTTACTAGTGGCTGCCTGCACTTTATTAAGACACACTTTGCTGCTACATGCATCTTTGTTTTATCCTTTCTTTTGATGATAAAGGACTAAATTTTATAGAGAAAATGTGAACACTTGATCAGTAAATGCATCTTTGAAAAGGCTGGTTTCTGTATTCTCACAATGCCCTTGTTTGCAACTTTATTTAAGTTGAGCATTACTAACCATTTTTGTCTAAAAGTACTTTAACATTAGCTTCACACTCATCACACCTCCAAATAATTTGTTGGTAAGGTTTGAGGTTTTTATTTGCCTTTTGATTTTTTATTTGCCATTTGTGCATAAAACGTACATTTAAGTGACGTTGGAATTCTTGTGCAGAGTTTTTTCAGAGTCTAACAGTTTAGGAAAAGGAAAAAAGAACCCTATAATAAAAATAAAACAGTATAATAGGAGTATACAAAAAGAGAAAGCACTATGGTGGAAGGTGGGGAATATGTAAGTAAATTTTTAAATTTACAAGTACTAGTAAGGGGAAGTGGTATTGCAGGGTATATGAGACATAAACCTGTTTCACAGATAGTAATATACCACATTTACATGCCAGTTGAAGTGAGATAGTGTGGTTTTGTTTTTTTTTTTTAGGGGGTTGTTCAGTAATTTTGTTTTGCTGTCATTCTGACTATGGCAGCGAAGAAGCTGTCGAAAAAAACGTGTTCTATGAGTAATGAGGTAGTTTATAAAATTTCTCAAGTAAAACAGCTTCCTTGAAAATGAAAAGATATTGTTGTCCTCATGAACATGCACAACTCCCGCAGCTGTCAGGTCAATACTAGAACAGACATCTCCAAACAAAGCTGCAATTTAAAAAAAAATGCAAAAGATTGTTAAAAACAACGACAAGGCCAGAAATCTACATGTTAAAGCTAAAGGTGGATATCAAAGTCATCTACAGCTTGAACTGCATCAATGAAGATTACACACCAATGTCTCTCTTTGGGCTGACTGTAAAAGCAGTCCACGAAGCAGAAGCTGTCCTCCTCATGATCAAGGCAGTCCCTTCTTATGATGTAGCTACTTGTAGTCCTGAAATGAAGTCTCACGTGGTGGATTTTGCAAGACTTGGGTAGGTGGTGTTATTTTGCATATATAATACAACAACACCTCACACATGTCCTGAGCTTACTATGAGATACATCTAAGGCAAGAATTCATCATTTAAGCACTTTAGATAAAATCAAGAAAGTAATTCAATGTAGACTTAAAAATATTTTTCTTGTAAATTACGGGGGTTAATTAACCACTTGGTGTTTTTTTTTTTGTTGTTGTTGTTGTGGAATACCTCCAACTTTAACAGGACTCAGTCTTCTCAGTTTCTTCTCTGCGGGTTTCATTCTCAGTACACATAAATAGTGTAGTTGTCGAGGCTAATTAACTGGACTTTTTTTCTTTGTCCCTATATACATGCACATGAAGGGGACTGGTTTATCAGTTAGACTCTGTTACAGCAGCTTTTCTAGTTGACCTGTTATGCCACTTATGAAAACAACAGATAAAGCTTCGGTTTAGTTGGTGATCGCAGATGGGGGAAAAAATGCCAGATGGGTGAATTAGACAGACTGTGTATTTTGTTAATTCTATATACTTTATTTTTTTCATACATTATAAAGAATATATCCATATCAGCTTCTTCAAAGACTTCTGGGTTAAAGTACAGGTGGGAACTGTGGGCTGTGCGCAGAGTCCGCTGGCCAATTTCAGTTCAGATTGCATGTTTATATGTAAGGATTAACTTTATTTTAACCCTATTATCAGAGTCTGCTAATCTGACTGAGAAGCTTGGTCTAGTTCGCTTTCCATCCATCTAAGATGTTTTACATGTTTGCATTATAAAACAAAGATTTCAGTCTGACAGATGCAATAATTCAGTTCATCGTTGGTCTTCTTGTGACGTGTTTGTTCACTCATTGATCCTATACTGGTCATGCTGTAACATCTGACCTGAGGAAGCCACAGTGCTCTGATGGGTGTGAACGCTCATCTGACCCTGAGACTGCTGGGAGTTCAAAGGGCCTTCTGGTATATGAGGACGTCGGAGAGTGGCTACTGTCAAGTCTGTAACTACTGATTATTGTACAAAAGACAGTTCAAAGTGTCTGGCAGTGTGTAACGTACATATATATTTACTCAGGCTCTGACCCCTTTAACTTGGTCCTTTCTTCTCCTTACGTTAGATGGTGTTCATTCTTTGTAGCCAACCACACCTGAGGATGACAGGGAGCTTATAAAATTACAGTTGTGTTTGTGAGTTGTTTATGTCTGCAGCACAACATTAATACTATATATGTCATTAACTCCTTACTTGTTTTAATCAGGGCTCACTTGTAAACCACATCAGAATCCACATCACAAACAAAACTGACAAATGGTATCTTTTGTGAGCGTACATAACATAACCTTGCTCTATATGCTCCTATGTTAAATAGGTTATTAAAGGTAGGCTGCAGTTTATTGTTCCTACTCCTGGATATCTTTCACATTGTCATTGAGGACCTTGTACAGATTCAATTTGGCAGAAACTAATGCAGCACTCATCCTTTCTGGCATTATCTCCCTGCCTACATGTCTCCAACACCACAGCTGTGAGCTTTGTTTCAGAGTAAAAGCT
Source organism: Zenarchopterus dispar (assembly GCA_028564865.1). Lineage (NCBI taxonomy): Eukaryota > Metazoa > Chordata > Actinopteri > Beloniformes > Zenarchopteridae > Zenarchopterus > Zenarchopterus dispar. The sequence goes on along the minus strand of JAOWBL010000011.1, from coordinate 9,693,679 downwards.
GTTTCACGCTGAGTACCGTTAATGTTATTGTACAGTCACTCATTCAGGTAGAAGGACATAACCTCTGCTGTGTTCCCATTTATTTGACAAGTACACAACTCTAATCAGTCTGTGTAGACTCTTCAGTGGTTATACCCATTGTGCAAGTTTATCTTGCACAGATCCAGGAGATTAAACATGAAAATGTGTGATGGAGGCCTGTATACTTTAAAAAAAAAAATATGTGTGTGTGGATCTTCTAATAACTATGTATCTAAAGAGCCAGAATTGGTAGAGTAGTTTATGGTACTTTACTATATGTTGCTTTCTATTATATTGGAGCAGGAAGGGGTTTCATTAGGAGTCTGTTGGTGGGGGTATAGCATCAGTTCTGATCAGTACTGAGACTTAAGCTGTTTTCACACATGAACACCAGAGATTTTCTGATGAATGTGCAGAGCTTGATCCAAACTTCATCTGCAGTTGCCGTTCACACATGCACTTCACAGCGGGAGGTTCTGCGCTGGAGATGCGCTCCCACAGCTGGAAATGTGAGGGAGGCGGTGTAGGGCAGTGTTGATTCAGAACACACAGGAGATCCAAAAATTGAAACAAACTTGAACTGACGAATGAAGGTCATCAATTAAAGCTTACTGCGTTCTTTGTTACAGCAGCATGTAAAATCACATTATTTTTTGGGTATGGCCATAGCATAGTGAGTAAATTCATACTTTTCACCATCGCTGTGTCTTCTCTCTTGCAGTGCTCCTACATATGCCACGGCACATCCTGACAGGAAGAGTTTCTGTTGCTTTTATTGGACTGATGTTGACAGCTCACTTCTAGGAGCTAACCGTTCCACTTGAGGGGATGGAAACAGAGACAGGGAACAAGGCAGAGAGAAGGGATGGGTCTCAGGAACAAAGCTCTGTCAGTGCAGGACAGGCTCCTGACAGGAACTTTGTTATCATGTTTATGCATTCTCTTCGTATTTACTCCAGCAAACAAGATTGGCTCTCATGTATGAATTATGCAGTCCTGATGCCTTTTGTCACTGTGGGTGTCCCTGCCTCTTTTTGAACACACCTCAGTCTTTTATAAGAAATAGAAAGTGAAAATATTCCTGGCCATGTCTCAAACTTATACTGACTTTTAAGACCAAAAGTCAATCACAATAGTTAGTCATTTTAAAACATGGTTGAAACAGTCAGTTTTCTCCTGTTTGGATTAAGCAGTTGGTTTTGAAGCCCTGTAGGATATGGATTAGTCTTTTACGTCACAGCTGACACTAAACTGGCAAAGCCTACACATCTTCACAGAAACCCTCCTTTGCACATATTCCACATACATCATGATCCAGCTGGCGTCCTGCCTCGTCTCTGGACCGCCATGTTGTCAGAAGCCAGGTTTGAACAAAGTTGCTGATTGAACAGTGTGAGGCTTTTGTAACTTTGTGCTTACTTGCAGACAAACTCACCTTGCAGTATAAGCCGGTGGTCTGGAACTTGTGACCCACATCCCATCATGTCATACTGCACAAAATGCATTGATGCAATAAATTGCGTGACTGTACATTTGGCACATGAAATTCAGGATGACTTCAGTTTAGTAACCTTGTTATAACTACTAAAGGTGTAAGTTTCATCAGGAACATTTGACAGTGCACCACTTATTAAAATCAGATATAGAGATTGAGCAGACGTTTTGTGACATCAAGACTGAAAACAGTTGATGCACCTGAGAAAACTTAACTATTTACAGATGATAGCCCGATTAATATTTTATATTGAGGTTGCTGTAATCACTTAGCTAGTTTGTTGTTGTTTTTGTTGTGTAGGTTTGTGGTATCCAATACTTAAATATTTTAAGATGATTGTTATCACTGACTTGTAGGATTGTAAAATGATTGCGTGTCCTTGTTGCCGACTTAGTTGACAGATGAGACGGGACACAGCAGACACATCTGTCATTGCCCGATAAATAAAACAATGATGTGTGATGCATAATTAATAATGTTTCTATTTTTTCTTTCATGAGCTGTTTTGGCATTGAATATGTATTTCTTCTTTAGGGGGAAAAAATGAAGTATTGCTATAAAGTCTTGTGGATTGCCATGGCAACAGTGACACCTTCAAAGCAACTAACACTGATTATTAGTGTTGGCAAAAAAAGAAAAAGGTGTTGTTTTTTTATTCAACTTTAAATGTTAAATTGTGCCAGAATTGAGAGTAGAATTTTAAAATAATAATTTCACCACCTTCAACAGTTTTAAGTGATTTAATTTCTTTGATAACAATTTGTAAGAAGATGAACACAAATGCATAATTTCTGTATCATTTTTCATCCTAAAGATCTCTAACAATACTGAATTGTGAATCCAAAACCAAGGCGTATCACAATACGCCTTGGTTTTGGACAGCATGAGTTCAGATTGATGTGTTTGATGGAAGTTTATTGGAAGTGTAGTTGACCTTCATCCAGAGTTGAATTGTGAGTGTTCTTAGTGATGTTGTGGGTACAGAGAGAAACAGACCTCCTGGTGTTGGACCTCCTGGACCTTATTCTGTTGAATGTACCTTTCTAGATGATCCCATGAATTTGACCGTGGATCATTGCCGCAAATACAAGCCTAACAGAGGTGCTGACAGCTGCTGTCATGTTTGGGAGAACACTGAAGGAAGTTATATGCAGCCAGACCTTAGCACGTCTAATTTCCCAGGGTGCATTTCATGTAGGGGCTTGGGACTTGCCATATCGAGTCAGTATTGAACCATATACACATACACCCCCTCTGGTTCCTGTCTGCTTGTGGTCAGACACAGCTGTGGACAGAAAATCTAAACACTCGCATCCTGTCAAATATGCACACAGTCATGCATATGCCTTCTTTTCAACTTCACCCAAACTGTTGAGAAGCTTTCAAACTTCACGTCATGTCAGTCACACCCTCAAAGTTATTTGCAAATGCCCACTAGAGACCGTTTATTTCTTTTTAAACTAGTGACCACACACACGTTCACACAGAGCCCATTTCTGTGCCTTTAGCTTACCCTGATATGTTTTCCCACAATATGTGTGACTAAATAGAAAGCGGTGTCTGCATAGTTAATAGCAATCACAAACTGACTTAAAATGGCCTCATTAGTAAGCGCGTTAACTTATCAGGCTGAGACGAGAGATATGGCTGGGCAGTTTTCCAGAGGAATTTGGATTGTTTGTGCAGTTGATATGTTTGCAGTAGAGTAAAAATGAATGCACCAGTTGATATGTTTCAGTGTCGGTCCCAAACCTCTTCTGCAAATCTGGAACCAGTTCTCCAAATATTGTGCCTTTAAGTCCAAGTTTAAAGTTTATTATTTTAATGGTATGGCACTTCTGTTGACTTAAGTGGCTGGTTTCTCACTCGAGGTTGAGGGTTGTAACTGCCATGTGCTTTTTCTGCAACTTCAAATAAACACAACATGTAATGAGATATGTCTGTGTGAGGGTGGCTGTCTTGATCCTGCAGATTTGCTGTCATCCCCGCTGTCCCAAAAGAGCTGAAGAGTTTGCAGTCTGAGTCCTCCTTCACACTAGGAGGCACTGCTGCTCATGATGCGGCATGAATGATAAAAATAGTGATGTGATATGTCACAGAAAAGACAAGCTTAGTATAGCAATTTAAGACAGACAACCAACACAGGTTGTAATTACTCCAACAGACTACTTTGAATAGCACTCATTTATCTTTCAGTGAGACAAAAGCCTTTCCTTTTTTTATTAATAGAGTCAAATTACCAGCTGTCAAAGCCTCTTTAACTCAAATGAGTAATAAAAACAAATAAGAAAAACATCAGATATGAACGATTCTCTACTTTAATCATTTCATCCACAGTTTTAGGCTTCATGGCCTCCTTTGTTCCAAAACTTCATCCCTCTTTGGGACCCATGCAGTGAGCCCGGCATGCCTGTGCCCTGCAGTAATGTTTCCCAGATCGGCGCCCGTATCCTCACAAGCAAAGCGACTGATTATCGGCAAGGCAGAGGTAAAGCAGCACTGCTCAGCATTAATTGGCTGATTAACGTGAGGACAGTTTAGCACTTCAGTGTCTCACGCTCAGCCCATTAATCAAGAGCGCGGCTGTGCCAGCTGAAGGACTGCCAGGGGCGCTGCACAGACCACTAGACAGAGAGCCGGGGAAGTGTGTGTTTAGCACACAGCTGAAAGGGAGACGTGATCCGCTCTTTGGCCAGACACAGTACTGCAGTTTGTAAAGTGGTGCCTGTCAGGGACAAAACAAGACTGTCGTGTTTAGCAGCAGGACAGCATGGTTCTGGTGTTTGGACCAAAAAAAAGACGAGAGGCTTCAACTTGGCTGCTTTGAAGTCAGACGAAAAATGACACATGCACCAGAATGGCTGAGCATGAGAACTGCTTTTGTTATGATATAAAGGGGTTTTGATCACAAGGTATTTGATTTTATTCTTCTGTTCTTCCAAACATGGATTACAAAGCAAGAAATTTTAGCTTTTTCCTTTTCTAACGAGTAGAGCTTATTCCCTTTAATTTAAGAGAAGATCAGAGAGTGAGAGGAGACCCTGAAACATCCATTTCTATTTCCACATGCAGCATTTCAGACACAGATGCATGTTTTTCTTTCACCAACACTGCAGATAGCGTGATCGGAATTTTACTCAGTGACAGAAATGAGGTGTTGGAAATACACTGATTTCTCTCCTTCTTTCTTTTTTTTTAACATCTACCAACAGTACCCTCCCTGTTTATTTCCAGACAACCTTCTCTTCCTTATTCTATCATTTCCTGAGTGTATTATCCCCATTTCCTGACACAGATATGCCCACAGGGCTCGGCTAACAGTTTAATTAGTACATTGAAAATGTCCAACAAGTTCTTAAGCATATTTTTGCGGCATTTCTCACATATTTCCAAGGCTGTTCATTGTGACTTGTGTTGTATTTATGTCACATCACAGCAGTCTCCTTTGTAGCTCAGAAAAACAGTGAAATAACCTTGATCTGCCATATCTTTGTGTGGGTGTGTGTTGAGACTTCTTGTAGTTTTATTAAAAGTGAGACAGAATCGCTGTGTTTACTTTTAAGTAGAGCTTAATCAATGTTCGACTCTGACTTCTCGACTGTTCCAGTTGATGTTGAAAGATGCTTTGAGAGCTCTTAAGATTTAAAAAAAAAAAAATTAAAGTAGACTTGGTTCATGTGCGTCAGGGCACCACTACACAATCCTGAGGATGTTTTGAGTTTGTCATTTAACACCAGCATGCAAACACGTGACATTACGACAAGCAACGGCCTGTGATTGTTGGTTTTAGTCGGTGCACCTGCTTTTCCTTCACCAGAGCCAAAGAAACGATGTTTAGAGCAGCTGATGTTTAGACCAGCTGATGTTTCCGTGAGCCAAATCCTTACTGCCGCCTGTTCCCTGTTCCTGTGTTTAGGCACACTCTTGCTGCTTGAGTAAACACAGTAAACTCACAGTTTGTAATTACTTCATCGCTCCTCTCTGACCATATGTCTGCTTCCTTTGTCATTTTTGCTATTAAATATCTATTTGACTTATCAGGGAACCTTTCTCTCGTGGGAACTTCAAGATGATGTCTCTGTGTTTCTGTGTAGTTTGCTCTATTTTTAGTTTTACAGATGAGATTTACAACCAAAAGTATGCCTTAATTTCTGTTTCCTGTATTAAAATAAGTCAATCATATGCCCTTTGTTGGTCTGGGTCATTATACGTTAACTCACAGTCCAAACTTGTTGTGTTGGTAATCTTCTCCAGAGTAGGAAGTGACTCCAAAGCCTGTTATCAATTAAGATCTGATGGCTGGCTATGGGTCACGTTCTGTCTTTGATAACTCAGATGATCTGGGCGCTTAACACCCCCTCTTCTGTGCTTTACACTACGGTTTTGTCTGCTTTCTATTGTCATCATCTGGCACATAATCATCCCTACAATTATGGTTTTTGTGTGTGCTTTTGTGTTTATAATTGAAAGCAGCAAGCGTCTCTCCATTACTTCCGTTTTAGTGCTCCACCTATATATGCATGTATATCCGGAGCCTTTATGTGGGGGTGGATTGGCATCGACTTAGTCTGAAAGTTTTTTTTTAGAATTTTTATGGAATGGTTTTTGTCCTCCTCACGTGATTGTGAGGGACTGAATCCCTGAACTACTTATAAACTAAGCAGTGGCTCCCAATCTCAGTTAAATTTGTCACAGTTTGTCAGTAAGTGATGCAAGTAGAATCACACCGGAGAAAATGTGAAAATAACTGATCTGATCAAATTAAACTTTTCTTTGGAATTTTGCACTTGATCAGGAATGAACAACAGGGAGCTTGTTGTTCTTGCTGGTGATGAAGTAAGACTATCAGAACTCTTTCCAAGTCTTCCTGCCAAAAGAAGTTTCATAAAGGCTTTTATTTGCCAACATGCCCAGAGGACATTTTTAAACGAGATATATTACGCTGCTTTATCACAAGCAGACACAACTTCCACAGGGATGCAGTACAACATCCTCCTCCTCAACCACGCCTCTACAGCTGTTTTCTTCGCAGCTGGTTCCTCCTCTGCAGTGTTTACAGCTTTGCACGACCGAGCAAATTTACATTTGGACACATATTATACTTACTAATCCCCAAAAAACATCTTATGCCACATAAGCAAGCGGGCAGTTCAGCCTATGGTACACTAATATACTACAGTAAAAGATAAAATAAAGACTGAAAAACCAATCCAAGTCTATAGTTTTGGTGTTGGTATCTCACATTGGTGGATGTTACTGCATGTTAACCTTTCATATGCAAAAAATAAATAAACTTATTTACACTGTGAATTTGATCATATAAATGCCAATTCAGTCAAACGTACCCTGAAATTGTTGATAAATGTCATAACTCCTTAAGTTACATAATCAAGTTTTCTCAATGCAGCTGAGGACCTGTTGACTCAGAAACATTACAACCTCTAGACCTGCCTGCATCGGCGCACATGCAGACACGCCAAACATAAGTGGCCTAATTATTTTATTGCCTCCCTGTAACACATGGCATTGTTGGGCGGAAGTAACGACATGAGCTGAGAGAGCTACTGATGCGAACCAGATGAGGAACTCTAACTTAAAAGGCAGAAAGAACGAGAGCGGGGCCGGACAAATTGTGAAGTGAGAGCGTAGTGCACACTGTGGGGTCGACTCTGTGACTGACATTCACATGAAAGCTACCTTATACAACACATGCATCATACACAAAACTGAAGATAAACTTGACTAGAAAGCTCGTTTTTGTAGCTTCTCATTTAAAATACAGGCACATTAACAATTCATGAGTTCTCTTTTAGACAGCGAATGTTTCTCCGTTTTTTTTTTGTTTTTTTTTTTGTACTTGTGGGTTTATGTTATTGGAAACTATGTTTTATGTGTGCAGCGTTGCAGCGGGCTTGGCCATGCGCCTGCCCCAGGCCCAGCTTGGCTCAGCGCTGCTCTGCTCTAGCAGCGCAAAGTGCATTTCTGCCTCTCATGTGGCCCCTGACCTCTTGACGCATTTCCTGACCCAGGAAATAGAATTAACACCTCTGTCTGGGCCTCGGGGTTCGAGAGCCACATACACAGCTGTGCGTCAGCGTAGCCCAGTCCAGACTCGGCAGAGCAGTACACCGCTGCAGCTGAACCAGAGTAGGAGTAGAGAGGCTGTTCTGCTCTTAATGTTAATGTTTAAATGTGCTCCAAGAAGCTTACTGCCACTACGACTTCAGCAGAAACTAGAACCCAACAACAATATGTTTACTTGTTTTCTTTAATTAGTTTCAGTCATAATCTTACAAAATTCACATTAGCTTAGCTGCATCATTTAATAATTATCCATATGGAATCAGAAATTCCAAGAAACTGTTATATATGAGGAATTTAGCTTGCTCTAAAAGGATTTTTGAAAATATTTTTTAGTGTTCCTTCACACTCCAAGCCCAGATAGTTTTTTGTGTATTCTTTTTTAATCTTAACTTTAAGTAACTTGAAGTTGGACCTTGTAAGATGTATTCAGCCTCTAAAAAATGTCCTTAACTTAAACTAATCAAACACATGCCATTCCACCTTTTTATATATAATTATGCTATTCCAATGTCACAAGTGCTGTAAATCTGGGAATTGTGGTTCGGGAAGAGGAAAGTGGATAATCTATTTAAAAGATATTTTATGCGGTCCATATATCAAGAGAGATGCATCCTCGTAATCCATGGTGTAAAATTCTTTATCTGTTTTCTTCATTAGTCGATGACTTTTATTAGGCGAGCAAATACACACATCTAGGTGCACTTGTGCATGCATACACACACACACACACACAGATTAGCCAGTTCCTGCATTTAAGCACCGCATGTGTTTGCATTTTAGTCACACATTGCCAATCTCATGGGAGCACTTTGAAGCATACTCCTCCGGAGCAGATCATAAAACAGGAGTATAAGTAGTTTTTCACATCGCAGTATCCCAGAGCACCCCCACCACACTACGCAGACCCCCTACCCCATCCACCCGAGAACTCCCTGCCTCCACCTTCAGCCTCCACTCCATTTACTCCCAGACAGAACGATCATCATTCAGTTTAGAGATCACTGTTATCGTGATCAAGGTTTACAAAGTTTGAAGTCATCTGTCCATCCACATGACACACATCACTGCTGCTGTCGTTACAAATTGACCAAGATGACTTAACATTTCCATGAAAACTAACTGGGCTGGAAGAGGAAAGTCCAAAACAAGCCACTCTGTCTGTTTCTTTCCATACACACCTCAGTTTAGTTTATATTCTTTTGCAACATGAAAGAGTTTGTGTGTACACTGCTGAAAACTCAGTTTTCTCAACTCCATCTGTAGCTTTTTGAGGTGCAGCGTGGGAATTGTTCAAGAGCTGAGCATGAACATCTAAACTGCACCTGTAGCATTGGCGAACAGTCAGACTGATCAGTATTTACTGCAGTCTGCAAAATGTCAAGATGTATAGAGTTCATTTCCTCCTTTTAATGTCTGCTTGAGAATGTGTTGTGTTTGTCTCCTGCAGTAACCCACTTGTTGTTCTCTCTCCGCAGTATTTTGAGGTGCCCTTCGACTCCAACATGAACCGCACAAAGAACCGTCCACTTGTCAGAGGACAGATCAGGTACAGTCTTTTGTCTTTCTTGTTTAACATCCTTTCATCCCGACTGATTTGACACGGCAGCCGCCATCTGCGCTCTTCATTCTTCTAAAATGTGAGATTTGACAGTGCAGCTCTGTTTGACTGCTTCTCGGCCACCCAGGCTCCAGTTTTGTACCATCCACACTGGATGAATGATAATGTGTTCTCCCTCTCTGTTGTTCACTGACCTTATCCTAGAAATCTGCTTCAGAGAGAAATTTTTCCAGAGATGAAACATGACCTAAAAGCTCGTGATGTCAAAACATGTTTGTTTTTGCAGGCAGTGTTTAAAATGAAGACTGCACCTTTTATAAAGGAGCAGCACTAAGAACAGACTTGCTTTCGCCCTTCAGGTTAAGCTAATTATCTATGACGGTGTTGAAGCAGACGTATATCTGTGTATGTATTGCAGCCATTATGAGAGACGCATGCCAGCAGCCAGTCAGCTGGAGTTTGAACATGCTAACAGGTTGGGTTGTGCTTCACCAGACCACCTCTGCTTTGCTGCCTCATTCTTTTAGGTCTCAGATAATCTCTTCATTGTTGCTCAGTGAACTTTCTTAGAAACATTACTAAAGGGGCTGGATATGCTTGTCTCCACCTGCCCTTTTATGAAACTGTCAATCTTAAGCAACAGGTATATGCACAAATATTCAGTGATGTGTGAACCAAAGGAAACGCAAACCAACTACATTGTCAGTGTGAACATCTTTTGTATTTCACTCTTACATGAAAATGTCACACGCAGCCAGCAACCCACCAAAATATACCAACTAAAATCCAGTCACTTGATGGTTGAGTGGACCTTCATCGTGTCCCAGTTTCAGAAATTCTTCATTGACACTGTGTTTAAAAGTGGACACTTGTGCTTAGCGGTGGTAAATATTTCTCGCCTATCTAAACACTTCCTTTTCTCCTGAGTTTTAGCTTGTTTATGACAAGGAGAGGTGCGTGTCTGTCAGTGAGGACCATAGACAAGCTCTGTCTTTCTGTTTGTTTATACCCACCTCCCTTCTTTTCCTGCACCATCCACTCTTGTGTGAAGACGGAGAGCAGATGGAAAGCTGGACCGTCCTGTCAAACAAGCCATCAGAGGCCACATTTTACACATTCTTCTTTCTGCCTTTAAATTGAAACCAAATTATACCTCTTCTTTGTGCGTTTGTGCCGCCAGACTTGGTCTGCGGTGCATGTCGTCAGTCTTGGAGAAACAGTTAGTCAGAACAACAGTAGTTTCTCTTTTGTTCTTCTGTGATATGTTAATGATGCTCGGTTAACACTGAGGCTTCCTTGTGTGGTAAAGGTGAAATTCTTTCATCTTGAAAAGAGATGCAGCAGAGTTCAGTATATCATTTTGTGTCTGCTAAAGGAGGTGAACGTACCTTGTAATTATTGGCTCGACGATAATTACACTTGGAATGGGAGTGAGTAGGGCAGTTCTTCTCATTTACCTTTTAAATTAATCAAGTCTTTGCTTGTCAGTCTCACTATTTTAACAGTTTCAGCAAGAAATCCAAGTGTGTGTGTGTCTTCCTTACTTTAAATCATTTAAAGTGTTTCCAATAATGTTTCTCATATTTATGAAGTTCCAGGCAGGGTCCTAAACCCAAATCACCCTGAATAAAACCAAAAACCTAATGACACCTCTGAGGTGTTTCTTGTATATGTTAAAATAGCCTTAGTTCAAAAATGCTGCTCGGCTTTTAATTGGTGCAGGAAAACGAGCATATTATTCCAATGTTTTCATCACTTCATGTTACTTTTTCTTTATATCTTTATGCTTTATATTTGTTTTTACATATTTTCAGTTCTGTAGTACTTTTTCTGAGCGTATTTTTTGTTCACCACTTTGCCCAACCGTGTTGTTTTTAAAGTGCTTTATAAAAAAGTTGAGTTGAGTGCGTATGATCACACGACGTTGGGACGTTGTAACACTTTAGATCTTTAGAGCCAACATACAGACTTTGGTTCAAATCTGTCCCCCTCTTCTAACGCTCTCTGTGATCGGAGTCGGTGGGACATCTGTAAACTCTAGCTGCAGAAGTAAACTAAACTAATGCTTTCTCTGAACAGTTACTGCACAAGTTACACAACATCTCTGTGCACTCATTCTTGTTTTTATAACTTTCACCAGCATATTGCTGTCTTCACCAACACAGTCTGCTTTTTGACATTTTTTTCAAACTTCTACCTCTGATGTTTGAGTTAAGCAACTGCTCAACAGCTGCTGAGATCATCTTGAGGATGAAAGTCTCCTTTTTTCTTAAATAGCAATGACAAATGTTTACTGATTGCCAGTACATTACAAGTGAAAGGTAATTTATCAATGTCTCGGTGCACAGCTGAAGTTTAGTTATCCTCAGTTTGATTTGCATCCATAAACATTCCAATCAGATTCTGTAGTTTTCAGAAGTTTCTTTGAATTCTTTGTGTAAATTGTTGTTGAAATTCACAAAAAGCTGGATGTCCTCTGATGGATTGTTGCTGCCCATGGTTTTACATTAGTTTGAATATTTCTTGAAGTAACAAGATTTTAAGTATATCCACATCTTTTTCTGAGTCTTGTGTTTTACATTTGAATTTCTGAGTTTAATTCAGATTTCACGTTTGGACTTCCCGTTTCGGCACCGCCCGGCTGATGTTACGGCTGCGGCCGTGTCAGGATGTGAGCTAAGGACAGTAAATGCACCTGAGGCCGTGTGACGCACCACCTGACCCCCGCTGAGCCGCCCCACATACGAGCTGTCAACAGCTCAAAGCCAGCCTGCGCTGTCCCGCCTCTGACCACATAAAACAGACATAACACCGCTAATCACATTAATGCAGCGATCTCACTGCACAGGCCAACACACCAAAATAAAAGCCCTGTTTGCTTTTTGAAGAAAAGGTCTGCGTTTGGTCAAGATTTCAATCTACCCGCTCTTTAATTTATGGAGCAATTACTGGTGAATTTGAACCAGACCTTGCCATCACTGCTTTCAGTTAAAGAGGAGGAGGAGGAGGAGGAGGAGGAGGAAGAGGAAGTCTTCATCCGGCTAAAAGCCCGAGCCACTGTGGTTTTCTTTAGCTAGTTTTGATCTCTGGCGTGTGCACATGCTCTTCATCTTGCAGGGCTTCTTTTATCCCTGACAAACTCTTATCAGATGAGCTTCCTCCCGTTTTGAGACGGAGCCACGCTCGGCTGCTGACTGCTGGCCCCTGTGGTCTGTTTCTGTGTCTGTGCCGAACATGTGAGGATATCATTGTCTTATCTGGAGCCCGCACAAGCCCACGAGTCGTAATCATCTTCCAGTTCCCACATCAGTCATGAGCTTTTGTCCGAGCCTGAATCGTTGCTTTATAACTCCTCCTCTAAGCTGAGCTGTCTTTACCTTTCTGATTTAACTGATCTATTTCTCCGTCATTTTGCTCTCTTTCAGCCCCCTGCATGCAGTGTCATTTGCTCTGGCTTGCGGTGTTCCCGGAGTCGCTCTGCTCACGCTGGCAGTAAACCCCTTAACAGGCTTCCTGGGTGCCCTTAACATCTTCCTGTACACCTGCTGCTATACACCACTCAAGAGACTCAGCATCACCAACACCTGGGTGGGAGCGGTGGTGGGAGCAATCCCTCCCGTGATGGGCTGGACGGCGGCCACGGGCTGCCTGGAGACAGGTACAACTCACCAGCACAAATACACGCCACAGAAAGACACATCTGTAAATACCTGAACACAGACATTTGATGTAGCACACAGGTATTTAAATCAGTGGTTAACTGAGGTGAGTTATTAGTGTCATTACTGTGTTTCTGTCCACATACTAAGTCGGTTAATATTATGACATAACGCTGCTCTCTTCTGTCTGAACTCATGGCTTGGAGTCAAAAGCTGTTTATGAAGTTTATGTCGTCATATTTGGCCGACATTCCAGTCTCGCAAGCTGTCTGTAATTGTGTAATTGTCATTTTATTGAACCAGATATCCACAGAGTTGCTTGTTTTCTTTATTGATAATTAGATTATTATGTAAAACACCATCTCTGATTTCCAGAAACATTTGATATCATTTTACCGACTAAACTATGAACCTTTTAGTCTAGACAGTCCAGACGTACTCCTAGAGCTCTTATTTCAAGACTTTCCTGTAAAGTGTGGCGTTTGAATGCAAGGTTTTACATGAATGTTGCTCAAGAGTGGGGGGTTGTTCAGGAAGCGTGCAGGACGCGTCGAGTGGTGTTGTGACAGCTGTATGAAGTGTGTTTAGTCACTGCTGCAGCCTCTATGAGGCATCCTCAGCTTCATATTTAGGCTGTATTTTTAATTTGATCTGTTAGCACTTGATTTTGTGGTAACTCATTTAATTCATAAAGGCTTTGAGAATGTTTTGCTTTATGGACAATATAACGCATCAATGCATGTTTGACCTACTGAATCTGTTTCCAGTCGCAGCATCAAACCAAAGCTGCAGCGCGAGCACGTACAGGAAGCTCGCTAAAAGCATTCAGAACACGTGGAGCACATGTTGCTCTTCGTTGTGAAGGTTTCTGTCACATGTTGTTCTGATTGATTTCTGCCGTGAGCACACAAGTTGGCATTTATGTTTATTGCCCATAAACATGACGGGAAGACACACGGGGCTGTCCGTAGAAATGAAAATGTCGAGTTGTTGAGGAGAAAATGATGAGCCAGCCCGTCAGTCGGCACTTTTTCTTTCAGTTTGAGTCAAATGTGACAGCATTGCCAAAACATGCGAGTAATTTCAGAGAAAAAGCAGAGCTTAAAGGAACCACTAGAGATGACTGGCAGCTTTTTCCGCTCGTTTGGATTGTACTGGTTATTTTCAGCCTGTTAATTATTAGAAAGTGGGGCTCAGTGTGTTGTTTACCTCTGAATGCAAAAAAGAAAAGTTTTTTAGGATGTGCTTTTTTTTATTCTTATTTGTGTTGTGGAAACCTCCTTTTATTGTCACCGTAAAATTAAAATCTGCAGCATTTAACTTTTATCTCCACTCTTGGCCCCATATTTGGCGTAATGACTGAATGAAACCAGCAGCTCATAAGAGTCCCCAGCCTTGGCAGTCAGCGTCATTAATCCCCTCCATCCTCGTTCTTTAATCTCTCCCTCCGTCTCCCCCCCAGGTGCTTTGTTGCTGGGTGGTTTCCTGTACAGCTGGCAGTTCCCCCACTTCAATGCCCTCAGCTGGAACTTGAGGGAGGACTACTCCCGCGGGGGCTATCGCATGATGTCCGTCACCCACCCTGGCATGTGCAAGCGGGTGGCCCTTCGCCACAGCGTGGGTCTGATCGGGCTGTCGGCCCTGGGGCCCGTGCTGGACGTCACCACCTGGACCTTCCCCATCATCTCTTTACCCATCAACCTGTACATCAGCTACCTGGCCTTCCGCTTCTACCACAAAGGAGACCGCAGCAGCGCTCGTAAGCTGTTCTTCTGCAGCCTCTGGCACCTGCCCATGCTCCTGCTGCTGGCGCTCACCTGTAAGAAGTACAGCAGGAAGCAGGAGGACGCCGCCACCTCGCCTCTAACGCTGCCGGCTAACTAGCATCAGCGCCACCCCAACACCTCGAGCGCAGCTGAGACCCTCGTTTGAACCACAGCACTCCCACAGTGTCTGGGTTTGGTTAGAGGGAGGTTAGGTGATGGACACGCTGTTTCATCTGCGTTTAATTTCAGGAAACGAGCGGGACAAATAGCCGCATAGCTCCATTACAGAGAACACACTCAGTGCTTACATCAGGTAATAATCACCTAAATGTGTGTGGACTGTAAATATTCTGTATTTATTTATAAAGGGTCTCAACAGTTCCTCTCCATGTGACTGATTCTACTTTACCTTGTACAGTGTAAATTGCTCTTACAGATCCACACATGCCTCAATGTCAGAAGATTACCCAAAGTCACAAGTTGATTTGAAGTGTGTGAAAATAGGATGAATCTTGTTCATTAACTCTTACTTGATCCTTGTTACTTGACGGTTATTAAGCCTTTTTGCATTTGCTTTTAAGGAAAATGGGCATCAGTTTGCTAAACTGATGCTTCAGTCTACCATGTACCAAAACAAAGGAGACACAAGTCTTCTCTTCCAATAAACATATTGTGGTTGAAACCTTCTGCTGTCGTTATTTACTCATTCACATCAAACCACGTCTGTCCATGAGTTGTTTTGTATTTTAAGCAGACACCTGAGCCGAATCAAATGAAATCAAAGCAGCTTGTTAGGTGATGCCAGCTTAGTATGGACGTAATATTTGGATTTAACTTTCAGTGGATTTGTTCACTTTAAGCACAAATGGCCTGCTGTATTTAGCACGCCACCTCCGCACCTGTCCGTCAGCATGTGCTCCCCTTCCTCCCCGTACCCCGAGTTTTGGTATTTGGTTACATTTCCATCACCGCACCCAGAGGAACAAGCACACCCCTCCCCATTCCCCCGCGTTGCCATCCTCCCTCCATTAAAGGGGGCTGCAGGATTTAGCCAAGGCCGGGAGACCTGAAACGGCTCGACATCCTCGTAAAGCGTCTGACCGGATCCAGAGTTTCATATCAGAGGGGTGAGAGTGGAGCGATCGAGCCAGCTGTTACAGTCAGGACACAAAAGGGGGAAAAACACACACACACACACACAGAACCTACGTGGAGATAGAGTGTCGATACCAACCTCAAGGGTTCAGAGTGATGGCCCGTCATGGTTTACAACATCCGCTGCTGCAGAGACTCCAGCAGCTCTGCTTTATCTTTGCTTTTTGATACTTTTTTCTGCTTATTTCTGACATTTATTGTCTGGGATGAGCAGGGCTTTTGTTAATCAGATTCTAAAAGTGAAATGTATGGTTCATGTCTGAGGGAAAAAAAGAAGATTTAAGCTTATTCAGAATTAACACTTAAAGCTTCAGGGAAACGGACATGAAAGTTTCTGAAAATGTGACAAAACTTTAAAGCAACAGGTGGAGTTTCTTTTCAAATTGTATATTTTTTGTAATACAGAAGGTCAAATAAATAATGTAATTTCTGTTTCTGTGTCATGAGTTCAATTTCAAGGTTATTTGAATAAAAACATTTTCTGTAGTTATAAGATTGGTCCATAAAGTAATAAAAGCAGCTGACTATTAAATGATCCATTTTGAGATTTTTTTTCCCATGGCATTTACTGAAATATAAGATGAGCAAAAAGGGTTTTTTTTTCCCTAGTTTCTTGCTCTTTATCCATTGATCCATGGAAGTTTCATTTTTCCCACTGCTGATATCAGTCTTTAAATCATTCACGGGATTCCCCTTCAGTGCCAAGCAGGCTGAGCCTCAGCACCGGAGTCAAACAGGATCAGGGGCGAAGTCTGCATCTGTAAACAGCAGCGAGTCCCCGCACGGATACGTGCAGAGGGCCCCGGCGGGCCACGCTTTAATGCCCACACCATGACGGAGCCACGTCAGAGCGCGGACCTGCCGCACGGCGGCCCGGGGGTCCGCGGAGGACTCCTCAAACCAGAAACGATGATGGATCACCTCTGTCTTGTCTGCAAAGGTCGGTTGTCACAAATATAAATTAAATAGTTGCAGCAAACATAAAGTGACTTTTACTTTGAAGGCGGGCACTAAAAGCAGAAATCTGGTGATTTAGAATAAAAAGTGACCAGTTAAACCACCTGGACCAGAGAAAGATTTTGTTTAGCCCTTCATAATGTATACCTTAAATAAAAACATTGTAGTTCAAAATCGATTTCTTTAATTAAATGCTTTTTTTGACGGCGACTCAGCCTCTTTTTCGACGGGCGTTTGATTGATTATGCAGCCAGAATGACAAAAATGATCAATGATCAACAAAACAAAACAAAAGTTTAAAAAAGTTTTCTCCTCCAGTTTGACCTAATATGTTCTTTCTTTGAAAATATGAAACAGTCTGCCAGCGGTTCGTTTTATAGTCGGCTGAGGTTGTAGAGGTTTAAATTACAGATCTGCTTTAAATCAGTCACATGAAAAAATAAAACACTCTCTAACAGCATTTCCAATTAAATGCCCTCTTTTTTTTCCCCAGTGTTGGACTTTTTTATGTTTGAGAGTTTTCTGAGCTTTTCAAGCTTTCTTAGATAGCAGAGTTAAGGCGATATAACTGGGTCTGAATTATGTAAAATGAGGAGGGGGCTTCTGGGCCTGCAGTTCCTCAGTATAATGCAAAACTGTGTTGGGTAAAAATAAAATCCTTTAAAGTAAAACATCCAAGATGTTTATGGGCAATTAGAGCAAAAACAGACAAATAATATAAATATATTTTTTCTCTTTCTTCTACAAAACTAAGTCTACGGAGACGTGTTGCTGCAATGAAGTATTTTTTTTTTCAAAATAACTTTTAAAAACATGAAAAACATGAAAAACTTAGTCAATTTTCTTAATTCCATCTGTACTTCAGAGTATAAGACAATTTGATTTGTTTTCTCCCAATTTTTTCAAAAGCAAATTGAAAAATAGAAATTCTGCATATTATTAATAATAGTTTACTAATAAATTTGACAAAGTTATTACAATAAACAACTCCCCTTTATTAATTATTATAATTCCTTATCTGTAATACTTGGTTAATTATCTGCCAGTCAACTTCCTCGTGTATTCAAGGCTTATAATTAAATTATTTTGCAGTTTATTTTGTTTATTGCCGTCATGAGAGTGTAGCTGCCAATAATAAGAATGTTAACATAAAATTAATAAAGTGATTAAATGTGTAAAAAAAATAAACCGACTGAGTAATTTAATCTCGTCTCAACTCATGCGTGTATGATGCCTGCGAAGGCGACTTTTAGGAACCAAAGTTAATTCCCTCATAAGAAACTTTTCCAAACTCAGCGGTCCGACACACACGCCTCATTTCCATACTCCAGATCCCACGGCTGGCACCGCCTACCTCTCCCACTGATTGGTCCGCTTCTGTCAACAAACGGCTGCGTATTTACGTCCAGTGCAGCTATTGGCTGCCGTGTGCCGTCAGTCTGGCGCGTGCCTGGTATAACGGTCGGCGCCTCCGCCAGCGGACAGCAAACCTGAGATGAGGCTGAGCGGAGCAGTTTCACACTTTTTATTAGCTGAAATAATGACAAACAACTCCTCCATGACTTTTCATTCCCGGATGTACGCATTTCCCCAGTTATATTCAGTGTAGTTTTCTTCTGCATTTTGGTTGTTTATTTATTTTTAATTTTTGTTTACCATGTGTTTAATTTTGCGTGGATTGCTGAGGTGCCACCGGGAGTGAGTCTGGCAATATGCGCCGCTGGGATTTGATTTTCACCCGAAAGGCTTATGGAATATAGCCTGCTTTTCCACAGTGTGCATGCCTTCTGGTCCAGCCCCGTGAAGAAGAAACTGATCCTGCTCAGCATCATGTTTTTAATCTGGGTCTACATGCTGTACTCCTGCGTGGGCTACTGCTCCACGGTACCCAGTCTGATGGTGGAGACCTACCGGGGCAGGGACACCGGTTCCGCGGTGGGCAAGAGGACTGAGGGCAGCAGTGGCGGCGGCAGGACGGACCTGGTGTCCAGACTCCTGGCCAAGCCGCAGCCGTGGGAGGACGTGGAGAGCGACTACGAGGAGCCGTCCGCCAGGACCGCCGCCTCCAGGGACCTGCTCAACGACGAACCGGACACGGACCGGGTCCCGGAGCCCAGCGCCATGTCCAGCTTCTCCAACGGCTCCGGGAGCAAGAAGCTGCCGCAGGCGATCATCATCGGGGTGAAGAAAGGAGGGACCCGGGCTCTGCTGGAGTTTCTGCGGGTCCACCCGGACATCCGAGCCGTTGGAGCGGAGCCGCACTTCTTCGACCGCAACTATGACAACGGGCTGGAGTGGTACAGGTAAAAAAAAACAAACAATTACTCTCCAGAAACAACGTACACTAATTTAGGAGGTTTCAGACACCTCAAAAGAAGATTTGGGGCAGCAGCGCTGCAGAACAGTGATGCTGATACTCTTCAATAACCCATCAGCCCTTTAAATGGATAAATTTGTTCTTTTATCTCCCCAGCTGATTTCGGTTGTTAAATCTTAATTTCCACGTTCATGCTTAGCAGTTTCACCGGTTTACACGGACACTGATTCCTCATAAAAAAAATAAAGCACATCTCAGTAATTATCCAGTTTGCGCGAACATTTATTTAGCACTAAATACTGAGTTGAATGAGAAGGCTTCAAGTGTCACCTCTGTCTGGTTCACGCCCGTAACGAGCCCACTTCAGCCTGTTTTCTTGCACAGGTTATACCTTTATTTTCACAATTATCTGCAGATTTCTCGCCTTGACTGCAGACTGAGTGGCTTATGCGCGCTTTAATGGTCATTACTGATTATTACTTGACATTTGTGAAGCTGGTGGGAGACCACCGAGGGTCGGGTCGGGCCGGGCCGGGCCGTGCCGGGCTGCTTCCGCGATGTGCAGTGATCTCTGTTGGACGCAGCGCAACACTGCACCTTCAGACTTTCAGTTGGCGTCTTTTTAATGCATTAAAACACGTTTATGGGGACCTGGGGACAGATTTACCTCGGAAAAAAAGAAAGAAAAAAAAATGCTGACTTTAAAGTTTCAAATTTGACCAAAATCTCGCCCAAGTTTTACACTTCCCAGTGCAGTAAGAGGCTCGGGGTGGAGTGGACAATTTGTGCAAGTCTGACTGGTCTAATTTATTTGGAGTGACCTTTAAAATTTAGGAAAACAAAAAATGGCATTGACACTTTTCATTGTAGGTTAATTAAACTGAAAGTGTTTCCAAATGCAAAATGTTTTCATGTTTCCTAAAAGTTAGAAAAGAAACCGGTCTGCTGGACAAAGTGAGGAGTTTTTTATTGAACAAAAACATTTGTTGCCTTTGGAGGTAGATAAAAAAACTCACTTTATCCGGTTTATTTCCATCACAAAGCCTTAAAATAATGTGCAGAGGGGCTGTAGAGCTTTATTATCCAGTTGGATGGGCTTATAAGCAAATGAAATAGCTTCTAATTGAGTTTTACAAATGTTCCACTTAGTTTTATGGCTTTTTATTTCATTTGGTTTTTATCAGTAGTTGATTACTCTGCTGTTTCTCACAATCTGGTTTTATAGCCTAATCAAGGTTGAATTATAGCTAATAAGTAGCAGATGGCATAATCAGTTTATTGACCCGCTATGGAAATTGTATTTGGAGCTCTTCTCTCTTTTTTTAATGTTCAGATGACTCTTTTAAGATATTAGTTGTTTTTTTTTTCCACAAGCAAACAAGAGGAATCTTATCTGTTCAAACACTGTCTTTTAAATATTCTTTGCTGCCCAAATTAACACCCTTATTGTAGCCGATAAATGGCCTGTGCAGGACATGGAAAGGGGGCCCAACAATGTTCCACCTCATCGATGGGGTCGGGAGGGAGGGAGAGTTGGGGGGTAAAAGAGCCGAATGGGAACCGAGTGCTGGCAGCATTTAAAATAAAGACACAGTCCCTTGATTTGTGTGATGTTTCGTGAGCCTCCTGCGAAGCAAGCTTTGATTTATTGCAAGCAGATTTACCGGTTTGCGCTTATAGGCTGGGCGTTATTCAACCCGACTTCCACCTACAGAGTTTCCAGCTCCTCCGAACTCAGAAATGTGGAAAAGTGTCTGCTGGATTTTACGCCATGAAATCAAATACTTTTTAAACTGCATAAAGAACTTGTGACTTGAGGTTTTCTGATAAATTGTACACACAAACACATGTGTTTTACTTTTAATATTGCTTTCAAAGCAAGACTTTTTTTTAAGACTATGGAGCTGATACTCTTTGTGACTGCAGAGGTGGTTATGCCGCACAAAAATCAGATTACTAGCTTTTTTGTAAGAAAAAAAAAGAAAACAGAAGTTCATTCGCATTGCAGTTGTGGAACAGCAAAATCTGTCTTGACAGCTTTTTATTGTAAGAAATGTATGTTTCACTAAAACAGATGGAGTTAACAGTCCCTGTAGTGGAGAAAAATGTTAGTGTGTCTTTTTTTTTCAAGTGAGGATGGACAGAAAAAGGAAAAAGTACTGTATTCATAACTGATCCCCTTAACTGTCCCATTAGGACCACAGATACTGAGCTGGAATTTTCCACACAGAAGAAAAATTGCGTCAAGTTCCAATAAGTCAGATCTGACGGCGGTCATTTCTACAGACGTTAGGAGTGTGTTTGCGTCTGGGTTGTGCAACTCACCTCTCCCTGTTTGCTCATTTGCACAATTGCCCTGGCGTCCACTGCTGCGGCCAGCTCGCACCATCCTCGCCTCCCCCGGTGGACGGACGCTTGGCGCTGGAATTCCACCAAACAAACGCGGCCACAGAGCGCAGAAAGGAGCCGAGGAAAAACAGCGGAAAAGAGCCGGTTCAGAATGAGAGGAGGTGGAGATAACAAGCCAGATCATGGGTTTCTGGTGTTCTTTGACAGTTTTTATTTGTGCCTGGGACAAAATAGATGATTCATGCGTTTGACCGAGGGGTCTTTATATCAGGAGGTGCACATTTTCACAGTGAGGTCATGCATGAACTGGCTTGAAGGAACACACACTCGCGCGCGCACACAAAGACGGAGAGAGTCGGGGCTCAACAGGCCAGTGTGACTGAGTAAGACCAGGAACATGGCTTCACTATTTCTGTTTGCACCTGTTTCGTGGTGTGGTGAAAGTGCAACTGCTGTTATCTGATAACAATGGAAAAAAATACACTTATCTTATCAGCACACAAGCACACACACACATTGCAAACTTACTGAGTTCATTCTTAAAAATCCACTCAGAATAAGAGCTCAGGGGAGCATTTTATACTTCAGAATCTGTGCTAATTTTTTTCAATCTCTTATCTTTAATAAAGCTGATTAAAAGAAGAAACAATGAAAGTAGGAGAATTTTAAAGAAGCTGGGAAGGAGACAGATTGTAGAAACAACCAAGTTATTGAGGTCACGGTGAAGAACAATATTTGACTTCTTTGAGACTTTATTTCTTTCAAAGAGCAACATCTCATCTTTCTAAATATTAAAATATTAATATTGTTGTTTATTAGAAATGACAACTGCTTTCAATCATGTAGAAACCCATGCAAATCAGCTAAAAAGGTCCCTGATTTCCTAAACAAGAGCTGTTTTATTTGCTCCCAGCTCCTGCAGCCCACATCTCGCCCTGCCGGTGTGTGTGCTGCATGTTGCTCTCTTCATAACTCATTTATCCGGATTGCCTCTGAAGGGGCTTTGATATATAATTGCTGTGCTGTGGTTTTGCTGTCGTGTCGCAGCTCAGTGTCAGGGCCTGGGCAGCGCCAGCGCCGTTGCTCCGCCTCCTGAGTGGCTGTAGCATTAAACAAGAAGCTGCACAGATGGTTGGTCAGCGTGTACTTACAAAGTTTACAGACAAATGTCATGTTTGTACTGTTGTGGAGTTAAAATTGACTGCAGCATGTCAGCACTTGTTTATGTCTGCATAAGTTGGAGACCACACACTTAAAGGGGATACAGTATATTATTTTATTTCATTTTTTAAAGTTGAGAGTGCAGGTTTTAGGTGTTTAAAGTAAGTATAAACTCGAAAACTTTGAGGTAATTTAACCTTGTCACTTTGTACGGTTTGAAAATTTATCATGAAGATTTTCTAGATACTGTGATGTCACAAACCCAGAACAGAATAAAATTATTCAGCTTCCTCAGCTGTAGCTCCATCCAATTTACATCTTTCTATATTAAATCTGTAAAATGATGGCAAGCACCAGTTTCAGAAAAAGTCACAGCCAACAGAGGATGAGGGATTAGAGAAGAATGCTGACTCCACCCCCTTAAACATGCCATGCCATGCCTTTTTTTTTTTTTTTTGGTTTTTTTTTTTTTCCCATTTCTTGAAGTTTTCGTGTAGAGTCTGTAATGTTTCAGTCAAAGTGTGACATGGTTACAGTATAAAAACTTCATTTTTGGTCACATCTTTTCAACTCTGTTCATAGCAGCTGGTTTAAAGGGGGCGGGGTCAGCTTCTTATTACCACCCACCTCTTCCATCCAGTGTGCCACATTTGAAATGGATGAGCTACACACTTACAGAAAAGACACAGAGAAGTTGAAGCAGGGGAAATAGGGATCTGATGTGCTGTGATGTCACAGAGAGATGAACACTTTCAGAATTAGGTGGCCCATTTTCACAATATGTGCCCTTTAAACCAACTGCTGAATATTCAAATAGGTAGCTTTTGTACTTTATTCCTACTGTATTTTCACCAAAGATTATTAAGACACTTCATTAAAACCTCAGGAAACTGTATGAACTTTTGAAAAAGAAAGGATTGAGCTCCAATTACGGTTAAGACTCAGGTGGGGTGGAATTGGCGCCATCCCTGAGCAGGATGTCTCCCTGGTCAACCTTTGTATCTAGACTGTGATAAAACTCTGGAGGTAAACAGAATCACAAAGCAGTGTCAGTAGAAGCTACTTACAGAGCCACAAAAGGACAAGTGGGGCTTTGTTGGAAAGTTGGGGGGGGGGACTCCCATTCCACTATCAGACCTGGCTTGCTCACGGAAGTCTGTGCCGTTATCTATCTCCACCCCCACTGGTAGTTCTTGAGCTGCTTTCAGACTGCAGCTCCTGGCCGTGTCGAGGACAGTTCTGGATGGGTGCATGTGCTTTTATCTGCTCGCCACAGGAGCTCTCCTGTTTCCATGTAGGTGACCCATCCGCTCTGTTGTTGTCACTGACCTCGCCCTCTTTCCTTCCTCTCAGGGGCCAAAGAGGCCACCTGGCACTATAGAGCGTCACTGAAAGGCATCGGGCCAACAAAACATGTACCGCTGATGTTTGCATACATTGTGGAGAGTCTGAGGTGTTTTTCAATAAATGTACACGGCATGATTTGGACAGGCTCAGCTGGGAAGCCCCAAATAATCGTCATCTGCAGTCACAAAAGACCGAAACATTCAGACGTTGTAGACAAATGTCACCATGGCCTGGCTCCTCTGGGATAGCCAGTATTGATTAGTCAGGCCTGATTGGATGTAATGTGTAGAGATGGGTTAAGAGCCTTTGACTGGGGTCAGACCCACGTCTGCTTGCTGACACACTCTGTGTGTTGACCATCTGCAGAGCTACAGCAAGATTCAGGAAGCTACAAGCCCCATGGGGGATTTTAGAGTTTGCAGGAGATGGCTTTTAAACCTCCACCACATGATGCAAATGAAGAGGATTTCTCTGTGAGTGTCTGATCGAGTTGTGAAGAGAACAATGCTGAATTCAGATGATGAGATACTTTGGTTCTCTGATTGCTTCCTGACTCCTGGAAGCCCATGGCTCTTTGGGGAGCAAGCGCCCGGCCAGCCAAGCGCACAGCTGACAGCAGGTTCACATACAAAAAATAAAAAAATAAAAATAACAAAAACAACATGCAAAACAACAAAACTTCCTCTTCCCAGTTTCTCCCGCGAAACATCTACCCCCTTACGAAATGCTGTTCCCCATTCTCCAGCTGTGCATTTGTGCCGCTCATGTGTAAGAATAGTGTCACATGTCATGCACCCGCGGCTTGTCCAATCCTGGGTGGGGCTGTCTGCAGGCCTCACTGACCACCCTCCCCTTTGGTCAGCATGGAGGGACCGGGCCACAGTGACCCAGGAGAAATAAAAGAAAAGGCAGCTTTTATCCCCAATTTACAAGTGGTTAATAGTGAAACCAGGGAGCTCTGGGTGGCAGGTCGGTTTCTGGTGACATACGAGCAAAGACGATATGCCTGCCTCTGACAGGAACCCCCTGCTGAAGGAAAGGATAAAGGAGGACAGGAAGTCGCCGTTGACACATTTGCAAAAAAAAAGTATGAACTATTTTTTGTGTCATTCTCACAAAAAAATCACATATGTATGTCTTCTCCTTTTAAGGATAAAATCAAACTTTTACAAGTGCAACTCAAAAGGAGTAGCTTTGAAAGGAGAAAGGAGGTGTGGGATGGAGAAAGCCGTGAATAGGCTCTGCCTCTGTGCCATGTGTGAACTGGGCTGTTTTAATGAGGTGATCATTTGGATGTTGTTGCACATGTCAGAACAGAACCGGGCATCCTCCCTCTGGGGTTAATGGCCATTCATTGCTGCTGAATAAACAATCTTTGGCACATTTGAAAGGTTTACTTGGAGGCAAAGCAAAAACACCCACAGATATGGTTTTGTTAATTACTCACTGTTACTACTGTTAAAAAACAGAGACGCAAAGGGATGATCGAGAAAGACAGAGAAAAACAATGATGGTAAATCTGTAAAGCTGCACTTGTCCCAGGTATAAAATCCCAGAGGTAACCATTAGGGGTGTTGGAGAGCGTCTCTGCCTGTAGGAGAGAGGACACACACACACACACTCGTACACACTCACACATAGCGCGACCGAGGTCCCCTGAGGTTTCCGTCAGCCCAGCAGTAAAAGAGCAGAGCTCATTAGAAAGCCCCGAGTCGTCTCTCCACCTTGGCTGCTCGACACTCGTCACTCTCTCCATTTACATGCACTCCCAGAGCTGCTGGGCTTCTCTCATAAGAGCTGTAAAAACTCTTCGGCTCTTAAGACAACCTGGCCTCACTTCACTCAACGCCAATTATTTTGCACCATGTGTAGATTTTCTCCTTCGTGTTTAACAGGTTGCAATCAGCAGGCAGCTCTGGAAACCATGGCAACTACTCAATTAATATTAAAAAATCCATACTGAATTCACATTCTGCTCAAAAAAATAAACCACAAAAGGATATTTAATCCTTTTATTCTGGATATATCATATTTGATACATGACTTTCTGACACATTTGGACCACCTCGATAATCATTTTAAAAACATGTATTCATAAGAAACATTATTTAGAAACTCTTAAAGACAAAATTGTGGGTGTTTATAATTTCAAAATATAATAAAAATTTCAAATAAAAGAAAATGGAATATGTATAGGGTTAAATGTCAGTTAATAATGCACCTATGGGAAATTTGATATGGAAAAACTACAGCCCTTTAACTGTAAAATCTTATACAAATGGACACTGATTTATCCTGTTTAGAATGAACAGTTTTTTTTTTTTAAATAATAAATGTTTATCATTGTGTTTAAAGTGAAAATGTCAGTAATGATGGGTGGTGTGTTCGTTTTTTTCCAAAATCATAAAGCGCCTGTTCCAAATAAATTACCACAGGATGATTAAATACGAGGGTGTGTCTCACTGGCAGCAGTTGATGCTGGAGTGTGGGACGTTTACACATAAATACATGTCAGTCACATTCAGACACGTGCCAAGAGTTCTGAGGTGGTTTAACGGTGGTCCAGCATTCCCACGCTGGGGCACCGGTAGAAATGCATTTTTACGTCAACCAGCAATGATTAGTTTGCCAGAACTGTAGAGGGGAGCGAGCATGGCAACAGAGGTCTGCAAATGGGAGGGTGGAGAGACGGGAACTAGTTCACTTGCAGGGTTTTTCATATTTGCGTTGACAGTGTGAACTGTGTCCGTCCTCTTGTTGATTGAAGAGGATGGGCAAAGTTCTGCTCTGCAAAGCTTTTGAATAAATTATAGCCTTGTGCAACAAAAGTCCACATTTACTGGTGAGAAAACATACTTATTTGCAGTCGCAATCTCTCTTAATCTCAGCAAAAGTGCCGCTTTAACCTAAAAACCCATATTTTCACAGATAAAGTGTCGTTTATGAATTTTGTCTATTACCATCCTGTTCTTGTGCAAGTAGACATAAAAGGAAGGAAGTGGGTTTGACTGAGAACTACACACACCCCAGGTGGATCGCCACTTATCGATCGCAAGCAAAGTCAAATTTTACCTCCATTACTAGCTCATTGAAGATCTTACACTGGTAAGGAAGTGGTCCTCTGTAGGAGTCACTCGCTGCTGTACATCAAACTGAATGTTTAAATCTCTTTCACATCGACTTTGTTTTATGCCTAGGGGCTAATTCCATCTATTATAGACAATCTATGCATGAACCTCCCAATGATAGAAGTCTGGATGTACAGCCCCGTCTCGAGTTAAACCCTGTGGCTACTTTGAAGGTATGTAGAGGTTTGCAGAGCAGTTCCTGCAACTCTACACTTCCTCTATAATCTGTGAAACTGGCCGGAGCCAGAGCAGAGTCAGGTGTGCATGAGCTTTTTAAATGAGCGAGTCCTAAAATATGTTGTTTAGGGTGATCGCCCACTTTAGTTTGCTTACTGTGGTCCAAATCACCCGATAAGTTTGTAAAATACTTGCATTTTTAACTTAGTTTAGGTCCTTTTTTGACATAAAGACCATTTTAATGCACTCAAGTTGCCAAATGTGCAGCAACTTCAGCACACTTTCTCAACACCAGGACCACACCAAAGTTCTGCATTTTGTTAAAATTGAGGCCACGTCACTCTGGGGGTTCTTGGTCTCATCACTCATAATAGTTTATAGATGTTCACCAGATTGCATACATACATACAATAATAAAAAAAGAAAAAAAAACTTAATGTTTCACTGTTGCCAAAATACAATTCTAGATGTCCTTTTGTGCAAAATAGAACAACACTGGAGAAAAGTTGACAATAAAACCAACAGTATATTTCAGAACACACAAGAAAACTGAAAATTTTACTAAAAGGACAACAAGACATATGTAATTTTTTCTGAAATTTTCAAAAGAAAAATAGTATGACTTAAAATGCTTTGAGAAAACACAAAATCAAAACAACAAATACAATTAAACCACAGATCAATGAAAAGATATTCAGAAATCCTAAAAACTTAAGAGAAATTAGATTAACTTTTTAATAACCACCGTCTGATCTTGCTCATGGCCACGCTGGGGACGGAGTTTTTCCCAAGTGTCACTGGACAAGAAGCTGTCAGCCAGACAGGACACCAATCCAGACCGGCGCTCACGGAGGGAAAGATAAGCCTGCACTCTTTCCTACAGACACTTAAACATCACCTGTCAATCTAACAATTGCTTTCTTGGGCTGCAAAAAGAACCAAGAGTATGAAAAGAAAAAAACCCTGAGAGACGAGGGAAAACCCAGAAAGAACATGCAAACGCTACATGAAACACTACACAAGAGTTTTCACATTGAGTAATATCACCACAAAACCAAAAACTCAGCAACACTTTGGAAAATCACAGAAACCATTCACAAACACAGATTCTCTGAAAGTGCTGCAGGTTTCTCCCTTTTGAGTGTACGTATGTGCATGTGATTTATTGTTCTGTCTTTTGATTTTCTGGCAGTTTTTTTGCTGTACGCAGCATAATCCCTGTCTTTTTCACCTGTGACTCACACAGCTGTGCTGCAGGTTTTACCCCACAAAATGATGCGTCCCGCTGCACCGCCACTCCCCAAATATATAAAAGTCAAATCTATTTCTGCCAACCGAAACTTCTGGAACAGTTGTGGCTGTTAGGGCGCTCTGAGAGCACAACAGGTACGCTCAGTCCAAAGAAAAGTGCAGGATTACCTCAGGAATGCCACACTTTTCGTCTCTGGAAGGAGCAGGTTAATTGTCACGCCTGGTGCTATTTTACTCATTATAGCTAATTATATGTTGGGTGCCGGGCTGTCTTCAGGAATTTGTCAAGCATTAACCTTCAACAACAGCTGCAAGATGAGTAATGGAGGCTAAATAAAGGAAGATGGTTTCCTGCTCACTGAGTGACATACAGCAGAGGAAATCCCCTCGCTCTCGTGCTGGCAGTGTAGTTCACCTGTCTTCAAAAAAGGTGTGCAGCCTGTTACGGATGACAGCAGATTCAAACAGGATGCAAAGCAGCTCCCGCTCCCGACGTCTCCATGTGTGTTTGTGTGTGTGTGTGTGTGTATGTGTGTGTGTGTGTGTCGGGGGAGTGGGGGTGGTGACATGTATGTTCTTCTCGAGTCTGTTTCATCTTTTATTCATCTTTGCTGTAGCTAGATCAAGGCGTCATGTGCCTCCTGGTGCATGTCAGGTGTCAGGAAATCAGTCAGACTCGTTGATTTCTGCCTGCACACCTGCACAGCAACACCCTGAAAAATGCTCACTGGCACCCACACACAAGTCCGCAGATTCTCATTGTTGTTTGCCCCTATTGTTTATTTCTTTTTTTTCTTTTTTTTTTAATTCCTTCGTGGTTCATCAGTTAATTTGGCCCTAGCTGTCAGCCTGTCGCAGCCTGATGCTGATGGAATGCTGGAATGCATGGCTAGCTGTGGGCTAACACCTTTGGCAAACGTCATGAGCAAACACACTGATTAGTGAGGATTACTAGCGCTAAACAAATTCTGTGATGATGTCACCAATGATGGTAGAATGAGTCTGTTCTTTGAGGTGTGGACAATCAGCAGCCTGATCGCCGTGGCAGCATCAACTGACTCATCATGTCAAATAAAGTGGTGAGATGTTGCACTAAGTGCATAAATCCTACATCTGCTTTTTTTAACTAACAAAATGAAGCTTTCTGGGCAGCATCTTGCATTGGAAAAGGGGAAAAAAAGGACTTATGATGGAATGCTGTTTCCCAATTCTTGAGGGGACGAGGAGGAGGAATTGCTATTTTCTGCTCTCCGCCATCCCTTTCACCGACTCCTCTGTTTTATTTATGCCACATGGTGGGCTCCCTCGCTTCGCTGCAGGGTTATTAACGCTCGGCAGTTCCAGACAGTTGTCTATGGCCGCAGGCCGATGTGGTTCCAGCCCTGGAAGATCCTTGTGGCTCCACGCATTCCTGTGTGGTTCCCCCAAAGGTGCCAAATGGCACTAAATATACTAAAATACAGACTTTCTGAGTAGGAGACATGATAGTTGGTGATAAAAAAGAATATATATGTGCTTGTTGTGCCTTTATGGTGCTGCTCATCACAAGGAAACTGTGATGGAGTCAAAGAGGAATCTTTCAGCCTTGTGTAGGTCTCTTGAGGATGTGCAGGAACACATGTAGTCTATACTTTTCTGTTTATTTATTCTACTTTATGAGTTTCTGATGTTACCTCTGAAGCCGGCTGGGTCTGAGCCCAAAACCAGCCTGGATGGTCTGTGACCACAAATGCTTGTTGATTCGTTGTCTCCATCCTCCACTCTTGCTCTTCAAATACATCCTTGGGATCATTCTGCAACTACCTCCCTGGTTTCAGCAAAAAAAAAAAAAAAAAAAGATGGATGGAAGGGTTGCGTCGTGCGGGTTAACTGCTTTGTTTACTTGGCGGGTCAGCAGATTCCCAGGCTGCTCTGACATCCTGCAACCTCTTGATGGAGTTCAGGGCTCTGGGAGCTACGTTCATCAACCAGACATGGAGCTCCAGATCTAGCCCTTAGACTCTGGGTGTCGGAGTGTCACTGAGTTTGAGCTAGATTTTTGCACCATTTCCTTCATCCATCTACTTTCTTTACCTGTTTCATCTTGTTCAGGGTTATAGGATGTGTGGAGCCTACCTCAGCTGTCAACAGATGTGAAGTGCAATTTATTCCCTTTTTAACTTATGATAAAGACTGTATCAGGACTTAAGAGAGTATTTTATAGTTCTACCTTGCAACTACACATGTAGTCTACATGCAGGACCTATGTTGTTGTTGACATGTCCGTTGTTTTGTGTGACGTATAATTGGACCACTGGATGCTAGGTGGGGAAATGGGTTCTTTTCTGCAATATGGTCGCTAACATTGCTGAACTTCCTTCTTCCTGTTTACTTCCTTTATCAAGCACAGACACGGCAACAGAGTCTTATCTGAGGTGGGACTAATAAATGTTGAGTAACAATAACCTTTACTGACACTGAAGAAATTTCTCTCTTGACCCAGCTTGACAATGATGACAATGCAGTGGTGGGAATTACCATTTTACCAAGCAGACCAAGCACATTTGCTGTGGTTCATGTTGACCCAACACCCCATTATATTTCTAAGGCGATACAGACTTCGGTTTTAAATGGAGTTATCCATTACAGCATAGATCATCAGTTTGATTTAGAAACATAAACCACACTTGATTGTCACTGAGGGTATTCTCTCGACAAATTCAGTATGTCTCAAACATTTAGTTAAAAGAGAATTTGAAATATCAGGCCTTCTTAGCAAATAGCTAACCACTACATCAGTAACCACCTTTACATGTGAGGTTTCCAGCAAAACTTCAAACTAAATAGTAAAATGACTGCCTTTCCAGAAAGATGCTTGTTATGTGACAAAGCTTTCTACTCTCAATAGATCTTTCCAAAAATAATAGCAATGGCCGGATCCTTTTTCACATAGAGCTGGCTATATCTAAGGGATCTCTGGGAGGCCATTGTCTATGGCTTAGTAGATGACGAGCAGAGGATTCAAAAAATGTAGACGATTTCTGCAACTTTTGATGAGTTATGTAAAGGCAGCAACTACTCTAGTTGTGCCTTCCACATGGTGCCAAAGGGAGCCTGTTTCTACAAGAAAATTACTCATTTTAGTATTTGATGTGATCCATAGATTCATAAAAGATATTCTCATTGCAGATTTGCAATTTTCCTTCTTTGAAACGCCAGAAAAATACCTCATATTGGGATAACTTCTTTTTTGGGGGACGATATATCGAAATTCATGCAAAAATATATGCATTTTCATTAGGCGTATTTTCTGTTCATGTTTTATCTGGCTGCTGCTGCTGGAGGATTTCATAAACTGATTGTGTTTACTTTAAGCAATGCATACTGGGTGGAAAACATTGCAGTAGCTCCAGTTATACTGGCAGGCACTTTTGACAACAGCGTTTATAGTAATGGAGGAGGACGTTAGCTGTCAGCCAGCTTGATGTGCTGGATGACGTGTTCCATCCTCTACAAAGCCCTTCCATCCAGGTTTGAGTGTGTGATACTAGGCCAGCCTGAATTATTAATCCTGTTAGTAGACAGATGATTTGGAGGGGCTTCCACATCGCCACCTTCCTGAGTTTCCAGTGAGACTCTTACTCAGTGAAGCCTGTTAATTTGAAACCGCAGTCTGATGACGTTTATGAAGCTGAATTATCACAGACAGGTGCTAAACATGCATGGAGATATGAAGACTTGTTAAAAAGCACACAAACACATAACTAAATGACTAAATGAAAGCATAACTGTGTATGGATACACATGACCCCCCTCCAACCTCCCTCTTCAGCTTACACTCCTGCAAGAGTTCATTTTTAAGGAGGGGACTCTGGTTCTTCTCGGGCAGGAAATGAACTGTCAAGAAGTCATAAGTGTCCACATACTAACACCTGGACTCCAGTTCAAGTGCTTGAAAGCGAGTGCTCTTTTCTCTGTCTGCTTCAGAGTGACTCAGATGGCTGAACCATAAACCATCTTCTTTACTCTTTGAATTTACAGCCAAAGCCATGCTCTGTGGTTTGATGTAATGTCAGACTTGAGGCACGGTGGAGCATATTTCAAAATGTCTGGCTTCTGTGCGAGTTTAAATGCTACTTTTGAAAATATTCAGTGAATAGGCAGATGAGCGCATGCCTGCCTCCCTTCGTAGTGATAAAGATAAGGGTTAGGGTCTATGCGTGCATTTTAATGTGTATTTTGTAAACCTGAAACTTAATGAGAACAGTTTTTATCTACCAGAAGCTCATCCATGAATTCATGCTTTTATTTGCTTTTATAATCCATTATTTTTCCATTCTCTTCTTAAAAATACCAGGAAAGGGCTTTATCCTGTATCATTTCCCATGCATTGTCTTATGAAACACAGTACAAATGTAATTGTTTGCACGTTAAGTTCAAATGCTTGTCATCTCCAGGGTTGAACAGATCAAACTGAGGACATGTTTGACTTCAACCGAACGAGCAGTGCTCAAGATCCTTATCTTCTGAAAGGAATAAAGCTGTTTCTTTGTTTTTCCTGAAAACGCTCAAACATCCACCACACCAGTTCATGAGACGGGGCTCGGTTAAGAGGCCCTTGGAGAAGAAAGAGAGCTATTCACCATTTCTTTCCTGATTTCCTCTCTCTCCTTCTTCCCACGTGTGAAGTGTCACTTTGCCGTCGGACCTCAAGCCCTGATTGTTTGGGGTCGAGTGAAACTTGTAGATCAGTGGAAAATAAAGCAGGGGGAAGGTGGAGTGGAGACTAAGTGGGAGGAAAGAATTCCCAGAAATAAGATTGTTTTTGGTTTTGAAGCTGCTTTCAGAGCACACTGTTGTTTGGGGTGGTGTTACCTCCCACGGGAGGATAGCACTCGCTCCAGTGTCTTCAATCCATAGAAACAGCTCCAGATTTAAAAGCCCAGAATAATAAAAACCACACCCTTCCTTTGCTGGTAGATACAAAATGTCCTCTGAGTTGGCTGCATTCAAATACACTAACCCTAATTTGAGATTCAAATGCTTTTCAACATCCACACATGTGAGACAACTGAAAACCTTTGTGTTAAACAGAAAAATTGACAGACGCATGGCAAATAGCTTTTTGCTTTTGTCTACGGGCCAAGTAGTCGTTTTGTCGGGGATGCTGCGATGCAGGCGGCTCTGTGGCAGCCCGTTATCATCGAATCAAACGTGACAGTAGGGAGGCAGAGGCGTCTGACAGAAATAACCCGTTTCCTGCCTCCCGTTTAGCTCCAGCATGATAAAGACTCTTTAAAACATGGGCCAAAGGGCCACTTTGTTGGCCCCTTGTTTGATGCAGATATGTGACAGGGGCTTCTGCTTTCTGTCTTAAAAGTGCTTTTGGTGTGTCTTTCAACTTGGAAATACTCTCTCTGTGCGGAGAGGAGCAGGGAAGGGGGAAAAAAGAGTACAGAGATGAATATCGAAGAAGCCTGAGCAAGCAAGGGAGTAGCTTTGAGTCATGATATTAGTTGTTTACGGTGTGATTGTTCCCATAGCAGACAGCAGGACCCTGAAGAGTTGCTGTTATCTAAAGGGAACAGGGTGTTGTTTGCAGGGCAGTTTTGGCACACGCTTCACTTAAGAGCTCGCCAAAAGGCTTCTCTTGAGGTTGAAGCATGAAGAAGTGCTCCACTCATCTGCCAATGAGCACCCCTTCCTTCTCCTCTATCTCCCCCCTCCCTCTCTCTCTCTCTACCCTGCCCCCATCCCCACCCCTTTGCCAGGACCACTGCCCTGCTCACCCCTCCACAGTGTGTGTGTATGTGGGGGACAATGGTTCACTCTGAAAGAAAAGCAGGAAAAAAGAGGAACCCGGTGTCACCGAATTGCCTGTTTGCTGACAGAACCTTTAAAAGCAGCACCTCATAAATCAAAAAAGAACATAATAGCCATTGTTCCTCCAAGAGCCACTTGTCTCACTAAAATTCCCCTCTTCTTCTTTCTTTTCTACCCGTTTGGCTTTTTGTTTTTGACTTCTTTTAGCAGTGGGCAAAGTCAGAGGTGGAGGGTCCTCCTCCTTTTTTTTAATCGGGGGTTGGGGGTGTTGGGGGTGGTGGGTTCTTCTCTTGTGAATTTGGCGCTTTTAAGGGTTTCCTCACCCCTTTTTTTTCCCTTGCTGTCTGACCATCCCCATGTTTTATGCTTCTGCAACCCCCAACTCTAGATGTTAAGGGAAAAAAAGGATTCCCTGAGCTTGGATCAGCATAATCTATCACTATGCACATTGTAACTCAGGCCTCCTCCCTATCTTGACGCCACATTGTCATGTTGAAATCGGATTAGATGGTGAGCCATTTGCCTCCTCTATTTGGCCCCGGACTCTTTTTGTATGTTGGCACAAGAAATGACAAAAAACCTTGCACGCACTATCACCATTGTACATCAGGAGAATGACGAATAGCATGCAGTTTAAGTCAAGCATGTTTGATTTATGCTCCTTGAAGATGTTCAAGAGGAACAAAGTATAAACAGTTTGAAGTTGCTGCTCATCATTTTAACCGTGCTCATGTGTTGTTTGCATTTTTGTCTGCAGAAATGGTTTGCCAGACCTGTCATGCTCTCACATGAAACTGCATGCGGTATCTGTTTTGATTTCAATAGGCTATTAATGAGCTTTTGGGAACAGTCTTGCATTCCCTCCATTGGCGCCATTCACCACTGTGATGTGTCAGCAATCAAGATGATGTTATCATAATTAGATCACTGGTGCTGCATTAGGATTACGCAAATCTGCTGACACCATTTCCATAAAGCATTTCATTGGTTACCTGACATCACCCAGCGTGTGTTTTCTCCTTACTCTCCAGAGGGTCTGTTTTTTCACAGAGAGGTTCTTGCACGCAAATATGTGCTGATGTTGCATGAATTAACCATGTCCTAGACGGACATGAACTAGATTTCAGCTCTTACAGTATCTGCAGAGTAGCAGGCGACCCTCTAGAGGAAAGACTGTAGAGCTCTGGGTGCACAGAGAGTGTTGGGCATTCTGGTTCCAGCATATTTTAGCTCTCAGTGTGTAAACTTATTGTTCACAATTACAACAGACTTGAATGGGATCCGCCACCACAGTTTTGTCAACACAATGGCATATCAGTGTTAAAGCATTAACAACAAAGGCAGGCTTCAGGGTACAACAGAAATCTTATCTGTGAGAGTGTGTTCACCCTGATAGATCAGCCCCCTCAGTTGTAGCTCTCTTTCTTTGTCTCTTCTCCTTTGAATATTTCAACCTGCTTATTTGCTGTTGGATTTCTTGTCTTTTAAGCACAAATTTTCCATACAAATTTACAATTATGTGGGAAAATCAAGTTAAACTTTGCCCTTAAGCTGCGTGTTTGTGCATGTTGCATACAACACGTGCAGTGTCGGAGGGAAGTGAATGATGCCTGCTGACGTTCTGTGTATTCTGCTGACAATTACCTGCTCCGTTCTCATATTACACTGAGTCCGTGTTAGGGAACCGGAAGGGTAAACTCAGTTTGATGACTAGTGCGATTGTCACACGCAGCTTTTTGCTGGGTAACGTGCAAAAACAGCTTTCATGCGATCAGCCTTACAGTCCAAAATTTGAACCCCTTCTCTCCACTACGAAGCAGAAACACATCTGATCCCATGTAGATTGCACAGGCTAGTTTTCTTCCTGCTCTGGGGGCTGGAGAGGGAAAGGGGATACATTTCTCAATGTCAGTCAAACCGCTCTTATCGCCTCCACCATAATCTAGACTGTGGTTGGCCACCAATTCTGAAACCTGATGCTGAGAGAGCCAAGCACATTCACTTTTCATTAAAGAGTTACTTTCAAGTGCAGCTTGATTGTATGTCTGCATATCTGTATGAGACCCATTAGCCAATGTTCCCCTTAAAACCAAACCACTCATGTCAAAAAACAGATTTTCTTTCAGTAACAAGTCACATCATTTTTCAAAGCCATTGAATCATTTTTACCCCCCCCCCCCCCTTTGTTGGGTGGGGTAATGTGGCACAGTTATGGCTGAGTCAACAATGGAGATTGGGTGGTTTGAAAAGTGCAGGCAGTGGGGTGGCAGGGTAGGGTGGGGTGTCTAGATTGACCACTTGGGAACTTTACATCCAGAAGGGAGCATGTTTGATAATGCACACCAGCTTTGACTTCATTTAAAAACTAAAAAGAACTTTATCAAAACTATCCACAAGCAAGTTAAGTAGCAAGTTAAACTGATCTACATGAAGAAATATTTTTAAGAATGGGCCAAGCTGAGAACCAAATCAGCTCTTTGGCTGAAGCTTGATCGTGTTTAGAAACTTCTTTAAGACTTCCCTGTGTTTGATTATGCAGTAAATAATGGTTGTCTGTTTTTTGTTAGAAATAAGGCATTTTACGACTGAGTGAAACTGTTGATGTTGGAGAGCTGCCTGCACTAATAGGTTTTCAAGCCCTGTAATAAGGCTAAACAGCCTCACTGAGTCATTGATTGCAGAACACAGTACACTCCATCAACTTGATTACATTATGCAAGACCTTTTTCTGCCTTACCCTTCTCTTAACCCTCTTTTTGCTCTCTCTCTTTTCTTTCCTTCAGGGAGCTGATGCCGAAGACCCTGGAGGGCCAGATCACCATGGAGAAAACCCCCAGCTAC
>JAOWBL010000011.1:9626894-9656302 GCA_028564865.1 Zenarchopterus dispar | reverse complement strand
CTGGGCCGGGTGCAGGACTTCTTAGGCCTCAAGAGGATCATCACGGACAAACACTTCTACTTCAACCAGACCAAGGGTTTCCCGTGCCTCAAGAAAGCAGAGGGCAGCAGCAAGCCGCACTGCCTGGGAAAAACCAAAGGGCGAACCCATCCGAACATTGATCCGGAGGTGGT
The DNA here is from genome assembly GCA_028564865.1 of Zenarchopterus dispar. Classification (NCBI taxonomy): domain Eukaryota; kingdom Metazoa; phylum Chordata; class Actinopteri; order Beloniformes; family Zenarchopteridae; genus Zenarchopterus; species Zenarchopterus dispar. The sequence goes on along the minus strand of JAOWBL010000011.1, from coordinate 9,656,129 downwards.
GCAGAGGCTACGGGACTTCTACAGGCCCTTCAACATGAAGTTCTATCAGATGACTGGCCATAACTTTGGTTGGGATTGATGTGAAAGTCATGAAAAACTTTTTTTTTAAATTTTAAATTCATTTTTCTGTAATTCAATGGCAAGATGTGGAGATATTGCTTTATATATGTAAAATGTACAGAAATCTATTTTATAATAATTTATTTTTATTTCTAAGCAATTAATTCACAAAGCTGCCTAACCATATTTGTACATAACATCTGACCCACATGTTTTTAACATTCCTCATCTTAAGTTTGAATCCTCTCGTTCTGCTGTCATGGTCCTGCAGACTCGGTGGATCGATCAGTTCTTTGTAACACAGATAATCAGCAATGACTGTGGTAGAAGTTGGAGTGAAAAATACAACAGCACTACATTACGGGTACAGAGTGCTCACAGAGAAGTGCAGAACACCTGTCCATGTGCACCCTCATTTATATTTGTGTCATAACCTTACCTCCGTCCTCTTCATTTGCTGCAATGGTGATCTTTTTTTCAGGTGTTTCAGTTTCTTTTTGCAGTCCAGGTTTCATATGCTGGTGTCAGCCAAAGCATGTCCCATTCCACTCAATAACAGGTTGATCAATAGGTCTAATTGATACTCATTGTGTCACTCATGCTTAAAGCATACAGCTGCCCTTTCATTCTCAGCACTCCCGCTGCCTGCTCTAATGAATGACCCATCCATCAAACGTCAAGTCCCATCTCAGACCACATAAAGGTCCATGTTAACATTATGCTAATCGGTTAAAGGTAACCTGCGGATCGATTGAGCCTCTACTCTCCATGCTGGCTCAGAGCCAGGCTCATGCCCCATCCATTCAGTTCAGAGGTTGCATAAAGTCTCACGAAATCAAGTTTCCTCAAGAGGCATTTGATTTGTTGAGAAAAGGGAAGCTGGAGCTCAGTGAGCCAGGGAAAGTTTTCACAGCAAGATGAAAAATCTTTGCATGAGGCAGAAGATGCATATCGGCCAAAAAAAAAAAAAAAAAAAATCAAGCATAAAGATAGAAAAGATGACAGATGAGCAGCAACTTGGTTTCGCCTCACTGAAATGGTGCTTCTTCAAATGGAAGATGTCCACTAGAGCGCCGTCTTAGATCCCAGACTGGGGGGATCAAAGGAACAGGAGAGGTTTTTTTGTGAAGTGCTCACAGCGCAGCGAGAAGCCTTCGGCAGGGTTTCTGTGTCTAACTTCTGGTGTCATCCCAAAACCTCATGTGCCGTCATGCATGGCCTATGTGTTTTTATGCCTTATTCACCCTCGTCATCCTCACATTTCCACCCCACACAGAAAATCTTAAATCTCTACCTGTTGCCAAGAAAAAAACCCATGTCAGGTTGATATGTTTCAAACAGCTTAGTCTCTGCAGTTTTTTTCTCTTTCTACTTGAATTCTTGATATGCAAGAGGGCAAATATGTATGGTTATCATTCTTTGATGCGGTGTTTCTGCAGCGGGTGCACGCTACTATCAAGGCATAGCGTGGCATTTGTGTTTTGCTCTGATATTCTGTGACAACGCTATGCATGCTCAGCGTGGTGTCCTGTATGTAAACGCAGGCATTATGGGAAGGGATTACAACATCCAGAGAGGGGTTTCATATGTTTACGTAGAGCCCAGACTGAATGTACACAAGCTTTCCTCACTAAGAGCCCTCAAATCAATTTTAAAGGTCACATTGCCACTTAGGGACAAGTTCTATTTGTCTGTTTGTCCTTTAGAAGTTAAGAAAATGTCGTGCCTCCTTAATCGACCAGTTCAACACAATTAGCCTGCTCCTGTCATAAAACAGATAATGACTACTCCAGCTGCTTCTGTCATTTTCCATTTGAAACCAGCCGCCTGGTTTAGCCTCAAACCAATGGCTGGTAGCAGTACACTGTATTTTGTGCTCTTCTAGTGAGAGTTTTTTTCTGAGGAGAAAGCCTTCGTAAACCCAACCTATCCCCTTGGTGCAATGTTTAATTATAATAGAAAAAGCATTTATGGATGACTCCTCTTAAAAAGCGACCACATTCTGGAGGGAAATTCAGATGTTTTCCTTTTAAGCTTATGCAGCGTACTGCTTTTGATTTCGTTTGTGTTACCGAGGGGATATCTGAAAAATGAAAAACACTTGCACTCGTGGGTTTCCTCCATGTTGCTGCATCGGTTATGGTTGAGTTTTATTCAACCTGTTCTGAGATCTGATAATGTTGGAAATGTTTGTCTTATCCACATATAATATGTATCTAGACTAGTCAATCTGTATATACAAAAAAATGAAAAAGACGTGTAAATCCAGTATTTTGTGGTATGTACATCAAAAGAATTTTACACAGTGCAAGAGCAAAATGAAACATATGTTTCTAGATGATTAAATAATGAGCATTCATAATATTTCTTTGTAAGAAGAAATAAATAAAGTATATATTTTACCAAAGCTTCTTGCGTCTGACTTGTATTTCCTTGATTTTCTTCAAATGTAGTGTTTCGTGGTAAATTACGTGTGCAAATATCAGCTTTCAACTGAATGAAAGGTATCTGGGTTCTTAGGCCAGATATGTTGACGGGAAAAATCTACCAAAAGCTTAGATGTAAGCACTTCTAGTGGAACGGGATGTACTTTAGCTGAGCTAAGGGAACATTTTTCAACAAGGACTAATAGCATTTCTCTTCCCTAATATAGAGTTCAAGTGTTTTAACTTAATTTACCAAGAACACTACTGTCAGATGTTGTCTAAATTATTTTTCTGCTTAAAACAAACAAGCAAAAGTGCACTTGTTTTTGGTACCTTCCAGCACAGATGTTCTTCAATCTTAATATAAAAGAGAAATATGACTAGAGATTTTTCCTATGTTTTTTTAAAGAACATCGTATTTGTCTTATCATAAAGTATCATATGTGTGAATTTTTCCATACATGCATTTCCAAATAGTTGTTCTGTCTTTAAAATAATCAGCTATCTGTTTTCTTCGATAATAGTATTTCAGAGCAATAAAGGAGAATGTAAAAGTAGAACACACAGGAACTATCTGAACATAAGCTACCATGCTGTGCAGATGGATCCGACTGCTTTTCATCAATACTGCGATGCCTCAGCTGGTGCTTTCGCTGAACTTTTTCACTGCTGCTGGAAGCAGCTATACATGGCTCAGGCACCTTTGTTTTTTTAAGAGACTTTCTATATATTTGTGTCTTTTCATTTTTCTATAATTATTATTATGACAATGCCTTGGGGGAAATACAGTAGATATCACCAACTGCAATAACCTTCAGGATCAATATTAACTATAATTATTATAAATATATGAAAAAGAGGTGTACTTGAATATGTTATTTTCAGGCTCATAGCTCCATATCTCATCCTCTCCATACATCATATGCTGATTACTGACACAATGATGTCTCTTTTGAACAAATATGGTTAAAATGTTTAGGTCTTTTTTTGACACTTTTATATTAATTTAGAAAACAGACAGCCCTGCTTTCCAAAGCTGATCAAAAGGTAAAGGCTAGTTGGACTGTAACAAGCTGCTAAGTTAGCTGGGCTAGTGCCTCATATTGATATACTGATATTCAAAGCTAACTAAAGCATTTAATGAATTTACCTCACAGTCACTGGAATTCAGCTGAAACAGAAAAATTGTAGATGGCAGAGATTATCCAAACAATTCTAATAACTTCAACTTCAGCAGCTTTAGGCCACTCACTTGATGCAGCGAAAACTCCTGTGTTTGGCTATATACGATGTCGGGATCATAGACTGTATAAAGCAATGGACAAAGCATTTAATCACATGACTCATTGATTTCTGAAGATTGGTTTTCAAGCCTGTTTTTCATTTTGCAGGGCACAGCCATGTTGCTTCAGAAACCAATGGAAGCACACCTACCGCATGTCAATCAGAGTTAACTGTGCTCCAAGCTCCTTCAGCTGAACCCCACTGAACTATCTGCAGAGCTGCCATCAGATGTTTATAGTGGGATTTACCATCGAACATGCTGATTCGATGGTGAAATCAAATATGACCATTGCATTTAACCAACACTGGGTTAATATGGGTGGTTACTTCGCTAATCACCGTAGCATAATGATTCCAGATGAGGAAGTTGATAACAGTTAGCCATTGGCTGAACTGACTATCAATCAATCATATTAGAAATACATTTAATGCTTTATATAAGCTCTCCTGCATGGTACAAAAAAAAAAATCACCTATAGACTATACAGACTATAAATATATTTATTTATGCTCTCAAGTAAGACATTTTAACATGGGAGTCAATGGAGATTGACTCACTTTTGCGGCCAACCTCTAGTGGTCAGTCGAGGAACTACAACAAATCTTAGTTCCACATGAACCTCAATGCGGAGGAGGCGCTTGGATCTGAAGTATGACATCATATGTGGAGCCAGCAGATCAGAAAACAGCTCTGGTAGCTTCACTTCACCATTAGTATGATAGTCTGATAAACTTAACGAACTACCAATAAGATCTGTGGTGGCCATAGGCACAGATAATAGAGTTAACTGTTGCTACACTAGCTCTATATTTGAGATACATTTAAGATCAATATCTGCAAAAATGCCAACAAACTAATCAGGAAAGTTTCACAACATAAGTAAAGCTCATATTTAGGTGAACTAGCCCTTTAAAATCACGGCATCACTAACAGTTCAGGCACATGATGGTCCTGCACACGAACTGACTATTATCTGGAAGACAAAAGACTGAAAAAACAAAACTTTAATGTAACTTTTAGGGCAAATCAATGAGGCATTTCATTGTCAGTCTTCCAATAAACCATCCACGCAACTTTGAGATTCCTTTCAGAACGGAATAGGACCATTTTGACATACTGTTGCTGCTATCTGTTCTGAATTGGTACTCTTGAGAAAAGTATAACCTGCTTGTGCTAACAGGAATGTTTATAAATGATGTTTCATCGCTGCTGAGCAGGTATTTGTGTGCCACCAGTAAATCAGCTGTTGCCTGTCAAACTAAATGCTGTTATTTAAACGTGAAGTTGATTTTAAGCACTGGCTATAAAGTTTCAATTTCACTCGGTCACAGAGCCAAAACAAGATAATATCACTGGTAACCTTGTCTTAACCTGCTTGTTAATGTCAGAATGGGAAATCTATTCCTGTTAGCTGTAAACTAACTAAAACATATACATAATAAAGTAACTTTATTATTTTTTTATTGCACTTAAAATAAATCTTTTACCTGAACATTTACATGCCTTTATTTTTACAACCCTCTAAATATAAATGCTTTGGCACTTCTCAACTCAGTTTCATTTATCAGTGGCAGATAGGTAACACTGATATCTTTTGATAAAAGGCATTATTTCCCCAAATGCAAATTATTTGATCTATTACATATTAGTTATAGTGGCTTCCAGATGTTGATACACTCCAAAGCTCCTGTAAACCTGTATGTGTGTGTGTATATATATACCCTCAATACATTGATTTCTTAACCTTTATTTGATCAGGGAAAAAACTCTTGAGAATTAAAATCTCTTTTTTAACAATGGCCTGACCAAGACAGGCAGCGGTTAAGAGCACGAGTTATAAACACATATTATATGTACCACAAAAGTACCACAAACAACATCATCATCAAAGACTGCCTATACGAAGGCCTAAAATTACTATTAATTTCAGAACTTTAAAGGTTTCAAAGGTCATTGTCATCATGCTGACGTTTATCAGTCAAACATCTACAGCCAGAACTGGATGCATGTAGAATATTTAAATTATATAAAGCTAGGTGAGCTTTCCAACATTCCAAGTTAAGGGTCTTTTTAATGCTGCTTTAAGGGTCTTCTAGAAGGAATGACACTGTTGCCTTTTTATTGTTCACTTTGTGTTCTAAAATGATCTGGATAGCTAAAATTTGCTAGTGTGTGTCAGTTATGGACTAAATTGTTGTTTAATGTTTACATTTATTCTAATTTAATGGATCCACTATACAGAAATTTTAACTATTGAAGTAGAAGGTTTACAAGTGTATTGTAATTTTTGCTAGTGCCCAATTTATTTAATTACACAGCAAAGGTCAGCAATTTATGTTGGTGGAGTCTACAATTTCTTTTAAATGCAATGTTTCACCACTTAGGTGACATTTCAAAATGGTGATAAAATTAAACTGCTAAATGAAGTCAAGTTAAGTGACAAAGTCCTTCCACAGATAATAATGATGATGGAAGTCCAGAGCTTGAATTTTGGTTCATTTCTGTTTCTGCTTCCACTCTAGCTATTGCTATTTTTAATTAAAAAAAGATGTAGACATATGCAATGAATTGTACCATGACAAATTCATTACAGTTGGAGCCGGCCATGTCTGAGGAATTTCTGGGAGGTCATTGTCCATGATTTCACGGAGGGGCAGTGGATTCAGAACTTCAAGCCTGACAAACAGTGGGTGAATTTTGGCAGTCGCAGATGAAAGATGACAGTCATGACTGAAGTGGGGTTGACATCTTTCATGACAGTTCTAAATCAGAGGTCCAACATCATACAGTATGAGGGCTTTGATGACTGTCTGCAACTTCAGCTGCTGATCAACCATTTAGAAAACAACACGAAAGGATAAATTAATTACTGCAACTTGGTGTTATTACAAAGAAAACATAACAGAGAGACAAACATAGAGTTCAAGCTTTGTGAAAAGTAACAATCTCTTCCAGAAGACATAAAAGCCTCTAGTAAAATAGAGTTCATTTGTTGATTGTTTACTTTTGGCGAATGTCCTCATATACTCCTCTCGCAGGTTATTCACATTAAGCAGATTCAAGTCATGATAATATGAGATGTAATGATCCTTTCTATTGTTCCTTAATGAGCCTTTAGTTTGAATTGTACAACTTTTGATGACTTACACGACGCAGTAAGTGCCTGCTACATAAAGCCAAATAGATCCTAAAGTGAGGATGATTCGCTTTGGTACGTCATGTGACCTGTAGATGTGAAGAAGATGTTTCACTGCAGTGTTACAAAATATATCTTTTACCAATCAGAAAAACCACCTCATGCAATTTTAAAAACTCATTTTATTTATTATATATTTATTTTTTCTCCATGTATGTATGTAGATGGTCAATTGTGGATATATGTCTGTATATATAGATGTAATTAGTTGCCTATATGTTTATAATTGAATGTAGGTGCTTGTATGTTTGTGTATGCGTGCGCGCATGTTTGAGATGTGTGGGCACTGCTCACATTCCCTTTTCTCTCTCACACACACACTCATGCTCACTCACACACCATTCTGTTTGCCCCTATTTCTTTGTCTACTTGTCTTTTATTATCACGTCTGTCTCCTACTGTAATACAGCTCATGAAGACACATCACACACAAACACCACAGTGATCACCACATTACCCACACTGCACCCATCACTGTCCTTGTCTTTTTGTCAGTCTTGTACTTTTGTGTTGCACATTGGTGGTTTTAGTCCTCCTAGGCAGAATTTGGAAGTTAGACACTAATAAAATGTGAGATTAGACTGTCAAGGCGGACTGGTGAAGGACACACACCCCACATTAACGCACCATATGAAAATTTCTGCTGAAAGATTGAAATCCACATATATATCCCTTGGATAAAGGTTTTACCAAATCATGGTACTAACCATTAAAATATATGCAGACACACACACACACACACAAATTAAAAACTCTCTTTATTCATAATTTAACATTTGCAGATTTTGAAAGGTAATTGAAACAAACTTATTATGATGAAAATGGCCTTTTAATTCAGCTCTGGTATCTGTTTCAGGACTATGTGATTACATGTTGTACACTTCAGTGGATCTTCTACTCTATAAAAAGCAATCAGATATTCTAATAAGTGTTTTTGCTTCCAAATAAAATAATATGTAGTTATGATGCTTCCAATTAAGGTTTGATGGTTTAATGTTTTTCTTCATTGTCTGTGCTATCGTGTTGCATCAAAATCTGTCTTTATTGTTCAGCAGCTTACTATTAACTCCTCGGCATTTATTTAGAAACCATTTAGAGGCATTCAGTAAAAGGCTTCTCTCTGGTTTCAAAATGGTTGCACAAATGTCCTGGCAAAATCTTGATTTTTCCCTTTTGTGTTCACTGTGGCACTGTGGTTGTGGAAGTGGGGGGTCTGTGTGGTTTTGTGTGACCCATAGCTGTGTGGGAGGTTTGACTGCTGGTAGCGGTGGGTCTTCCTGCTTATCGGAAATGCCCGCTGCCCGCACCCTCACTCCCTGTAAAAGTGCAGCCAGTGTTTCCTTGTGGCTGTTAATGAGATACACCTCCTGGGCTGTTTGTTTACAGCTCTGCAACACCTTTCTGTGTTAACAGAAGTTTCTTTTAGGAAAAGTCAGAGGTGATATATTTACAAATGTATCCACAAACAGGGATGCTGACTTCATTCTGTTTGTGATTTTTCTTTTTTTGTGTTTGTGTGTGTATGTGTGTTTCTAAATTTTACAAATATCACACTGAATTATTAATAAAAATGTGGGTGCACTGATTTCTGTTTTCTTTTTCATTTGTGCTACAAGTTCATTACTTATTCAATGTCGATATTATATATCACCTAATAGCAAATATTTAAGTGTTGGTCTTCATTGCTGCGGTTAGGATATAATTTTAATAATTTTCTGTACAAATGATTATTGAAATTGTTCTTTTTGAAATAAAGTAGGCAACACAAAACCAGGCAAGTCATTTTTAAAACAGTATAAAGCTGTGAATATTTTCCGCTACTATTCAGCCATATCTGAAATATTTAACTTTATTTTTACTGTGCCAGTTAAAGGAGTGGGTTTGTGGCCCTATCTAGACTTTTAAAGTTAAAATTAGCTCTGAATCATTGTTTTCATTTCGTCCTCTCAGGGGTAAAGATGCTCTACATCTGACTGACTGACATATTGTTGTTTGTGTGTTACCCTGTGATTGCCCAAACAAAACCAATGAAGGACCCCCAACTGCAAAATTACTACTGAAAATTTAGCCTCAAAAAGTTTAAACATGCTTTACAACAACTTTATAGCCCCAATCTTAATTAATTTTATTGCAGCAGACTGAATAAAGCATATTTTACTGGAATCACGTTTCCTGTCCTAGTTTGTATTTACTGAGCACACCAAAACAGGCGTGTTTATGCATTTCGAGCCTGAAGGAAGACGCGGGCTGTAATGAGTGGAACATAGCAGAAATCCCCACAGTATGCATGCTGTGAGTCCTAAATACAAAGGTGGGCAAATTATGTCTTTCCTGTCTGTCACAGCCTTCATCCTAAGGGTATAAAAACATGAAACTTAAGTAAAGAGTGTATCAGGGGTATTTCCATATTGCTGTGTTATATTTGTATAAAAACTAAGTAAATTCATTGCTTCAATTAGTCTTGTACTGCCATGGATGTATGTGAGGACCACCATTTGGAAATATCACCTAATACCTCAGTGGGGGCTGGTGCACACTACTGGCACTGCTTCTCCAGAGAGCCACTTAACCTCAGTGGAAAACGTATCATGCAAAGTAAACATGGATCTATATTGGAGGACAACATGTGAGGCTGCACAGAGAGCTGTCAGTAAACATCGAATAAAAGGGACATGCGGTTTCCAAGCCCTGCCCATTTCCCGGTCCCGTAGCAGGTACTGACTCGCTTCCCATCAGAAACCGTTGTCTGATATTTACACGTCTGGTGTGGGATAATTGCTCAGCTGGAGCTCTGAAAGAGATGCAGGAGATGAGGACAAACAGGATGTGGTGGAAGTGATGAAAAAATAGTTGAGAAAAGCTCCCAGCGTGGCCAGTTGGAGTGGAGGGTGCTCTCTTGGCCTTCATCCAGCTTGTTCTCTGAATCAAAGCCACCTGTATTAACTCGTGACTAACCTGATTAACCTGCTCATGGATCCGACAGATGCAGATACATGAATAGATAGATTTCTGGGCTGGCAGCCAACCGCGCCATCTTGAATGAAATGGTTTGTGTAATTAACAGAGAGGCTCATCAGACTGACAGGGGGTAATTGTAGTGTTTGCAGATGATGTCTTATTGTCATCGAGGGTGCCTCCAGGGCTGTTTTGGGTAGAGACACTTGCTGCTTTGGGCTTTCGGATGGGAACAGACACCTGGCAACCCTAGACATGCAAAACCCCTATTGACACGCTCCATTCCCTGCCTCCTCCTTCCATGATTCAAGCCCCTTTCTTCTCCACCCTTCCCATCCCTTGGCACTCTACCTCCTGAGCAGGTTGCGGTGTGGTTTGTTTGATCATATTAGCTTCAAGCTGCTGCAAAGCAATTGCACAATAACCAAACAGCCTTGTCACACTGGCTGGAAACATGGCAGAGGGGCTGCAGGGGGGGCATTAAAAATTTAGGCTGCTCTCCTGTTAGATCCCGACATGAAGCGGCTTTTAAAGAGGAAATGGTAACTTGGCGCATGGCTTCACATGCAGTCTTGAACCTCATCCTGTGTTTTACCTGTATTTACCAAAATCAGTCACAAAGCAATATTTATGTTTTACAAATTAAATATTGTGGTGGGTCTGTGTTGATAGGTTTAACACCCATATGGATCTCAATAAAGCTCTGATAATGATGCATCATAATGATCACAGAGGGAAGGAATCGTAACTGTGAAAAGCGAGGAGAATTCTGTTCTCAGTAGCGGTGTTTAATTTGTTTTATAACATACTTCTATCAATATTTATGTTTTCATTCAATACTATGGTTATGATCTCAGTATCCACTGTTAAATGTGCTTATTTAGATTAGATCCATAGATCCATAGGTATCCATAGGTAAGTGACAAATATTGGATTTGGATATGGTGTTGCTACGTATTTCAGTCTTCCAAGGGCAGATGTCACAGATCCCATTTAAGTTGTATTAATCACACAAAGCAGGATACGTTATCCTCACGCAGCACATCAAATAAGAAGGAAAAAGCTCAGTCTTAATCTTATAAAGACAAAACTACTATTCAAACACCAAGTGGCTAAGAAACAAATTGTAATAAAAAAAAAAAAAAAGGAAATGCCACAGTAAACCAATGCCAGCAACCAGCTGTTATGTCCCACATGCAAAGACCTGCTATTAAACCAGTTAGGACTTCACACATGGCAAAAACAAATAAAACAAACAAGAAGGGCTTAACTTATCCTGCAGTGAAAAACTCCACTTGATTCATATAATTCCACATTTAGTGAAATCAAAAATTTTAAGTATATAAAACCCTTGGTGCCATCTTGGGGAAACGCAATACTTTCTTTGTTCTGATTGGATAACCCCTGAAGGGAAGTGGATTTATTCAGTTTTTTTTGTCTGAGAGGATCCAGAGATGTGTCAGTCACCCAAATCTGTTTCTGAGATATCTCCTTGCACAAACACCCACAACTCATTAATCCTTCCATATGGTGGCGTGTAGCGTGCATACTGAAGTGGTCTGCTGATACAATCTAACCCAGAAGATAGATTTTGAAAGGAGTTATTGCATTTAGTGAGATATATGTAAAATACTCTGAGTTTACCAGAGAAATCTCAGTAGTATATCGAAATGAACCAAAACTACCAATTCGGAAAGTCTGTCTAAATATTACAAAATTTAAAAAGTCTCTGTTACCCTTTTTGAAAATTCATGTTAGTACAGTAAAACAGCGAGATGTTCCAGAATACATTTCTGGTGTGTTTTGGTTTCCACTACATGAATCCAAAGAGGCACTGCAAAAGCAGAATATTTAAAGAGCTTTTTTCTTTATTTTCTCTGTCCTGGAAACATGTAAAACAAATTTTAAACTTTATTTGTAATCTTAAATGTACTCTCTTTCTTCGTTTCAAATGTATCCAATACACCTTGCAGTTGGAGAGATAATCTTATTTGAAATCAGGTTTGTCATTTTAAACAGGAAAATCAAAAATAAGCCTCTTTAAGAAGGGGTTAAATAGGTAGTAGATTCCTGTAGTGCATCCACCAGCACTAGATTAAGTCATATCTGGACTTTTTTTTTTTTTTTTAAAGTAAGCATTATATTGGGTCACACATAAAAATGACTTTCAGCAAAAAATAGAACTGGCATATAGTAAATTTAGAGGTGCATATTTGCATGTGTCAGTGGAATTAAGGAGGAAGGAAAGATAAAGAGAACACTGCGTTCTTATGAAAAGGCTGAATCGTCTCAGTGGAATTCCCCACAGTAAACAAAACCACAGCAGAGATCAAGAAGTGAACTACCTTTTCACTGCAAGTATATATATAGTATATTTATACTGAATATAGATATATACTTATCTGTGTCTGCCGTAGTTTATTGCTGTTCATCAAATTTAAATACAGATTTGGTTTTAATGTAATAAACTATGAAGTGTTATCAGAAGTTAAGTCCATTAGAGTTCAGCATTGAACGTGGACTACATGCCAAACAGAGCCCTTTACATCTGTATAATCACTGGATCATGCATCTCTGCCTTCCCCTCCCCCACTACTCCAATTCCCCATCGACTGTTTCCTCTGTCTTACAGATGTCAGACGTGCTGGGACAGGCTGAACGTCAGAGATGTTACGCCAAGAGGAAACACAGGGATCAAGAGGGAGTTTATCTTATCACCGCAGGTATAGAAGCAGCTTAGCCAGTTAACCCGAGGGAGGCCTTGCTAAGGTTCACGGGGGTAATGACCGCTTAAACAAAGGTGGTTGCAATGGGGTCCCACGTAGCTCAGGTTTACATTTCTCAGATCAGTCGTTTATAACTCATCTCAGTTACTAAAATCAGGCTTCGGCTCGTCCCCTCTTGTACCTCTTTAACTGGCTGGACGATCAGCCGGAGTTGGTTTATTTACATATCTAGTATTTTACTATACATAAACAGTCTCTTTTATTATAATTGCAGTGATAAGCGGTTATGGATTTGAAATCTGAGAACAACAAATTGATGTATTTATATGTTAAATGGTCTCATTCCACAGTCATTTTATCTGTAAATAAATTTATATAGAGAGAAGGGAGTTATGATGCTCTTTCTAGCTCTGAAAGTACTGGATTTATTATCAACCTAATATCCATGTCTGTCTCAAGATGGTAAAGAGGAGGGTTGTTTTTTTCTTTCATAATGAGGAAATTTGAAGTTCTAGCTGAAGGCAGGTGGGCTCCTCTGATTAAAGGGAATTAATGAAATAACTGTAACAGGACAGATGCTTTGACATACCTGTGAGAACTGCTAGAGATGTGTATGTGTGTGTATATATATATATATATATATATATATATATATATATATATATATATATATATATATATATCTATATATATATATATATATATATATTTATATATATATATATATATATGCCCTAACTTTTTTTATCTGTTTTTTTTTTAAGTATTGATTCAACAAAACAATGATTGTCAAAACAATGAACATTTTCAGTTCAGCCTGATACACTTGCTGGTAAGCAAGTAAGTCCTTTGATTTATTATTGATAAATTAATGACAAAATAATACAGTTTATGTAATGGACTTTCACAAAATAGTGTATATTTGTGAAATTAAGTACATCCATCCACTACTGTTTATCCAAGTTTGGGTCATGTGGGAATTAGACTAAGCAAAGAGGCCCAGACCTCCTGCTCATCTAGCTCTTTCAGGAGACTACCAAACCACTTCCAAGCTCGCTGAGGGACATAAATCTCCGGCGTGTCTTGGGTCTTCCCCTGGGTCTCTGCCCAGTTGGAAATCCATAAAATGTCTAACTAAAGAGACCTCCAAGTGAATCTTAGCCTCAACTGGCTCCTCTCGGTGTGGACAAGCTGTAACTCTTCTCCAAGTTTCTTGCAAAGAGAGAAGCTTCTGACCCTACCTTTTTAAAGGATAGTCCATCCACCCTGCAAAGGAAACTTATTTTCAGCCTGTTGTATTGGCATTCTCATTCTTTCAGTCACTACATAAGGTTTGTGACCATAGTTGACGGTAGAAACAGCCTTGTCTTTGACCTCGGCACTCTATTCACCAGAGCAAAGTCCATATTACAACAGCTCCATTATTCCCTCACTTTTGAAGAAAATGCATGTAAAATTTAAAAAATAAAACAAAATTATATAAAAAGTATGTCCATATGTATTAAAACACTGGTTTAAACAATCATCACACCCTTGAAAATAAAATATAAATAATTGATCACTTCAGGCCAATTTTGTGCATTTTGAGTCTTAAAGTTGTTGTGAATCAACAGCGTGACGACCAATCAACTCTCAGAAAAAGACACATTTCAGAAGTACTGGTTAATCAAACATATATAAAAAGAAAACCTCTACATATTTTTTATTGGTGTGCCAAGAAATTATAAGAATATTCAAAGGATGCAACCACAACAAACCTATCAAGAAAGGTCAGACTACCAAAACTCACTGACTAGCTTTCAACACCATTAATAAAAAAGGCATTGAAAGAACTGTAAAACTCCACAGCAGAAATTAGAGTGTCAGTCTGTAGAATTGCTTTGTGCAAGAGAAAAAAGTAAGAAAAGAAAAAACCCAGAAGGCATCTCAGAGACACTCAAAGTATATAGGAGAAGATGGGCTATTGTCAGATAAGAGTTTGGCAGTCTTTTTTATTGCAATTTTGGAAATACGTACTGTAAATTTTATAGCAAGGCTTTGTCAGATTTCAGTTTTAAAAATGTGTTGTCTGACTGAGAAGACTTCTGTTCACCAGTTGAACTCTTGCAGCTTCAAGGAATCTTTAGAGATATAACTCTACAGACTTGCAGATTAATGTCAGTGGTATTTCAGCTCGGACTCAGAAATGAGGAGAAACGTATTTGCAGAGTCTTTTTTTTAAAAACAAAAATAAAGGGATCGATGCCCTTGTTGTGACTCCAAAAATGAGGAAGGTGAGGAGAAGAAAGTATTGCTAATGCTATGGTTCAGAGAGGACTTTGTTGGTGGGTTCTGTAGATATCCCTGGTGAGGGTGGTGGCACCAGTGGCAGACCCAGTGGAGGATCCACCAAGGTTTTCTGAAATGAGTAAAAACAGCCCAAAAATAACCTGAAGGTTCCTGAGAACTTCACAAAATGTGAAGAATTTAACCAAACTAGTAACCTGGCTGGAGCTATACCACATAAGATAAAAGGACAATCTGGCAAAAGTGAACTTCAAAACTCATCTGAGTAGAATCAGCAATCAGCACCCTGGACAGCACAACCAAACAAACCCCCTGACCCTGACTGTTTATGTTTTGTTTACATGACTGAAAATATGTATATCTTAAAAGTGATAGGCATGTTCCATTACTCAAATCAACTGCTGAAATCAGTTTTACTCCAGCTTAAACTGCTCCAGAATAAGAAAAACATTGAAGGTGGTGAATACATTAGGAAGATGATTTACACTTAAGGAACAGCTGCTTTGCTTTAGGTTGTAAAAACAGTCATCCACCAGTTGGATGGTGCATGACTACAACTATTTAAGAAAAAAACATTAAAATGTACATTTTCAGCTGTGATACAAAATGTTTCAGAAAAAAATACTACAGAGTAATTACAGGGATTTAGATCAAAGTGCCCCTACTTTCAGGGATTCGGTAGTATGTTAACAAAATAACAAATGCAAATATAATCATAATATAAATTACTTGGTTTAAAATTATTTGCAGTTACTTGCTGCCTTAAGTCTGGAGCCCGTGGACATGACCAAATTCTGAATTTCCTCCCTAGAGATGCTTTGCCAGACCTTTGCAACCACCTTCAGAAAATTCTTGTTTGGGGACCTTTCTGCCTCCAGGAACTGAAAATCTTGCTTCATTGTGTTTGAGGTCCGACATCTGACTTTTCCAATGAGGAATATTTTATTCATTTGGCTTCAAATTGCTTCAGTTGCTTTTGCAGGACTTTGAGTCATTTTCCATCTTTACTACGACATCCTATTCTCTCTGCTTTGTAACATTAGCAGTCTGACTTATGAGCAGAGTTTAGTCTGACACTAGTCTGACACAACTCTGAATTCATTTTGCTACTTCTGTCAACAGTCACATGATCAACAAACACGAGTGATTTCATTGGCAGCTATACATGCTCATCCCATAATACTGCCTCTACTGTGTTTGACACATGATGTGACTATGCTTTTGGATGATGAGCAGTTTCCTTCCTTCCTCATGCTTCTTTTATTTCATTTTTTATTTAGTTTATGACCTTAACAACCAGTTGTAGAGAGCTATTTCTCTTCAAAAAGAATAATTAGTCCTGGAAGATGATGTCAGATGATGCGCAATTTTGTGACTTGTTTTTTTAAACTCATTGTCAAACTTGAGAGAAATGATGCATTCATATAACCTTGACATTAGAAAAAACTTGCAGTTGGAAGAACAGCAAAGTCAGCTGATTAGTGCTATTTTATAACAGAAAATTAGTTATTGTGTTACAATAAAATGTTTCAAATAACCTATCTAGAAGTTAAAAAAATAAAATCAGTGAACGTGAAACTCTGGCTTTTAAATCACTTATTTAGATATGTTTTTAGCACCTTAATCTCACATCAATTTACCCGTTGCACTCAATAAATTATTGATTTTTCAAGGGGTCTGTTGAGCAGTTCTTGAGATCCTTGCAAAATACATTTATGTGTAGCATTCATAAACTGATCTTCATATTTGTATTCTTGAATTAAAAAACACTTTTCAGATATTCAAGACTTTATTTAACACTCCATTAGGCAGTGGAAAAGGAAAGGTTTGTAGAGACAGCAGAGATTGCTGCATCAACAAATAAAAGTACAAGGACCACTGACTCTTCAGCTTATCTCTGCCACCCCTAATCTACTTTACACCTATCAATTCATACTGTTGTGTATAAGGGTGTGAAAATGATTGTTGCCTTTTACCTTCATCCACTCTCATATTGTTAAACTGCACATCTATCAAATCCATTTTTGAGAAGGAGAAGAAGGAGATCTATTGTCTTTTTTTTTTTAAAAAAACAGCATGATAGTTATGTGAGGTGTTAATAAGATGTATGTAGCATGACAACACATCAAACTGACGGAAGCACTTAAGTATTTTTACATGTTTCTTTGTGAAGTTTAGTCACAGTCAGTATGATCAAGAAGCAACAATCTGGTTTTCCTCTTTCATGCAAACCAAGGAAGTACCTTTACTCAAACGAGTACTGGCTTGTTGTAGCCATAGCTAGCAGCTATGAAATACATATCAGCTAGCTATGGCTAACTGGCCACATCATCAGTTTAACTTTCTCCAGCAGCTGAAGCAATTAAGTCATCTATTCAAGGAGCTTTTGCCCCTGGAAGCCTTTAAGAGGCTTCCAGGTTGACTAGCCATTCAATGGTTAGCTTTCGTTGCTGCGGTTTTTAGGCTTTGTCAATACTCGACCAACCCCATAATTTGATCAGCAATAATAGTACGGCAACGTTGAGCTAGTTCCAGTTTCTCTACACAGATGTGGTACCAATTCCTCATTTAAGCTTTTTTTTTTTATTCATAAGACTGAACCTGGTTATTCAAACTTCACTGTTGATAGGAGTGCTGAAGCAATTTAACAGCTCGCTGCTGGTTAACAGCTCGCTGCTGGTTAACAGACAGGTCAAGTCTGAGTTTCACTGGTACATAGCCAAGATCCAGTAGCTCACTGCCAACTAAATGATGCAGCGCCTTATGTCGATGGGGATAACTTATTAAATATCAAGTTTTTGTTGCTCTCATGTTGATGCAAGGCACTGCTGGATGCCTCCTCCCTCATTGACATGGTAATGATTGTCAAAGCATTTCAGAATTGCAACAACAAAAAGAAAAAACACAACTGATAATGACAGTTAAAACTTGAAAGATGACATATTTCGCTATCAAATTAATAAATGTGTCCACTAAAGGGTCCGAAGTCTCAATTTTTATTTTTCATTAGTACAAAAAATGTTTTATTTGAATCAATAGAATGACTTTTAATCTTAGTGCTCCATGCATTGCAATATTAAAAACCCTCACAGCGAGCAATTGTTCATAGTGGTATTTGTCGCCTTTTGATATAGTAATTTACTATAAATAAGGAAACAAGCTTATCGTGGAGAGAGAAAATTGCTATAACCTCAATTTTCACCTTGTTTTACTTATCTTCCTCTGAAATTAAATGACAGCTGTGCCAAGAGAGAAAGTACAACATTGTGGTATGTTAATACCTTTTACCTGGAGTGAAGTGTTCTCCCTTAGGACCTGATTAGTGGTTGTTCTTATTATAGTAGCATTATGGAGTCTGCTTGAGGGGCTGTGTACCTATTTCTGCAGATCTGCATGTACCTGCACAATGGGCACCCTGCACATAAACATGGGGAGTCATGTTTTTGGGCAGTTTAGTATCTGGACACAGTATATTCTGGTTCCCAGGGGTTCTCACAAAGCCTGACTGGTGATAACATTTAGTTCACATGAATCCATGCACATTCCTGCATTGTGTGCGCATTTGAGGCTGTCTGTGGTTGCATGAGTAAATTTATTTTGTACATCTAAAATTTATTACAGAATGCAACACATCTCTGGATAAAAGACAACTTTGGAGGTTCATGGAGAACATGGATGAAATGAAGCCAACAGTCCAGACCTGCTCTCTGGTGAAAGATTGTTTGAAGAAAATCAAGTTAAGAGAAGACCACAGCTGTCTCTCCAAAACCCAGAGTCAAAACTAGTCTCATGATCACCTTGAATGATAAAAACATATCTGCTGAGACTTTATCTGACCTGGCTGGCCAGGAATCCTACTTCCTGCCATCATTTTAGCATCTCTGCCACCATTGTTGGCTGTTTTGAATAGTAGCCCTTATATCATCCCCTGTATCAATTATCATGTAAAATACACCCCCACTACATTGATATTGGTTTGGCATTTTCTGCACTGGTGGAAAGGGCTGTGAATTGGAGGGGTTCCAGGCCCATTTCATGAGAGAAAACTGGCTACTCTTGTTTTCAGCTTTGGGAAGCTTTAGAAAACATAATTTTTGTTTTGTTGTAGTTTTAAAACAGTGACTTGGTACCATCTATGACAGTAATTTATTTATTTCTACTTCCTGTTGTTCTCATGTAGTGTTATTCAGTTCATTATTTTATTTTTGGTTGTATTTGATCTTTCAGTAAATTAAAACTACTTTTGCTCCTGGAGAGAAATTGGTTAAATGAGAGATGAACATGGATTTTAATGGTTTAAAAAGGAGAAATATTCTTTTGTGTTCCAGGACACATCAACAGGTTAGATTTT
Organism: Zenarchopterus dispar; assembly: GCA_028564865.1. Classification (NCBI taxonomy): domain Eukaryota; kingdom Metazoa; phylum Chordata; class Actinopteri; order Beloniformes; family Zenarchopteridae; genus Zenarchopterus; species Zenarchopterus dispar. Next base: position 9,636,844 of record JAOWBL010000011.1, on the reverse strand, counting down.
GTTTTTGCTTCCTAACCCTCCATACAAATGTGATACATATGAGGCAAAGAAAAAAATGTCCCAGACACAGAAAATCTACTGAGCAATTCTGCAGGAGCAACCACTTTGACCTCAAAGCTGCCCCACCAGCTGGAGCACAGGTGTTGAACCCAGGCCCTTGAGGACTGCTGTCCAGCATGTTTTTGATGTTTCTGTGCTTCAAGAGACCCTGATACAAATGACTGTGTCACTAACAGAATTTTGCAGGCCTTGATGATGACCATTAACTTGAATCAGGTGTATTAAAGCAGGGAAGCATCTATTGCAGCAGGACAGTGTCTCTTGAGGATCGAAGTTTGACACCTGTGAGGTACAGGTTCAGTCCAGTTCTAGGTAGGCCTCAAAGAGTCCTTTTGGAGAAAACTGTCAAATAGCTCTCAGTTGAAGCTAAATAGGCCTTCTGCTGAGTGTAACCTCAATCATGTCACTTGTCCCAGGCCCAACTGGCCACTGCCACTTTCACCCCCTCCACCATTAAAAGTCAACCTGGAAGGGTCTTCATAGTGCAACCGCTACTATCATCAAGTTTCTGTCTGTCAGGCTAGCAATGGAAGGACACAGGACCTCTGCCGGAACAAGGTCAGCGGTTGTAGCAGTATCATGTCAGCTGTAGCAGTCCTCATTTCAGATGTCATTTCAGGAGCAACATCTGAAATATGGACAGATTCAACCAGAAGAAATGTAAGATAATGTTAGATGGCATTGCAGGCCTATATGATTTAAGCTAAACTGAAATAGATAGCTTCTCGTAACTGAGTTAAGTTGAGCATTTTCTAATTGACTTCTGAACTTGAGGGTTGTGTCCATGTTTTGGTTTAAGCAAGGCTGAGTTGAGTCAGCTCCTGTTATAACATGGAATTCTCCACAGGCAATAAGACTTGTCTTTATTTAGTATTGTTTTCTTTACCCCCATTCATAAAAGTATTATTGATTGGAGTTGTCAAGTGGTAAATCTCCCTATCCACCTTTCAAAATCATTTAAGGCTCCTCTGTTTGACACTCAGCGTTTTGAGGTTTATTAATCTTGAATCTAAATAGAGGTTGACTTTGTGTGCCAGGCTTCCAGAGTAAGGCAGAGTCTGTCAATGCAGCAACACTAAAGGGATTTTAGGTTTGTCTCGAGAGCACAAACAGTCAGGATAAACTGGATGTCATTGAAAGTTGCACCAAAATGTTCCAGTTATTAGCTTGTCAGCTGTTACCAAAAGGAACTGAGCTGAGTCAGAGATGATGGATTCAAAGGGTGTATGTGTTTTGGTGGCATGTGAGAACACACAGCGCAAGTGTTTGTGTAATAAACATCTCTGACGTAGTGAAATTACTTCTGTGTGAGTCAGTAAGATGAGAGAGACAACATATCCTCTTGGATCTGGTAACACTCACACACAAAGATACAGAGTCGCACGCATCAGGCAACTCAAAATCAAACTCTCGCTCAGACCGGATATGAACAAGATTCAAGGAGTCACCTGGGAGTGTCATTTCTAAGTGTCTCCAGTGGGACTTGCATCGGGTAATCCATAAGCAATTACTCTGGGGAGACAACAGACAGGCCTGTCATATCCGCTCTTCTATCTGTGAATGCACTCAGGCAGGAACAAGTGACGAGCGTGCGCACACCCACACACCTACGAGCTCGCGCACATTTGCACATCCATATACAAGCATGCATCATCCTCTCACCTTTTCTCCCTCCTTCACACAAAAACACATCTAATCTCACACATACTCTCTCTGCACACACACACAAACCTTTTCACTCGTCTTTCATTATCTCTGCTTCTTTTCGTTGCTACTTTGTCTCCTGGGCGCATTCGTACAAAGGCTTTTCAGTACTAATGAGATCTTCACTCAGGCTTATTCATTCCTTCTTCTAAAACATGAACTTGACCCTCACCAGAGCCATTTGTACCTCTTAAACTATACCATTTCATTTAATCAATACATAGCTGAAATCTACTCAGAGAAATAAAAATAGCTATCTTTATTGAATTGTAAAAGAACTGAACTGATTATGGTTTAATGCATAAAAGCGTCTGCTTCTCTTTTATCTGAAATCCTGTATTTTCTTGCAATTTGAAGTTTCATATGTTGACTCACCTAGACGCTGGTTCTGCTTCTCTTATATTGAAAAAGTAAGTATCTAACAATGAAGTCAAGTTTTTCAAATGAACTTGATCATAAATTTAGTCAGAATAGTGAAGCTTAAACCAGAGAAATCTAAATAGTCTTTCAAATTCTTCTTGCAAAATATTCTAAAATGCAAATTCTGAATAGTAAATAGAATAAAATGATCAAAAGTTAAGTAGTTCTGATAGTTCTGATAACCTCCATTTGTTGTTCTTCATTTTAATTTAAAAACTGAAAATGAAAAACTTTTTTTGTGTTGTTCAGCATTAATAGCTTTACACAAAGAAAAATATTTTCAGCACTTCAAGCACTGTCAATGCCATTACTCGGGTATACAGAGGCTGAAAATAAAGCAACACGACTCTTGTCTGCAGCCCCTATCAAAACCAGCCTCTCTGAGACAACTCTGAAACTGAATTTCTTGCACTGCCAAGGCAAACAGTATCAACAGTTAGCGAATCCGATCAGGAGAGGACTTGTTCCAGTCTGTGACAGTGGATGTACCTCTTCTCATAAGTGAAGCAAAACACATATTGAGACAGAGATGAATACCATACAAGCTGACCATCACTTGATATAGTTTTCTTTTTTTTTTTGTTTTACAAAAAAAGTGAAATGAGAGTAATTTCTCAACACAGGAAAGCACATCATTTCTTAAGTCTTAAATTATGCAGTATAATTCAGTTCAGCTACATTTATATAGTGCCAAATCATAACAAATGCCATCTCAAGCAACTTCAACAATACAGTTCAGCCTGTTCCACAGTAGTCCAATTAATACAAAAGCAGTAAAATTAATATTAATTATTGATTTGCTAACAAAACCAACATATTGCATCTAAACTTTTCTTTGCTACAATCCCCCTTTTTAAGCAAGCACCAGGCAACTGTGGAAAGGAAAAACTCCCTCTTTCACAGGAAGAAGTCTGGCAGAACCAGACAGCGATCTGCTTCGACCATTTAGGGGTTGAGACGAAGAAAAAAGAGAAAAGCAACAACAATCAATCTGACCATGCACCAAGACCAATTTTGATCTAAATGCTTATAAGTCAAACACCACAATAGTAATTTTACTTTAATTTTTAATTAAGGTTTTACAGTAGATGAGGTAGTCAATCAGCCACATTACTACAAGTCATATGCCATGGCAACTGAGACAATTGGAGGATGTTTAATTATGAACTGAATCCTGTCAGAGGGCCAGGACTGAACCCATGTGGGGATAGATGCATTCCTAGGGCTGATCTGTGCTTATAGTTTAAAACAGTATTTTCAAAACCTGGTCCTCGAGTACCCCTATCCTGCATGTTACCCTGTTTCAACACACCTGATTCTATTTAAGGGACATCATCGGTATGTCAAAAGGTTTGCACAGTTCTGTTAATCAGAAAGCCATGTCTATCGGGGTGTGTTGAAGCAGAGCAACATCAAAAACAGCTATCATGCTAGGGTTCTTTGAAAAGATGAAATATCCATTGTCATTTCATGAGTAGCATTGGGTTTTCCCAACTTTTTTTCAACCCGTCTTTCGCCATGGCATTTAGTAGCCTGGTACTTCCTTCTAGGTATTTCATGTTGCTAGTTTTTCTTTGTAATTTTTAAGCTGAGTAGAAAGATAGACAGCTACAAAGTCATTAAAGAAAAACTGTCAGACATTGCCAGCTGTGGTTCTGCAGAAAAGATCTCACACTGCCACCTAAAATTTTCTGCCTACATCCCGAAATATATTGTTGTTTTTGCACATTCTGGTTCTGTGTCTTCTTTATTGGTTTCAAGTAGGTTAGAACCATAGTCTGCTGGAACGTCTGTAAAAACAACTGATGGCGAAAATTGATCAGCTCCAACTTGAGTAAAATGTACTAGACTTGCTCTGTTGCTATGTCTGAGCTACATACAAACAGCAAGCAAATGAAACTTGAAACTATAAGTGATGGTAGTGCAGAAAACAAATATTTCTGCCTGCCAGTTGGTGGTGTAATTACAAAGAAACACAACCAATAACACAGTAATATAAACTCCAGTTACAGGATAGTACCCTCTGTGTACCCTATGTTAATGCTATGTAGAAGCATAAATAAGGCTTAAATTAATGTATATTACAATAACTACATAGGTCTTAAAGGTAGGCTGTATGCATAGTTGATATATAGAACCATAACCCTACCATGGCCCTAACTAGAATACCTTCTTAATAAAAATAAAAGGTCATGCTTTTCTGATAAAAGTAAGGCTCGTTTGAGTTCAAAAAACAGATAAATCACAGCCACCTCTATAGTAAACCTGCATTGCATTCTGTACCAGAAAAGAAAAGATCTGAGTTTTAGTCAAAATGCAAAGGAATCCAGCTGACACCTCTCCAGTGTACTTTAATAGTCAATGCCTTCCTCCTTTTTTGTTGTCCTCCCTTTTTTACATATACATATATAATGTAATTTTCCAATTACTTGAGATCACAAAAGCCCTTCCTCATTTGGAGTGCAATTAATTATCATCTTTTAATTAACCAGTAAGGCAGTAAAAACAAGTCTGTTCAAATTTATTTCAGCTTGACAGACGATTTTATGATTGAGAAGTGCAAATTAATTGGATTCTTGACTGGCTGTCTAGATGAAATTTGCCACTCTATCGAAGAGGAATTGGGGAGAGAAGTTTTAAGAAGGGAACCTAAAAATGGGAGAAGTGATCAGAATGACTGAAATGAAGAAGTTTTGGAGCAAGAAAGATGTGGGATAAAGCACAAGCATTTTTACTGATGGTAGAAAGTTTCACTTTCTAGCTGACATTTACAACAGATGTTTACACCTGTAAACTTATCATTCCTTCAGACTAAATTGTTAATCACAAAACCCATTGACATTTTGACTGGTATGGATTTGAATGCAAAGCTTGAGTTTGCATAGCAAGTTTCTTATTAAGATCAAATGCATTCGAATAGAAATTAGAGAACCAGCTATAAAAATCAGAAGAGTCAACACAGGCCTTGGCAAGCAGACTTGAAATTCATTTGGAAGGTAACAGCTGTCAACAAGAGTCCAAATACACTGCTGAGCTGAGCCAGAGTCTCATTAATGAACGGATGTCTGCTATTCCTTTTGGAAAAGGGAATATTTTAAAAGGAGACCGAAGTTTATGAGGAAAAAAAAACTATGAAGCTGTTTTCCCAAGCCTTGTGTTGCAAAAGTCAGAAACATCATATTGTACCAGAAATGGAAAGAAACATAGCTGTAGTAAATATTTTTAGTAGCAAGCAAGTAGTAAATATTTTTACTTTTAGTAGCATGAAGTTGTGGAATAAAGAGATGAAAAACTTTCTTTAGGAAGTTCCAAAATCCACATCCTGTCATGGTTTTGGTTTTTGGTCAGGTCCTGTTGTATTTTGAAATTTTGTGTCCCTGTGTTTAATTACAGGTAGACTTCCCTTGCTCCTGGCTTCCCTAAAGTTTGCACCTGAGTCTTGTTAGTTCTGTTAGTATATCTTGCCTTGTCTTTCCCTTCCTGTCAGCCATCCCAGTTCACTTTTTCTTCAGTTCAAAGAATTAGACCAAAGAGGAGATATATGGATGTAGTGAAGGAGGGCATGAGGGTGGTTGGTGTGAGAGAAGAGGATGCAGAGGAAAGGGTGAGATGGAGTTGGATGACTTTCTGTGGCAACCAAAAAGAAAAGAAAAAAATAGTGTTATTCCACTTTGAATACTGGGGGTAGAACCAATAGATGCAGAAAAAAAATACCTCTTGTCACCACTAGATAAGCATACAGCCAATCACAGAAACAACCAGACTAGTATCAACAAAAGACATCCAAAACAGTTCACAGTGGAGTAGGAATTCCATTTAAAGACTGTTGTCGGGTTTGTGGATCCAAGGTGGTATTAGCAGTTCTGCAGCCATATTGGCTGTTTTCAGTGGTGGGTTTTTGGCATCCCTATATGACACACTGTAAAAAGCCCCACCCTACCCCATAAGGTGCAACCATTGTAGTATACCCTGTACTGGTGGAAATGGTTGTGAATGGGTGGGGTACCAGACCCATTTCACGAGAGAGAATTTTCACAAAGTAAATAGGTATGGATGGTCAGGCTAGTTTTTCTCATTTAAAAGCTTGAGGGTGAAAGACAGACACAAGCATTTCAAAAGAAAACTGCCTTAAGGGTAGACATCTGCTGTCCAGGCAAAGCAAAATCTTTTGGTCCTCATATTGACTGTCAGATCAGAACCGACCTGGACGACGACTCCACACATGATGGATTTGAGACATTGTAGTTACAACATAAGTTGGTCTTTTATGCTCTAATCTTGAGATGTTATCTTAATCTTGGCAATTATTTTATCAGAGTGAGTGCTATATTTGCCTGATATCAAACTCTGCTTCATTAACAAGCAATAAGTCTTGACTAGCAAAAGAAGGAATGGTAGTAGAATAAGTTAATGAATTTTTTTGTAATTCTTTCAGTTTTTCATTTGTTTCCCTCAAACAATTATTTATGCCCCATATTAATCATTTGTGACACCTTTATTACTTTATTAATTACATCACAAGGAAATCTGGGCTTGCAGTGTTTATCAGAACTGGGGCAATGAAATAATGGCTTTCATGAATGTATCTCCTGAACTGTCGCTAGATTGTTTTTGTCCTCTGCTTAATGTCAGAGAATGTGATTTTTCTGGTTGAAGGACATCTTAGGCCTCAAAACATTGCTGCTTTTCTGCGATTCTGAAAACCTGCCTTCATGTGGATGAAAAATGTCAATTTAAACATTTATGCAACAATCAAAGTGCAGTATAATTTCTTTTGAAAGCCTCTGTTCAAAAGCAAATGACTTAACGTTTTTGCAAAGTGCCAGAGAAATCTTGACATTTCTCTGTCTATTGCTTGTTACATTCTGAAATGATTTTATGCCATTTTCTTTAACAATTGGTCATATTTGTAGTTTGCACAGGATCTGCAGTGTCTTGCAGCGCAAGGCCCTTTAACAAAAAAAACCATGTGAAGCTTTAAAAAGTATTTTTTGACAATAGGGCTATGTAAGTGCCATACCATTTGCTACTTCTGCCTTTGTGTATCATGATAAAGTAACAGTGGGTTTATATTTAGATTTAATGTAGAGTCCAAAAGGCTCTGTGATGATATAGGGCTCTATCAGTGTCCCTGGATCATCTACGCTTCTGCGATGGAAGCATTAAAGTAAACAAGTATACCGACATTTTTACATTTGTTACTTTTCAGTTATCTTTTCCAGGGATGTCCATTCATATACTTTTCAACAAGACAATGTAATGTAAAACCACATAGGTTTACATGGCTGTGGAAGAAGGGGGTACAGGTCTGGCCTGGTCTTCCTTCTGTTGTGGCCTTTGCCCCAAAAGTGAATGTGTTGAGAATTTAAAAAAAAAAAAAAATGGAATGACAACTCCCAGAAAAAAATTGTACAAAATGAGTGAAACATTTTATCCCCTTAAGTACTCAATGCCAGAATGAGTTTTTCAGTGCTTGACAAGAAAAGTGGTAAAAGCTTTATTTGCCTACATATTTGGAATGTGTTGCAAGTTTGAAATACAGGATGGATATTAAGAAATGGAATGGTTTTCTCCATGTCCCAGGAGCTAGTTTTGGAAGCCAAAGGTCACAACACTGAGGCCCATGCTTTTGATTGTGACCTCTGCCACATCACATCCAACTCATATGGACCCTCCCGGAGGTGGTCTGCTCTCAGCATGACAAACCCACGTTTAATCTCTCCATTTTCGCCTGACCTATCCCCCCAGGATCAATATTCCCTGGAAGACTCTTCCAAAAGCAGTTTTTTTCTTGATGATATAGCCATTCCAGAAAAAATACTTCTCCATCATGGAAATTTGGCAATTGAAGGAGTTTCTTCTACATGGCAATTCTTCCATGGAGTTAAGGTGAGAAGTTCTAGGAAGGGCTCAGAATGGAATTTCTACTTCTTTGCTGAGAGGAGCCACCTGAGATGTTTCAGACATCTAGTTGTGGTACGTCATGGTCACCTCTCTGGGGAGGTGTTTTTAGCACATTTAACCAGGAGAAGGCTGCTGGACCGATCATGACATAGGGAGACCCCCCCACGCCCCCGAGTTGGCTCGAGAACACCTTGGTATTCTCCAGAAAGGCCTGAAGAGGTAGCAGGGAAGAGGTAGGTCTGGGCCTCTCTCCTCAGGCTGCTGGTACCCTGACTCAAACTTAGATGAACATTAGTTAATGGATGGATGGGATGATGTATTAGAGTGCAGTCAAACCTTATGTGTTATGATGCAGTGATTTGGATTGGAGGTGGATTTAGCAGTGGATTAGAAGAATCGCAGAACAACTGAAATAGAGCAGTGCAAGATCATTTTCTCATTCAACTGCAGTAAAGTTAAAATCAATCGACATGAGATGTATAAAGTCTGAGAAAGAGGTAGTCAATTTTTGCTCTGCAGAGCTCAGCCACAGTTGTAGTAGTGTTTGACACATGCATTGCCACACACATGCAGAGCTGTGATTCAGTAACATCACAGGACATTAGGTTTATGTGTATTTAGCTTTTGGAGTCTTACTCGAACATTATCCCCTGCCTGACCTCAGAGTGACAAGTGGTGTGAAGCTCACTCGTCATTCTGATGCCGTTTAAGATCAATAATTCAGGAACATTTGTCAGTGGTGGCATGCATATTTTCCTGAATCTTAACAGTGACATCTGCTGGACATTTAGAGGACTGATTTCCCTCTGCTGAAGGATTGCCGACTTGGTGAAAAAACAAAGCCACAGAGAGCAAATTTTGTACACAACGGATGATTCAGTAATGGAATAGGAAGACCCATGTTTACTTTGTTTTTGTTATCACTGTGGGTTTTAGTTTTTAACAAAATACATACCTATTTTCTAGCTTCACTTTGGAAAGGGTTGCTCGTTCCTCTAAAATGGAGCAATAGCCTGTTTGCTTTAAATGCAAAACTGCCAGCCGGAAGGATTCACTGTTACATGCCCATTTGCACACAAATGCATATATTTGGCAAACACCTATAGGAAATAAACATAGCCTTGCTAGGAGCAAGGCTATATTCAAGCCTGTGTCTTCGGAGTCCGTTTCTGTGATGTGGTTGTAGGCAGGGGGAAAAACACCTCTAGGGAGTGCAAAGTCTCAAGACTGCCCATAGAAGTTCAGTTGCAGTGGTAGAAGAGCAGACAACAACACACTGAACCAGCTTGTCTGGCCAGACGCCATGTACAAAACTGGGACAGTGTTCGCCTAAAGGAGGGAGAAGTGGTCTTTTGAAGGACGGTCATTGGTTCAAATTCCCATGAGGAAAAACTGACTCACAGCCTCTCCTTCTTTTTAAACTGTTTTGAAGGTGGCCTTCAGGCTGGAAAAAAAAAAAAAGTTAAACCCTTGGCTGTTTAAGTTGCTGGACAAATCAGCCACATTCACATTAGTTGTCATGTGTGAATATAGCAATACCTCACAGCACATAAACCAAGGTTGTGTACAAGAATAACACAAGCTCAGCAAACCCTTCCCTTGATAAAGGTTAATAAAATGTTTGGTCCCCGACCTTTGTGGGATATGTTAGCTGAGCAGCAAAATCCCAAGACACATTAAGTTACTCTATTGATTCTCTGAGATGTCAAACAATTGAGTCTTGTATGAGGGCACAATAGGATCACAAAACATTTAATTGTATTGTGCATATATATATATATATATATATATATATATATATGTGTGTGTGTGTGTGTATGTGTATATGTGTATGTGTATATATATATGTGTATGTGTGTGTG
>JAOWBL010000011.1:9615321-9626794 GCA_028564865.1 Zenarchopterus dispar | reverse complement strand
GAGAGAGAGAGAGAGAGAGAGAGAGAGAGAGAGAGAGAGAGAGAGAGAGAGAGAGAGATGATTAATTAATTAAACATGTTTGTAATAGTCTCTCAAGATCTAGTGGGCATTTCTGTTTAATTCTTTTTACAACATTGGTTCAGTTCATTGGGGTTTGTGGACACTTGTTTATGTTCAGCCCTCTTTAGTTTCCATCATAGCTTTTCAGTCAAGCTGAGATCTGAGCTGAGTCCTGGCAACACCTTGACTTGTTTTTTTTTCCAGCCATTCTGCTCTAGATTTGACGATGTCCTGTTGCACAACCTATTTTCAGTTCATCTTTATCTCTCACACAAACGGCCTCACATTTGGCTCTGAAATAGTTTGACTTACAGAGGAGATCACAGCTTAATGGCTGTAAGGCATCTAGGTCCTGTAGCTGCATATCAAACCTTAATAATCACTCTGCCACCACCGTGCTTGACAGTTGGTATGTGCCATTTGTACCATGTAGTATTTTATTTTTTCTAAGTAATGCTGTATGCTATAGCCAAACTTCTCCATTTATGTTTAATCTTTTGACAGCATGCTCCTCCACAGATCTTGTGCTTTTATTTTTTTATTTTTTAGATGGAATATTTTAAGCAATTTCCCCTCAAGGATCAATAAAGTTTTATGATTCTGATTAAATCTAAACTGTGCTGCCATGTTTTTCTTTTAAAGAGAAAAGCTTCCTCCTGGTCACCCCTCTGAGAAAAAGACTTGTTCAGCCTTTTTTTTTTGTTGCACTGCACAGTTTGTGTAATGACAAAAAATCTAGTTTTGTTGTTGTCCAACATTTATCATGTCACCTGAGGTCTGTAGAGTCTGAGATTGTTCTTTTTGTGTTTGTTTGTTTTTACAATTTCTGTCATCATTTTATAATCTGACCTTAAAGTAAACATTTAGGGACATTAAATCCCTGCAAGATTGGCAATTGCCTTGAACATCTCATAGACTCCAAAATATTATAACTTTTACCAGATTGATGGGCTCCTCTGATTAACTCTTCAAGTTTATTACTGATGTTTTCCCTCCTTGGCATTGTGTTTACAGACACCTGAATGTTGTACACCAGGAATCTGCTAAACTTCTCCTTTTATAGAAGTGCTCACTTACTGATGATTAATTAAGTGTATTTGTTCGGGGGCACTTGGCCACTTCTGAACCTCTCAATCTTCTGGAGCTTATCTGAGGGTTTAGTTGCCTTTTTAAGACTTACTGGCTGCCAAATGGCCTTTGATTATTTTATGTCTGGATTATTAAATTAAAAGACGATGTAATTTACTTTTCACACAACGGTAACCTGATTGCAAAATATCAGAATCCAAATTCTTCCTACCCTTCAAATATCTTTTTATTTCTGTGTTAAAGCTGCCAGGCAGTTTTTTCCTTTCTTTTTTCTTTCCTTTCCTTTTCCTTGTTCTTGCGTGTTTGATCCGGCACAGGAGGCCCAAGAATGATGTGTCTCATCTGGTCTCAGAGAACATTAAGCTCCTGTTTAGTGGATCCAAGGGGGAAAAGAAGTCATTATAGTTCACAGGAACCATCACTTGCCCTTACTTCAGATCCAACTAACACATCATCATCGTCAACATCATTTTTCTGGCCACCAACTCTGTTCTGACACACTAGAATACATTTAAAATTTTTCCTTGGGTACTTCACCAGGAGATTTGGGTAAGCTTAGATTCTCAAATTACCAGTAACAGATAAATAAAACAAGCCTAACTAAGTTAAGCAAATAATCTTTGTTAATTAATCCATTTATTTGTTTTTTTAACCAGCCATTATGATGTGTTTTAATGTATAATAAGAAAAAAATGGCCTATTTTCGCCAAAATAATTAATGTTATAAAGTTCATTAGCAACAGTTATTTAGTAATTAAATTCAGATGGAAGGAAACGATTTCAGAGCATCCACAAACACACACAGTAGATACAGTACACACAGACCAGCGAAGACAGTTCAAAGAAGAGGTGAACAGGACTTAATGGAGATAAATTGCATGCCATCCTTTCCTGCAGCTGCTCGTCATCACTGGCGCTTCTCAGATCTCCGGATTCACATTTCCATGTCTTCATCACACTGAAGCATGGACAGCTCTTGCCACTGTGGCAGATCTGCTCACATGAATTCCCATCCCTCCCTCCCTCCCTCCCTTCTCTTGATGGTTCACATTATTTTCTCCTCACAGTAAAATGGGATCTTTCAGGCTGTGCTACAGTCGACCAGCCCGTATCAAAGGCTCTGCATGTTCTGAAACCCAGTGACGGTTAGATCACCTTTTTTTTTTCTTTTTCTTTCCATTTCCATCGTTAACGGGGTTGTTTTGCTGGGTGGTCTGGATCTAATGCTGTTGAATCATCTCTTTAGTTACAGTACAGATTTTACTGGTGCCACTTATATATGGCCTAGCGTTTTAGAGGGAGAAATGTTACAGCCACGAAGACTGTCCAAGGAGCCATTTCACCTCCATATATATACATACTTACTTACAAAACTACTTAAATTCACAGGCAATTCACATAGGTATTGGACATTTTCTCCCAGGTCAAATTCAAGCACTTTCAATGTACTTTCTAAACTTTTCAAGTACTTTACTAGAGCTGTAATAAATTACATCTTTAGATGAACACGAGTACCCTAAAGACTATTTCACTCTGTCATTTTATAAAGAATGAAGTTATGATGTAAAAAAGGGAAATTGTGTTTTCTTACAACAGAAGGATAAGACAAAGAAAAATACTTATAATTTATTGGTCTAAAATAATTAAAATTTACAGTACTGCCAAACTGAGCAATTCAACATGACAACATTTGTATTCTCCTGTAGTTTCAAATGGAAATGATATCTTCATATTTACAAGATTAGTTTAACAGGATCTCAAGTCTGAGTAAAAGTGACAGCTAGATAACATACATGCATTTAGCAGGGATACAAAATCTGCCAGAAGCAGTTTTATTGGAATTAACATCATCAGTATGATTATGAGGATTCATTGTGTCACAATCGTGACACCTAAAAATGTGCCAAAGAATCACTGATAAGTAATTAATAAAACTCATACAGTTCATCAAAGATGTGCATTTCACAGATTTTTTTTCTTTTTCTTTTAAACTAAAATGAACACACTGTAATAATCTATCATTCTTTTCTGATTCAATGCATGCACCTGGGGATATTTTCCTATCGTGATAACCAAATACTTCAAAATAACACCTGTATTTGTGAAATTTGCAGGTGTCCCCAAAGAAGCCAAGTGGAAACTGGAAAACCAGAGCTAACACCATGCTTAACTTTTATAAAACAATTATCAAAAATTTTATTTATTTATTTTTGTCCACTAGAGATTGCACAGATCGAGCATGTCATTATTATTTTCCAAAACTAGCACTGTCACATTCTGTGTCACACATTTAGCTTGTGATTCACCAGTGATTTGGATTTTGAGCTCTGAGGCAAATGACAGTTGATGGATTTCAGTGTAACCTGCTGGAAGATGGGTTCACTGCATATAATAGTAGCAGAAAGACAAACTTTCTGTAAGTAAGTCTTGTAACTGAAAACTTGATACTATATCTGAAATATACTGAGCAGTGAATTTTTTTCTGTTTCCCTTTTTTGCTTAGTGTGTGAAGCTTTAAATGTGACAACGACTTCCTCCATCTTAACCGCAGTCCTATAATGTTTGGCATGTGCATTTTTCAGTCTAAAGTGCAATAAAGGTTTTATTCTCTGTTTCGGGAGAGAGAGTACAGTAAAATTGAACTTTTTTTATTTCTTCAGCTCTGCTTTCAAATTCCTCCTCAAAATGTCTCTGGAATTTTATTTCCCCATTTGATTTTAATGGCTTGAGAATATTAAAGATGGATATGGGCCTTCTGGTGGCTTCCAGCTGGCAATGTGAACTTCTCTGTTTCTGTTTCCTGTGGCCCTCAGTGCCAGTAACCAGGAATAAACTCCTGTCTCTTTTCTAGAAAATATACTTCCACATTTGTGGATATGTTTTCCTTTTCAAAAGGCTTAGCAGACTGAAAATCTTTAAATGGTCAAAAAAAGTGCTCTTAAATGACTTTGAACACATTTTTCAGTATCACTGTTAGGGTCTGCTGAATCCGAACAGAATAATTTCCAGTCCTGAAGGGTTACTTGACAGATGGAATGCTATTAAATGTTTGGAAAAGGTCAAATTAATACTGGAAGAATACATTTAGATGCATTTTCTGCCAAAGGGCGTCCATCTGTGGGTTGGTATCGTGCGTTTGCCTCACTGACTGTCATGGATTCCTTGCATGAAAAATGAGTGTGGAAGTAAATGAGCTGTGAGGTATCAGCTTTGAAGCAGATTTTGCTCTGAATTGATGTGGTGTGACTCTGAAACCCAGTGTGGGATATTTTGGAATCTTTCCCACCTTTTGTCTCTGGGGTCTTTAGCTGGTTCTGATCATTTTGTGGGAACACCTCATTCATATGCATACAAACACCAATATGCTTGGGAGGCGACCTTCAGCTGGCACCTCGTGGTAGATGATCTCATCCAATCAGTGGATCTTAAGATATTATTGCAGAATGTTAAAAAATACATGTTGAGTGATTAAAATACACCAGTGAGTTGCTGTGTATCAGAAGCCTTTATGTATCTTATCATTCAAAAGATGGAGCTGAAGATTTGTAGGTTTCTCCTCCAGTGGAGATTTAAAGTTTAGGACAATTTAAGATCAAGTAACGCGTTGGACAAGAGTATAGCAGTTACCCCCTGAAAACTTTCCAAAACCTTCTTCTTATTCCTCATATTTGGCACATAGTCAGTTTGACATCACCAGCAGCCAAATGTCTTGACACACTGTCTATACACTGAAATTCAAATGGTGTGTTGTGGCAGCACGAGAGCATATTTTATGTTCTTTCCCCACAGGGGGGAAAAAAAAATTGTGTACAGTGAAGTCCCATTTTCTTTAAGCTTTTAAAATGATCATCATCACATTTTAGCCGTGTCTCGAGTTGAACAGAGAACTACAGTTTTACATCTGCCATGACTGATTACATCTCACCAAACATTAGATTACATAGTTTCCCCAAGATGAAGTTATTTGGTTTGAACCTCTGTCACAGATGCTATCTCTCTTTGGACTCACATTTTCCTACTTCATCATTGCATATGGAGTTATGTCATTACTCTGCCAAAGTAAAAGCCTGTTTGTTTGTCAGCAAGATTGAATAGTTTTAGGCAAAATGTCATGAAAACTGGTGGAGAGTTAGACAAACGGGCAAAGGAAGAAGTTATCAAGTTTTAACGTGGATCCATATCACATCAGGTGATTTTTCATGGCTATTGTTTTACCAGGGTAAGCCAGATTGAAATTGTATGTTTAGCAGGCTGCCTTTGTGCCTGTAAAAGTGCTGCCACATCTGAGGTTTCCAACATATTTCTTCTAACAGCCAAGTCAAAATGAAACTTTACTCCAAAGCGTGTTAACATAGCTACCTTTGAGATAGTACTGATTATGTTAACAAATTTATTTTGCAGTTTGGTCGTTTATAAAAAAAAAAAAAAAGGAACAATCATGCAGATACCATAATTGGAAACTGGATGTCCACTTAACCAACAAATATCCAGGTATCCTAATATTTGGCTACATGCATATCCTTATCAGTTATAAGCAGTTAATTTTCAACCTAAATAACGTTACTTTCACATTCTCTGTGCTGTACTTTGTTACATCCAAAAAAGGAGATCTAGAGTTGCCCATGAAAGTGCTGCTGACACTAACAACAGATGGAAACAGGTTAGATTTTGAAGTTTTGCCTCTCTGTCAAATCAATAAGAATCCCAGCAAGGCCTCCTTTTCTTTCTTCTTGTTGGTGAAGCACTGATTTACAAAAATCTGTTGTCTTATTATTGTTGTTTCACTTGTATTCACATGTGTTTGTGTCCTTACTTGTGTCCCAACCATTTTTGTAATGTAGATGTCTGAGGAATCCTTGTTATGAAATGTCATTATCCATCTCTCTCTGCTTCACTTAGGTGTGCCTAACGCAGGTGCTCTGATTAATGACCACTCAGTGCTTAAACAAAGCATGTAAAAGCAAAGGCAGGATTTCGACATGGCACAGCTCAGACCTGGTTGTTACGTGCAAATTCAGAAAGGTTACACGTACCTTGTCAGAGCCTATATTTCACCAGTGTTTGACCTGCAGTTACTCATTAGCCCCTTTGAACTTGCTTTTGTCAGGCTTTCTGCTGTTGTTCCTGTTTGTTGTACCACCATCATCATCTCCAAAGCAGGACAAACAGTTCCTCTGTTGCTATGTTCCGGAGATGACCTTCTGGACAGGAACAAACAACTGGTGTTAAGTTTGTTGGACGAGGTATATTTATCATACTTTTCTTTGAATAATGCTGCCTGTTTGCACTGCAATAGAATTTAATTATGGGAAAATATGTAAGTAGGGGTTAACAGGTTGTGGGTTTACTTATAGATTGCTTTGAAACTGAATCAATAAATCAATGTAATGCTTAATACCACAACCCTAAAATGCAAATAATAACATTAATGATTCAGACAAGAATGAACCCATGATAGTTCATGTTTTTTCTTAAAACTTTATTCCATTTATTATTATACTTATAATACATTCCAAAAGAAGTTCCTCTTACCAGTTTAGTACTGGTAAGAGGAAAAAGAAAAAGTAAATTGTGTAATTTCAACTGGTTACATGAACAAGTGATTGTAATATTGGTTTGGTACAAATTGATGAAGGGCTGAGTGTTTGATAAGCAAAGATGGGCAGAGAATTTCCATGTTATCAATAAATATGAGGAAATTACTGAAATGGCTTAATCTTTCTGAAAGAAAGATTCAAAGGAATCTGTCTATTTCTTCTTCTAAACCGTATAATATGATTAAGTAATTCAAGTAATCTGAAGGAATTTTAATAGGTACGGGTGCAAGCCTAACATGATCACTGTTCCCTCTCAAAGGAATTCAGGAATTCTGGGGTCTGCAGCTGTCATCGACTAAAAGGTGGGGTACACCCTGGGCAGGTCACCAGCTCATCACAGGGCCACACTGAGAAAAACAATTGCACATGCTCACTCATGGACAATTTACAATCACCAATAGGCCTAATGTATATGTCTTTGTACCATGGGACTGTAAGTACCCTTAAAAGTACCATACAAACATAGTGAGAACATGGAAACTTCACAAGGAAAGGGCCCAACCAGGACTTTAGGAAGAACCTTCTAACCGTGAGCCAACAGTACACTGAGAGTAAACATCAAACATCATACACTTACAGTTTAGACCAACATATTCTACTTTCCAGACCTTTTTTGAAGAGACCTTCGGCTTTCAATGTGACGATGCAAAATCACATTCTGTTCACAACACAAAAGGTTGGCTGACAAAGAAAAGTACCATTATTGGATGTGGACTGTTTACAGTCTGGGTTCTCTGTAATTATAAACTAAAAATGTCATAAACACACGAAATATGGATGAGACTGCACATTTCACAGTATTTTCAGTAAAGGGTCCACGGCAAAGTGCACCAGGCTCATCTTGCGTACATGTGGCATGCCATTATCGGGCTCTCCAACCAAAATAAAAGCATGCTCTGAACATCTACGCAATCATCTCCACATCAAGCCAAGAATGTCCAGTATAGCTCACAGGCAACATGAGAATTACAACTAATGTCTGCCTAGCCCTGGCTTTAGCTTGAAATGGCACTGCATGGTCAGCATTGGTGAAGGGTCAACATTGGTGAAGTCACACCTCTGCTGAGTGATGGATGGAAAGCTACACAACATGGATATCTTATTTTAAAAGCAAGGACATTTGAGGAAGGCTTGTTGTCCTGCTAAAGCTGTTTGATCAAGTTTCCCATTTCTGTAAATCAATGTTTGTGTGTGTGTGTTTTCTTTTTAACTAAAAGGACTAAATTGACGTTATTGATCAAAGATCAAGAAAGGCAGTTGGGGTTTGTGCAGCTTGCAGTGAAGCAGTTATGACACAAAAACAACAAGACACGTATGTTGGAGATGGGTTTAATGAGGCTAATATCAGAGATGAGGGGGGTGGTCGGTCGGTAATCTGGACAGATTGTGTGTTTTGGCTGAGAAACAGTGCTAGTGGGTAGGGAAAGAGGAGCATATGGGCTGAATTCTGGGGGCTTTGGCCCACCTCAATATGGTGGGCATGGAAAGATGCCCCCCTGGAGATACACAGGCAAAGCCATGTAGTAGTGCCAAGAGTTTGCTACTGAAACCCTCTCTGCTGCCTTGGCTACAACACAGCATCCCCTGTCATTCACTTTCTCCCAACCAACCTTCTATTATTCCATTTCATCCCTGTGCACTTCTTCAAAGTAGTGATTAATCCATCTTCTTCCAAAGGACAAGATGAGCTAAGAGGCCACAGGGGCACAACATGTGCAGAGAAAGCTGAACCAACTTGCTGTCATTTGTTGAAGTCATGTTTGGAATAAATGTTAAGAAGAAATACTGGCCATGCATCATACCCAAATGCAAGAGAAGAAAACCGACCCTTAAAACTGACAGAAAATACTTTAGAGGACTATTTTAATATCTTCAGTGCAATGCTGTGGTTTGTGCTTGTTGACATCACCGAACAAGATAGACAGATAGAAATACTGTAATACTAGAACCCTCAGTAGAGGTCCTGGGCTTGAAGAGGGCAACGACACACAGAGAAGAAGCAAGGTTAGAGTTAACAATTAACATCTGCTTATCTGGATTCAGGTCAGGGGTGACGACCTTAGGAGATATGCCCTAACATCTCTCTCCCTGGGCACATCCTCTGCCTCCAGAAAGATATCAAGGTTTTGCATGTGAAAGATCCAAAAAAAAAAAAAAAGAATGAAAGAAAGAAAGAAAAAGAAAGATTTAAAATATCTCACTGCTTATTCTGCAGCTCATTTAAGTCTGAGCCAAAAATGAGTTTTTTTCTGCTAACTGCCTGAGTAATTGAAAGGTAATAGTTGAAAGGTAATTAAAGCATTGAACATTTGATAGATGCTGAGCCTACTGAATGTTGTAGCTGCGTACTGACAGTACGCTCACACATAATGTGGTGAAAGCATCTTGAGCATCGCTGTCTGTTCACTTTAAATGGGGTGACGTCAAGCATTGCCGAACTGAATTGTGGGTTCTGTGCATCTTGGAAGGAGAGTTGATTTTGTGGTATTTTGAACTTTTGTTGAAAGAGCCAGAGCACCATGTATGTCATGTAAAATTAAACTTTTGACGCTTTGACATGCGTGTCAATCAATCAAACTGCAGCTACACAACAAGTGCCAACCAATTGAACCTCCAACTTCCTAACCTGCACTTAAATGCCGTCACAGCTGCATCGACGTAAATGCTGCACTTACCTGAATACAGTCTTGACTGCACATTTTCTGAAATTTGATTGTTTTCCTCTGTTGTAAGTCCCTTTGGGGAAAAAAAGAGTCTGCTACATGCAATATAATAATATAATATAGTAATGGTAGACAGTTGGAGTTATGCTGAATGAAATGATATAATCTAGAATTACCAGAAAATAAAAACAGCTGAAATGAGCATCATGTAGCTACTTTAAAATGTTAGGAATATGTTTGCGTATTTTGGTCAGGGAAATTAAAATGTTAGAAACTGGTACTGATGTCAGTGATAATTTTGTCTGACAACACATGACATAATAATTATTTCAGCTGCCATATCTCCACTTCAATCTAACTCGAATCTTACAGAGACATTTCTAAGATTGTGTCTGATTATTTTCATGTCGATCACTCGATGATATATATTTTTTAGCTTTTTCATTGTGCTGTATGCAGAAATTGAAGCACACTTGAAAAAAAAAAAGAAATAGTTTGCTTATATTCTCATTTTTCACTCTTAGCTGGTAACTATTGTGAATGAATGTTGCACAAGTGTCAAGTGGAAGAGGGATTCTTTTGTAATCATTTAAAAGCAGTGATCAGGCTAAATGTTCAAAACTTCATAAGCACACACATGCTTTGATCAAGGCTAAACTTAAGGTTATGCTTTTGCAGTTAAGGGTTTAACGAATCTTTAATATTTGGAGAAATTTCAGACATGAATACAAAAATGTTCTTTTATGAAACCAAATGTAACATCTGGAGAAATTAGTGTGCTCAGCTCATGAAGGGATTTAAGGTGATGGTTTTGTATCTGCATGAAGCCCATGACTTTATGAGCAATATTGGAATGTAGCTCCTTGAGCTGGGGAGTTATTACTGAAAATGTTGTGGTCAATCCATTGACATTAATAATTTTTCAACTCAGCTTTAAACAAAACAGACATGGCCAAAGAAAACTTTCTTTCTGTATATTTATATGGTTCTTTTTTTATATTCTAAAAGAGGTAAAGTACCTGGGGATGACACGTGGCTGGTTATACAATGCGATACTGATAAAACAAAGCAGACGCTTTAGAGATTTGACACCACATTAGATATTTCCACTGTACACTTATGTAAGTTCTCAAAAAAAGGAACACCCAAGAATTTACAGGCAGACTCCATAGCCCAGAGGAGTCGTGGGGTTTTGGATGGTGTTTTTCTCCATTCTAAACACTTACTGTGCCCAAATAGTGGTGTCTGGGCAGAACCGAGCTGGTTCCCATTTAGACAGTGGCTGGCGCTGGCCTGTAATTCTCTAAGGGGGAAACAAATTGCTCTCTGGTCTCTGTCTTTTCTCAAGGCCAGTTTATTTCATGCTACTTCAGCTATGCCATTCTTTTCCTTCGTGTCTCATCCTTCCAACTATTTCAAACACTTTCGAGGGCCATTACCATGGGCCTCTCAGGAGTGGTGACGGGTGGAGTTGGACATTTGCTTGCTGGTTGGTTGAAAACATGTGCCACAAAGCATAGACACCACACCCTCTACTCAAAGCTCTCCAAGTGCTTATGTAATGACAACTCATTGTGACATCACTCATCAGGAGATTTGTCTTTAGCTGCTATTAACAGTTATTACTGTTACAGCAGTGTCATGAATCGCTCTGTTGCTAGTCTCAAAGGAGAATGAAGGAAAATATCAGGTAGGGACATCATTGCAATCATCTCAGTCACTCTCTCCATCAAAAGTTTTATAGTTCAGAGTCAGAAACCATAACAGCAATTCAAGCAGCCAACATTTTCAAATCACAAACCAAAAGGCTGACAGCACAAGGCCTCAACTTTAAAATGTGAGTGAACTGAGTGGTGTTTTGCATCATGGCGGGACTTGTAGGCCTCCAGAAGACCGAAACTTAAAAAAGACATGTACATATGGTATTTCTCCTATTTAACACTCCCGCTCTAATAGACGTGCCCCCACCCACAAGGCTAGGGTGCAACTATTATTTTTATGCCAGTTTCGATAAAAATTGATTGCAGTTACGATCAAGAGTTATGATTTGCAGAGACAGACACT
>JAOWBL010000011.1:9582371-9603041 GCA_028564865.1 Zenarchopterus dispar | reverse complement strand
ATATATATATATATATATATATATATATGCATAAATACACACACACACCATATGTTTAGTAGTTTATTATCACTATTATGAAAATGTTCATAAAAGTAATCCATCTGTTCAATTTCTTCACTACCAGTAACAGGCTGCTTCTCTTTGCTTCTTTGACACCCCACAGCAGCTTTTTATGTGGTGAAAACTTGGCCTGTTAATCTGATGAACTGTCATCCTGTTAAGTTGTGAAGGAAGTGTTACGTGTGAATTAGCAACTTAATATGGTACCTCTAATTATGGATTTCTTTTTGACATACAGACTATGAAAACTAAGTATCTCAGGGGGTAAACAAGTTAAGAGGCTAGTCTCCGTGGTTAATCCATTCATCCATCCATCCATCCATCCATCCAGTGATTAGTTTGTTAAGCTACCTCTTCATTAGCATGTTCACTACTTGGTTTATTCAGCTTGCTGGGGCACAGTGTACTTTTCCTCTAAAATCCTTTTACAGAAGTTTTTATTTTATTTCTTAGTTCTTTTGTTAAGGACATAAAAAATGATTATTTTGAGCTTAATTGCATATACTTGGGTGTCTGATTACCATCTCCAAAACTAATGACATAATCCTGCCACTTTGTTTTGGATAACATCAATCTAAATGTAAGTGAGCCATTTACATTTTGAGGATACTGTGACATCACAGACCCAAGTTAGAGCCCTATTATCCCACCACTCCCTATTTAACTCCAGCCAACTTCATGTCATGCTCCATTTGCTGTTCCTTGGAGGTGGATAGTGCAAAGATGTTATATCGGTTTCAAAAGACACACACATCGCAAAAGAGGAGGTGAGTGAAAGAGAGTGGGTCAGGAGGGGGCTTTTGTACTGTGTTACTGTGCTAATTTGATTGAAGCATGTCACAAGCATTTCATTATTACCTTGAGAAACTGAGTCAGGTTTTTTAAAAAAACATCTCAAATGAACTTGAGGCAAATTCTGGAGGCAGGAAAAAAAGGAAGATGAAATTCTGCACAGTTGTCAGCAATTATTGAACTTTTCGTAGGATTGAATGAACTTATCTGTTGACTCACATGCATGCAAATATGCACCATTTCAGGTGTCATTTTGAGACATCAAAATAAAGCATTGTAGGTGAGCACGACAAATCATATTTATGACAAGCAATTAATATTATTGTAAATAAAGACCTGGTACCCCAGCCAACTGAAGTGAATAAAGACCTTGACTTTATTTGAGTATACACGGCAGAGTTCTGTATTTAAATTGATTTGAAGTTCATGACAAAACATCATAATCAGTCCTTATTTCACTACCTCACTGGGAAGTGCTGGTAAATGAGCCATTTTGCTTTTCTGAAAAGCATTAAATGAGAAGATTGATATGGCTCTTGTGTTTATGGCCTACATATGAAGTAGAGCTCAGTTTATATGCAAGTACACATTTACACATACACACACTGAATCACACTAGACTATGTATGAAGGCAGTTTATATGCAAGTACACATTTACACACACACACACTGAATCACACTAGACTATGTATGAAGGCTGGAGCGCCTGTCCCTGTTTGGCTGGCTTCACCTGTCACCTGTCAGTCTGTCACTGTTCCTGATGTGCCCCCCGCCCCCTCCCTTAACCCGCTGGCGTGAGGGCATGACAACGGACAAAGCCATCGTGACAGACATTGACAGGGCAGTGATCTCTCCTGTACGCTGCAGGCAGGGGGCTGCCTCTCAATGTGTCACCCTGAGTGACAGAGTGGTGTCCTGGGCCTGAGGTGGACTGATGCAGCCACGAGATAGAAAGCTGGTCCACGAAGGCCGCTGTACACGTGCATATAAATGATTTTAGGGACATATATGCACTTAAGTTTAAGCACAAAGAGGAAAAAGAAAGAGAACAGAGGTCAAGACACAGATACACAGATACAAAAGTAACTATTCGGTCTTTTAATTCTCATTTTTTATATGTCAGTAAAAACAAAAAGAGAATAATCTGATAGTCAGATGAAAATCAACATATAAGTTTTTACACTATTACTTATTTACCAAATGAGAAACAAAAGAACGTGGGCAATACTAAGTTACGCATGATTTAATAGCTTCTAGATCCACTTTTAGTAGCAAGGCAGTTCTTTCCTGAATGACACAAGGAGGAATTTGCCACATTATTCATAAGATCCTTTTGCTAAATTCAGCTGCTCCATGTCGATTTGCTGGTGTGCTTTGGATAAGTGTCCCAACTTCAACCAAGCTTTAGCTGTTGAACAGATTGCCTCAGAGTTCCCTCTAGAGTACCCTGGCATACAGTAGGAGAAGCTCATGGTCAACTCAGTGGCTGTAAGGTGCTCCTAGGTCCTGCCACTGCAAAGTAACCCCAAATCATCAGCCCTCCACCACCGTGCTTGACAGTGCATATGAGGTATTTAAGCCTCCATAAGACTTCAACACTGAACCCAAATCACTCCACTTTGGTCTCATTTACCTGTACAGCATTGATGGAGATAGTGATTTGTTCGGATGCAGTTTTGTGAACCTCAGTTGTGCTTTCATGTTCTTTTCAGACAAATGAGCCTTTCTACTGACAACCTTCCTAACAAACTGTGCTTGTTCAGTCTTCTAATTGTGATGTCATGGACTTTTGTATTTAATATGAACAGTGAGACCTGTAGCTTCTGAGATCTAACTTTTGAATGTTCTTTATATTTCTCTTAATATTCCACAGCCTGACCTGCTGACTCCTTGGAAGACTGATGGACAGAACAGCTAAACGAGTGACCAGTTCCTAAGTTCCACAAAAGCTCACTATCGGTGGAGAACTCAGCTAAGACTCCAAAGACTGCAGTTATATAGCATCCTCACATTTTTGTTCTTCATACTGCATACTGACATGATTTGTTAACTGCCCTTGTCAGTCTTTTAAATCAGTCAACTTTTACATCATAGATAATTCAGGACATTAGCACAATTGTTTTGTTGGACTTTTGGTTTTGAATTGATTCCTTATCTGTCTGATTGATTTAAGTTACATGTGTTTCTAGTGCAGTGGTCATTAACTTGGGATTTCTGCTCTTGTTATATTATATATTGTTTCAAGATCAGTTATAAAGATTGGGGTTTTTTGAATGGTTTCATCCAGTGTCTGTATGTAAAGCTTAAGGGGCTTCACCTAGAAATTGGAAATGTTAGGTTACAGTGTGGAAAAGAAAAAAAGAAAAAAAGAACAATAACTTCATTCAGATACATCAGACCACTGCTTATGTCCTTCTCTATTGTCATAATGTTAATAGACATGTGGTGGGGTTGATTTTCAGTAAGGGCTACTTAGATTTGCCTAAATGATGCTTTTAAAAAAAAATATTTTACCGTTGGCTTAATACCGTACTTCTCCTAATTAAAGCGCCTGGGCGCGTAGCAAATTACCGGCAGGGCTCCTCTATTTAAGACCTAATTATGCAAGTTCTTCAGTGTTAGGCTTTAAAACAATAAGGTGTCACAAAAAATGTCTAACATACACAAATTATTATAAAAAAAACTACCAAAATCGTTCTCTATTTGGTTGTTAAATATGGTAAATGATCGCGCTCATCCATGTAGCATATTGCTAATTTGTATGTACATACAACGAAATTTGTTTAAATTAAAGAATGAACTTTCTTATCAGCACTTTCTTTCGATATATACATACCAGTAATTAAAAAAAATGAGGACTGAAAAAAAATCCTATACGCCACAAATAGCAAATATCAACAAAACTTCATAAATCCGCTCTTGCCTGTTTTACATTATGATGGCCAGTAGCGCGTCGTAATCATGCACTCTTGCTGACGTCATGTGTAACGTAAACAAAGTGGTGTTCAAGTGCCTTTTCACCACCACTCTTTTGACAGTTAGTCACGGTAAATTTAAATATCCAATCGATGAAATAGTGCATAAGATTAGGAACATTTTGAGCAAGGTAAGTGTCTGTCTCTGCAAATCATAACTCTTGATCGTAACTGCAATCAATTTGTATTGAAACTAGCATAAAAATAATAGCTGCACCTTAGTGTTGTGGGTGGGG
Organism: Zenarchopterus dispar; assembly: GCA_028564865.1. Lineage (NCBI taxonomy): Eukaryota > Metazoa > Chordata > Actinopteri > Beloniformes > Zenarchopteridae > Zenarchopterus > Zenarchopterus dispar. Next base: position 9,598,974 of record JAOWBL010000011.1, on the reverse strand, counting down.
GCACGTCTATTAGAGCGGGAGCATTAAATAGGGGAAATATTGTATTTGTTAAATAATGTCACAGTAAAAACAAAAAAAGTTTTAGATTGCTATTTATTTGAAGTGATATTAGCCTAATATTAAGACCCAGTATAATAATATGATTATTTAAAAATATTTTTACACACACACACACGCAAAAAAAAAAACAAAAAAGAAAAAGAAAATATAGGATTAATAGAGGGGGCATTGACTTTTGCGTGTGACCATGTGCTGCAGCATATGCTCTGTGCATAAACCAGTCTCCCTCTAACAGCTACTGTTGATGTCATTTTAGGCTAAAAATGTTTTCACTCCTTTAAGTGGTTCAGTTAAAAGCCGTGGAGAAAAACAATAAGTTTTGTATGACTGTTAAAATAACATATAAAAACACATTTATGAGAGTTGTCTGAATGAATTTTAGATCAATCACAATTCAACACACCACATCAAAACATAAACAAATTTGCGTGTAAGGAGTTGCATCCAATTTTCCATTGCTTTTTATTGCTCACAAAAGATGCCTAACAAAATTGAACAGTCACACATGAAAGCTTTTGTTTGTTTGTTTTTTTTAAATCCAGATGTTAGAGGTTAAGAAAAGCAATATAGGAGGAGGGCGGAACATCAACTACCCTCATTGCCTGTCTGCATCAAACAGATCTCCCAAGATCAATGAGGTGTCTACTCCAGCTCCGGTAGCTGTTTTATATTGATATATCTTTACTATTTGTCCTCAGCTCCCCCAGGCATCACTAAACCCAATCAGGCTTGCAATGAGTAGGGCATCACTGGATGAGCTATTTCTCCCTGGAGACCACCCTCACTGTGTGATCTCTGAAGGTTCAGGGTGCAGAAGAGGGGAGGCAGAATCCACATAAAGGGCTTTCTGGAAAATCTGTATTGCAGGAGGGTCATAAGGAAACACCACTAGAACATCACCACCAATATTTATACAAGGGAGTTCAAAAGGAGCATATTGTCGTCCTCACAGCCTAGTCTCCACCTCCTGTCTACCAAAAGTTCAACTTCAAAGCCCCGAAAACATGTTTCTTCCTCTTTATGATGTACTCTTTTTTATCTTTCTGCTGTTTCTTTTCCTTTTTTGTTCCAGAAATGTGACTATTGTGTGGACCCAAATACACACTCACCCTCATTTAGAGGTAAACTTGCTCTGAGCAACATTTGACAAAGTAGAAGTTAAAGCTCTGTGATATCAAAACTTCAAGAACAAAGACAACTTCTTTTTAATAAACAAAGCAGCAGAGCAATTAAAAGATAAGTTTACGGAGCAATTAAAGCCGATCTCAATGTTCTTTATCAGTTTTTGCGTTAATTGTGAGGTGCGCTTCCTGGATTAAAAGGTCAAGAGATATGCATTGGGTCAAAACTGGCCTGGACTTTGTTATGCATTGGAAGGTGGAGGAAGCAGTAAAATGTTGGACATAACCAGGAATCTGCTTGGAATTAACAAGCTTAGCTCCCTCTGTATCACTGGAGAAACATATCAAAGTGCTTCAGGGAGCAGACAGGCGTAAACAGATAAGCATCTCAACCTGATCCAAACAATTAGCCTGTGTTTACTTCAGGAAGCTTGCTGTGATACATCAAAGAAACCTGGAGCTTGTATCTTTGGCTCCGGAGGTTGTCCCCCTGTCTTTCTCATTTATTGTCACTCTCCCAGACTCTCCCTCCCTTTCTCTGCTGTCTAGCCGGTTTTGGTGCCGGTGACCTCAGGAGAACTCTGACCCGTACCCTCAGGCCACACGCCCTCAAAGCAGCTGCTTCACAACACCACGACACTCTCCTTTGATACTGCGATCCTGTGTAAAAGTAATCAGACATGGCTGAATAGGATGCATGGGATAAATTTCCTGCATGCAAGTATGGAACGACATGAATGTGTGTATGTGTGTGATGGGAGTGTAGAAGAGAGCTCAGACAGGACACATAAAAGGCTCGTTTTCTGTTTGGGGTTATCAGTACAGGGGACCCCAGTGGTTTGACATAAGCAGGCAGAGACAGAATTAGGGGTGCTGATGCTGGGAGGCTTATCTTCAGTCTCCTGGTCCCAGAGGTCTGCAGAGAACCAAGCATCCTACGCTCAGGCAAGCTTGCACAGGCCACAAGCAGACCAGCTTCACCATTCTTTTGTCCCATATCTGCAAGAGAAATTTGACATTTAAGCATTTTCATCCCTCTGACCCCCCACCCACCTCTGCCCAACACTACAAGAAGAGCATCACTTTAGTCAAAGCTATCCTGGGATTTCAAAGGATTTTCTTCAGACTTCCCATTTTTGTTTTTATCACGCAGTTGAAATTTAAGAACGGCTTCTTCCAGCTGAGACTAGCATGTCTGCTTTTTAGCCTGTGTTACTCTTTGAATTTTATTTTGAATTTAAATAATGCTGCAAAATTTGTTATGAGCAATCAATTCTTTGGATCCACACCATTTCTGTGAAATTATGTCTGTAAGGGGTCCTACTACTTGCTCATGGCAATATCTCAAGAACCAGTTAAGATAAAGATCTGAAATTTGCTATAGTCACACGATGTTTCAGTTATTCGATAAACCAAAAGTGCACACTGGCTGTAATGATTCCACCAACTCCAACTGGACCCTAGTGATCCTTACTAGTATCTACATTTTCTCTTTTCCTTTTAAACTAATATTCAAAAACTTTAAATGATTCATGACATCTTAGAGGCTAGGTCCAGTAGGATTTAACATTCCTGCTTTATAGATGACTCAGTCACTACCAGAATGTCTTTTGAGATCATCTTGTATATTAAGTGAAGCTATGGGCCTCATTTGAATAATGTGTCACTAAATTAAACAGGTTCATTGGAAATAAGCTTAATTTTCTAAATGTTGTTAAATGTTCATGTGTCCTGTGAATCCCATACACACTGGCTCCAAAGTTAAGTCACTCCTATTCAAGGAACGCAGCAAATGTCAGCCAGTGGTAAGTCTGCGTGATGGAGACGGCAGAGCCGTGAAACTGACAGCTTCTCACTTCTGTTCCTTTCTGCCCATTTGTGATAAGTGGCGAGCGGTAGACGAAACTGTGACTAGATAGACTTCTGTTGTCTGCAGCTCTGCTGACTCTGCAGGCTTGAGGTAGCTGAGACTAGCATGTCTGCTTTTTAGCTTAAAACCATGTCAATGTCAGGTCAGCATTACCTGAAGGATTTCTGAAAAGACGTCACTGACGGAATGTATCAAAGCAGCAGAAACCAAATTAGCTGCAACCAAAGCTGCTTCCGTCTCTGCAGAGGCCCCTGTAAGTGCCTTATCTGAAGACTTGATGCATGTTCTTTTCTTGAGGTGTATATGAAATGTCTGTGACATCATTTGGTCACAGTCACACAGATACAGTACAAAAGCATCCTTCTCAACCACGACTTTATAGCTCTGATCAAAGAAGCTGCTTGTAGAGGGCAGAGCAAGCCACTTCACTCGTTTCCACGCCTCTCTCTCCTTTTTGTAAACTTGTCCTATGGCTTTGTGCTACTCACTCCAGAGGTATAGCAAAAACACTGTAATTTGATGAATTCAAAATATGTCTAGAATCAATGGAACTCATCATCTCTGTGACTCAAACTGAAATATTGACCACATAGAATTTCAGCCTCATTCTTCCAGCTTAAAATGATTAACAGTTAAAGGGATTTAAAAAAAACACAGCTATATCAATACCAATGGCTACCAATTTATTATGATTCTCCTTTATAACTGCAATAAATCCTCAGTGAGAGATGATCAAGTGAAGCTTTTGAAGCTTCAGACTGGGTCTGACCCACATAGAAACTGTATTTCTCATCCACATGCTTCTGTACAGACAAACATTTTTTTGTCCTAATAGCTTTGGATTTCTGCCCTCATGTTTGCTTCTGCATCTGTGTTACCATCCTGTTTCACCTGGTTCTTTCAACGTTTCACAAAAACACGAGTCAGCATGAATCTACACCCGATCGCATGCAGCTGTTGGTTAGAGTAAAGTAATTTACTGTATTTGGAAGACTGTGCTGACAAAGGGTTTAGTGTTTATGGTGTTTGTGTTTGCAAGTGTGTAAAACGTCAGTAAAAGCAAAGCCCTACAGTAGTCAGGTTTGGTGTTCCAGGTAAGTATTTTATTTGGATCTAAAAATAGGATATCAAATAGACAGGGAAGCTAAAATGACACAACAAGCTCTGTGGACAACACATCTTGGAGGCTGCGCATAATAAAGGCCAGCTGAAATGATCATTGCTACTGTGAGTAATGATCTCTTAAAGGGTAATCGCATCCCAAGGTGAAAAAAGACATTTTGGTTCTTAGCCACTCTGTTTCTCTTTGTTTAGAAGGTCAGTCATCACATCAGCGTCTGAGGGTTATACTTTAAAGCAAGTTGAACGGGTTTGCAAGCTTTGTCATATTTTGACGGGATTTCCAGTGATGTGCTAGACCACCACGGTGATTTAAACTTAAAATTTAACCTGAGAGCCAAGTTATGTTCTGAATTTAATACCAAATCACTTCAGATCTTACTCAGCATTTTTGCATAACCAAAATTAAATGATGAAGAGACAGATGCTGAGTATAACTTTAGTTATAATTTTCTATTTGAACTTGATCTGTTCCCATATTCATTTGAATGTGGTCATGCTGCATCTTTTAGAAAGTTTTTTTGGTGCATCTAGCTCATGCTAGAGTCACTTAAGACTCAAGCAAGTAATGAAGGAAAAGAAAACACTAGTTTGACTGAGTAAGAGGCTGATGTGTCGCTCTGCTGGGGATGAGTGGGCACATCTGACTTTCTCCCTCTGTAAGAATTCAACACCTCTCACAGTAGATTCAAGTTTTTCCACATGCAGCTGCTGTGTTTGTTATAAAGTTCCTGATTGTTTACATACCACTTGCCCTGCTTTTGTCCTGGCTTTCAAGCCTGGTCATGACACTGACCAAGAGTAAATCTTGGAAATTGACGTAAAAGTGACTCTCCTGTAGAGAGCTAAAAATTTATCCAAAACGCTCCTTTGCTGCTTTAATTTATGAACCCATTTTATCTGTTAATTTATGTTGCCATTATTATTTACTTGATTCGGTGCTACTGTGTTGCTTCTAGCATTTATGTTTTAAAATCACCGCAGCTCTCCATGAGAAGCTCCTCTTGGGAAAAGTAAAATGCACATAAATCGGAGTCCCAATTATCTCTGGCTTTAGTGCTTCTCTGGACAGCTCGCCTGAAAGCCTGGATATGTTGAACTTACTTCGTGGTGTACCCCTCTGGTCAGTAGCTTGATGCTGTCAACTTTCATTTCCCATCCAGCAATCTCTGACTTCATTTTCCAAACCACAACCAGAAGTGTAAACAATGGCGGGCTGGCTCACAGTAAACCGCGGTGGTTCTGGGTCCTCAGGTCTCTGGCTGTAGGCAAAACAAGTGTCTCAGTCTTGATAGACCCTCAAGGAAATGCCAGTGAGGTCAAAACTGGGTTATAGCCCGGACTGGAGTAAGGGCAAAGAGTGAGGGGTTACCGCAGTCCAACCTGAACGCGTCTGTCTTTTTTGTGTGAGATCAGTCAAAGGCAACCAGATGTATCAGGCTTCAAAGGAGCTTCGGATGGCAGGGCCTGACCTGAGATCTGTGGGGAGGTGGAGCTGAAACCTGATCTTTTCATGTATCCTTATCTGGAGTTTTAGTCATGGGAGAAAAAAAAAAAACACACTCTAAGTCACATTTTCTATAAGTGGAAAACAATCATATAAACATCCCTATAACCATTTTGATTGGTCAAACGAAATTGTGAGGCCTCCCTTCAATACAGACGGTGATGAGAAATGTGTCCCTGCTCACTGTCTGACTGCAGATCAGCCCCTGCCAGCGGGGACTGCAGCCCCCCCAGAGGCCGAGGTCATGGACTGCACGTCAGACAGAGCTGCTCCCCCGTTGAGCCGCTATTACATGATGAGCAGTGGCATTAATCAACCTTATAGCTGGTCATTCCTGTCCAATTAGAGCCAACATTACCTGGCTCTGTTGACCCGGACTGCAAATAAAAAGCCCCGGACAAATGTGCACCATGTGGATCATATGACAGTGTCAACTCTGTTGTTAATCCTCCGCAGGACATAGATGGGGAAGTTTAAATCTCTTTATCTCTGGGAGAGACTCTGGGAGACTCGTGTCCTGGAGTGAACTTTAAGCAGCACAAAGAGCAGAATTTTGGAGGAAAAGAAGCACCCAAGTCTTCACAGTCTTTGAATCTTTATTTTTCCTTACCAGAATGTAAATTTCATGGATGGCGCCTGTGTTCACAATCCCTTTGTGCACCTCTGTCATTAATAATTTCAGGCTGTCTTTATTCCCCCACGTTCGCCTGTCAGTGACTTTAAAGGTTTTTGGCTAATAAGCCTCATTTCACTTCATTAACTTCTGGCTTGGGGGTCTTTTCGGGCTGAGATGATGTAGTAGCACACACACACATAAACAGGGATGTGCATCCAAAAGTTTGCATGCATGCCTTTTTTTCCTCACACCCACACAGATGCACTTTCTCTTCCATGTAGCCCGAGGTTCAGTAGTGTGCCCGGTGTGTATGAGCGCATAGAAATACGCAGGATGAGAATGAGGATTGTAGTAATGCACAGTAATGGTAGTTATTGATGGTGGTACGGTAAGAGCTCTTTTAGTTGCTGTAGGAGTGTGATGCAATCTTCCTTACAAGCCCTGGGCTCCACCTTACAGCAACATCACCACATGGCTTTAAGCTCCAAGTCAACTCTTTTATCTTGACATCAGGTTCAGCAGTATTTTTCAAGTTTTTTTTTTTTTAATTGAAGCCTTTAAAAGCCTTATAATCTGTTATGAGTTTGAGAGCATTGGTTTGCATGAATGAAGTTTTACAGTCAACTGCAAAATAGACTTTTAATTTTCTTTTTTATTTCATAATGGAATTAAAAAATCATATGGGGTCTTAGTATTAGCCAAATAAAGTAGGAAAATAACATAAAGCTTTGTTTAGTCATTTATTTAACATAAATGGAGGTAAAACACACACACACACACACACACACACACACACAAATCTTTGGGCAACACTAAGTACCCCCGTGATTAAAGCACTTTTAAATCTACTTTTAGAAGCAATAGCTTGAGGCATTTGTTTACTGCATGACTTCATCAGCCTCTTTCCTTGTTGAATGTTGGCTCATTTGTCTTTACAAAGCTTTACTTTATGAAGGTTTTAGGTAATTTTCTTATGTTCTTAAGGTCCTGCCTCAGTATTTGACTTGGAATAAAGTCTGAGCTTTGACAAGACCATTTCAAAATCTTCATTTGTTCATTTGTCAGCCATTGTGATTTACTGGTGTGCTTGAAATCACTGTCTTGTTGCAAGTATCAAGCAAGCTTTAACCATCAGACAGATGGAATTACAGTTATCTCCAGAATACTCCAGATTAGTTTACTCAATTAGAGTCAGATGCCCAGGTCCTTTGGCTGCAAAACAACCCCAAATCAATGCCCTCCATTATCACACTTGGCAGTGGGCAGGGGGAGAAGCTCATGCACTTCAGTGTTTGGTTTTTACCAAGGATGGTGCTGGACATTAAGGCCAAACAACACCACTTTGATTTCATCTGTCTCTAGAACTTTGTTTCAGAACTTTTGTAGTTTGTTGAGATGCAGTGTTGTAAGTCTCAGATGTGCTTCAACATTCCTTTGAGACTAGTTTCCTCCTGGCAGTTTTTCCAGATACACCTCACTTGCCTACTCTTCGTCTGTCATAGACTTTAACATGGATTTCAACACAACTTTAACACATTTGCTTACTGAGGCCTGGAAAGTTTGAGATATATTTTTTAGGCTGTTTTTTTTTTTGCTTTTTTTGTGAGCACTACACAGTCTCATCTTGGGTAAATTCCTTCGACATCAACTCCTGTTAAGACTGGGAAGTATCCTAAATTTTTTTTTCACTTGTGAATACTCTTACTTATGTCTTTCCCTCTTGGCATTGTGTTATAGTCTCCAAACCAGTAAATGCTTAAAATGTCTGCTTTTATAGAGTTCTGCTGATGATTATTTCATCTCATGCTGATAATTAGTAGCACTTCAGTGTAACGTACCTTCTTAAATCTTATGAAAGCAGTAAGAGGGTACTTTGTATTCCATTTTGCTTTTTTGAGTAAGTATTAGCATATTTAAAAAATGTATATGTACATCACCAGTATTCACTACGATAAGATGATTTTAATGTGGTTTTACACAAGAAAACCTTAGGATTAAAAAGGGGGTTCAAACTTTTGCACATGGATGTATTTCATTAGTCCCCCTCCCTGCAGAATAAAATGAGCTTTTCTTTTACTGTTTGTGTTTTTGTGCACTGGTTGTTATTGCTTGCCTTTTGTCACCTTTTCTAAGTTTCAATATTTGTTTCCCTTTGGAAGAAAAGAATGTTGTTCACCGAGGCTGTATATAATCAGCAAATTAGATCTCTATTAAATCCACTTGTTTCCATGATAAGTGTAATGAGGAAATGAGGCTGTGGTTAATGTACGAGCTGTTTTGCCTCCGACACTGGCTGTGTTTGTGATTTTTGGTGTCGTTGCAGTGAGGGAAGTATCAGTAGGAACAGGCAGGACTGAAGCTGCTGTTAACATTCTCCTCATTGAATCCAGATATGGAGTGTGTGCCAGGCAGCTATGATTCATTAATTGACTTAATGACAACCCTTAGCCTGTGTGTGTCTGTGTATGCATGTGTTTGTGGGTGTCTGTGCATTCTCGTCAACCACATTTTTTATCCAAACAATGGGTATTAAGTGATGTGACGGCCACTTAAAAGATGTGGTGACAGATTTCTCACAAGCCTTGTTTTCATTTTAATAACAATGAATTCCAGTGGAATTAATTATAATCAAAGAAACAACAGAAACACATCCTTCTAAATAACCTCACTCAGACAGAAAAAAAAACAACATAATTTAAAGCAACATAATTTTGTGTATTTGGAAATTATTTGGTCAGCTTTTCAATGGATTTAGTCTCTATCCGGACATTTCAGACACTACTTCTGTCAATACAGCAGTTACAGAAAACTCTCAAGGATTTTTTTTTTTTAATATGCTACTACTCAAGTAAACAAAGTCAAAATTTTTTTAAAATATCATCTCCTTCTGCATTCTGTAACTAAACTTGAGATCTTCTGGCCAACTGTAAACTGTCTGGCAGTTGGGCTCATTCAGGACTGTGTTTGCTGAAGGAAACGCAGCCTCACTTAAGTTCTTGAGGTGCTCCACTTGTTTTTGTATTGCATGCCAATGTGAAATAAGATTTCTAATGTCGTTTATAAAACTAATCTGGAGCTCAGCTCAGGTTAAATGAGTGCTACCATGTGGGTAGCATTCATTTAACCTGCTAACTATCAGTGAAGTTTTAATGATATTCAGTTTATGTTTTTTTTTTCAGCTTAAACCTTACTGCATTAAAAATGATATTTTTTTGATAATCTTTATTTGTCAGAATATATCTCATGAAACACACTCCAATGTGTCCTCTGCTCATCACTAGTTATACTAGGAGCAGTGGTCTGCTACAGCACTTGGGGGTTAAGGGCCTTGCTAGGGGCCCACAGTGGCTCACCTCTATTACCAACACAGGGGAGGGATCCTGGTCCTCCCCACCCAAGACAACCTCTGTAACCACTAGGCTACTACTTCCTCTGTAAAAGGCGAGAACTGTTTCTGAAATTACATTTAAAACACAGTGGAAAGAAAAGGGTACTTGAACCTCTTAACTTTTCTTTGCATTAATTCTCCATGAAATGTCATTTTGATTTTCATCTTACAGTGATAGACAAACATAATATACTTTATCTGAAAACACACATTTATTATTTTTGTGTCTTTATTGATTTAAATATTCACTTAGAGGGAAAAATGTTAGGGAAGAAGGAAGTGAACCCATAAAGAAGTTACTTCCACAAAAGCTATTTGGAGTCAGTAGTTTCATCACTTGGAATGGGTTTGGAGGTGTTATTCAGAACTACTTTAATTGTTTTATATAAAAGAAAAAACCCTCAAACATTTGAAGCTTGCTGTTGATAAGAAATATCTGCTCATGCGATCCATGCTTTGCAGTGAGGAGCAGATTCTGGACAGACGATCAATAGTTGGTAATCTACATACCAACTATTGGAAAGGATATGAGCCTTCAGGCACTTGTCTGTTAACATTTCGAGAAACTGTCTATAAACAGAGAGAATTTAGCACCGTGGCTATTCTTTCTACAAGCTGGTCCCCAACCAAGATGACTCCAAAGGCACAAACAGAATCCTTGATGAGATAATGAGCCCACAAGTAACAGTTTAAGGTTTGAAAACATCAAGGATTCTGGCAAACATCTCTGTTCGTGAGTCTACTATGTACAAGTCATTGAACAGTCAGGGTGCATATGGGAGATAATGACAGAGAAAGCCTCTTCTCTTCAAAGGAAACATTGTTGCATGCCTGAAATTTGCCAAAGAGCATCTTGGCAATCTGCAACACAACTGGGAATATGTTTTCCCTCTGGGCCTGGATAACTCACCATCTTCAAGGGAAAATGAATTCCTTAGTTTACAAAAATATCTTTCAGGATAATGTGCAGTGGTGTGCAATTTACAATCATCTTAATTGTGGAAGGAACTCCTCCACAGAATGACCTTAGAAACAGAAAACCCATCTTGTGGAGATGTGCAGTCAGGGCCTAGACTTTAAGACCAAACTGTGAAAGGACCTCAGCAGGAACGTTTGTACCAGACATCCTAATAACTGAAGCAGTTTTGTAAGTGATAATGGTAAAAAAAATAAAAAAATAAAAAAAAATCCCACTTGATGATTATGTAGATATCATGCAGAGCTTCTGAGCTTGCTTGAAGACGTTGCTGCCAAAGAAGATTCAACCAGCTATTAACTCCAAGGGTTCACTTACTTTTTCCTACACCTGATAATCTGATGTGTGTGTTTATTAGCTTTATGCCCTCAAAGGCTTGAATCAAAGGTATCAGACCTTCTCTTTCTTTGGTTTCTGAAGACTTTTCACTCTCCATCCAGAAAGGCTTCTTAGTTCCTCAATCAGCTAACTGAAGAAGAGTTCTGCATGGAAGGTGAAACATCTTCAAGGTCCAAGAAAGTAGCCTTTGATTCAAGGCTTTAAAGGATTACCATGCACTGCCTGACTGAAGTCTACACCACTATGTATCATTTTATGGCAAATTAATGCAGTCAACCAGTTATTTCCAAGGGCTTTGCATATGTTTTTTTTTTCTCCACTGTAACTGATGAAGCAGGAGCAACAATAAACCACGAGCATCTTTTACAAAGCAGTCAACTTCACTGTTGAAAATTTGTTTTCAGGCTTGAAAATTGGCTTGCAAACCACTTTAAGATAATGCAATAAAACTCCTATTACAGTTTCAAAGGTTATAGTTCTTTTTATATTCACACTTGAAGTTTAGGAAAGGAAATTTTCCCCACTTTACAAGCCCTTAAAATGACATTGTAAAAGTTGTTTTTATTTATTGCATTCCTGCTTGTAAATTAACTTCCCTCACTCAAACTTAGTTTGCCAAAAGTGAATTGGCTTCCACTTTCTGCTGCACAAAGTTTTATTGTGATTTCTTAAATATTAAACTGTTCTTTTTACAGGCTAAGAGGGCTCAAATGTGCCAAAAGCTCTTTGGATGAGCTTTTGTGTGGTCTCTCCTCTCAAATTCAGATCCTTTGAAGATCTGAGTGTGCAGTGTCGGTCTGTTATTAGTATGTCTAAAAAAAAATGTGCTTAACCTTCATGATGTGTATGTGTGAGAGAGAAAGAGAGAGAGAGACAGTGTAACTCTGTAAGTATATGTGTGTGTATGTGTGAATTGGTGCCACTGCTTCCAGAAATCTGAGAAATCCTTTCAAGTGGGAGGAGATAATGTGATTTTTACAAGAGGAGGAGAGAGCAGCTCCCCACCTCCTTCACCAATAATCTCTTTCTAAGGTTTTTGCAACATTTACACACAAAATATACAATATCCTTGGTTTGCCAGTCTGCTCATAACTTCACCCAAGGAGTCATGATGGTGCACATCTATCCAGGCACTAATGTACGTCTTCAGCACAGAGGGATGGCTATGCTCCTGGATGATTAATAACAAGATTTATGGGCCCACAGTGAAACCGAAGCGAAGGAATGTAGCCTCCACCTACTCCCCCTGTTCTCTGGCTGGCACACAGCTAAATACAATCAAGATTTGGAGCAAAAGCCAATGGTGCTGAACTAATTTGAGCCAGTTTCTTGGAGCTCTTTGTTTGTGTGAGAAGTTAATGGCCAGAGCAAGGTTTTGTAGGAATATTTCACGTGTCTTTGGGATTTTTTTGGAGCGAGGTGTGATGTGTTCAGAAAATGATTGTAATTGCAGACATTCCCCCATGGAGCTCTGCAAGATTCGTAGTGGGTAGGCTGCCATTCAGTGGGACTCCATGATATATGTGGCACAGCTATGACCAGTGTGTGAGGGCTACACCATCAATGCCTGTGTGCCACACACAAGGAAAGAAATAGATGTCGGTACAGATTTACATAATTGAAACACTTCATTTTGTTAGGAGCTCAGCAGGTCTGTATGGTGCATTAGCTGAACCATTTCTTTTCTATTTGTGTAGAAGGAAAATTCATAGCACATAATGGTGTTTTTTAGTTTAACTAGTCTGATGAAGGAAAGGGCATAATGCACTACAAGGCTTGCACATTGTTTCACTTAATGATTTGGTACAAAAACAGGGTCCATCAAAGGCCGAGTTTTCGATGGATGTTGCGCAAAAATGGGTAAAAAACCTTGACTTTGTTAGCAAGGCTGTCAATAATTCATGTAGATGTTTAAAAATCATCTTCCCCAACGAGAGACTGAAGGAGAGCTGAATATTTCTCCTTCTAGAGTGCTGAATCCTTTTATGTCTTCAAGGAATCCGGAGGAATTTCAGCACATAGAGGGCAAGGATGCAAGCAAGTTAGACACCTATGACCTCCAATCCCTCAGAGAGCAATGTATCAAAACTATCATTCATCAGTAGCTGATATAACACACATGGACAAAGGATTTCTGTGGGAAACCTTTGCCAAGCACTGTAACATGAACTTTTATTCTAAATGCCTCATTCCTGTGTATATTAAAAAAGAGGTTTTATGTATACCTTGTTTAGAGCCAACATCAATATGTCTGGGCTGGGTGTTGAACAATCACACAATGGAAACATGTACTCTGGTCACATATAGCTTCTTGTTTTGTGAAAAATCAAGGTCTCTGATGATACAAGGTTGCATCAGTGGACATGGTTAAGATCATTCACACTTTTTTGTTGCACTATTAATGCAGAAAAGCACATGGAAATATTAGGAGACCACATTTCCTTCAAGAGGACATCCTTTCAAGGGGTGTGTTTGAAAACCTTTTCAACATTAAAATGAAAACTACATTCTGAGCACATTAAAAATTAGTGAATGAGGAGAAAGAAGATACAGAAACACTGCAAAAACAGGCCCTCTAGAAATAAGCCTGATATTACTAAATCTTGTCAAAACTATTTTAATTCAAGCCAGAAATCTCTGCCAATGTGGTAAAAAATACTGCTAAATATTAATAATAGTGCTAATATTACTAAGATATTACTTAAATAGTCTTGTAATTATCTTTAAACAAGTTTTTTTTCAAATATTCTTAGAAATGAGTTTTTTAGCTAGCCTAACTGCAGTCCTGTCTTGTTAAAATAGTGTCAGTTCTGCTCATCATTGGAGAATTTTGAAATCGAAAATGCAATATCAATGACCAGTAATGTTGCACACCTTAACACAAGCTTGGAAGTGGAATGCACCTATATAACCACTGAAATATCTTTGACTGATTGCTTTATGTTCTCAGTGGTAGAATACAATTAAAATGTTAAAATTATTTATCCTTCAATGATTACTAGAGTATTTTTGAATTGAACTGAAGTGTTGTATGAATGAATAGCAACATTACAAACTGCTAAAAGTGTTACTGCTCCAACTTACTTTCTGGATAATATTACAAGCCTGAAATTCAAAAATGGTTTTATTTTACAAGTGAAATATACTAAAGAAAGAAAATGATTAAATATTTTGCATTTAGATTGTCTGCACAGACATAAAAATTAAAGTAAATGTAAGATTGGTGCTTGTTTCTGCATTTTTCACAGGTGTAACACAACAATGATTTTTTTCTTTTAGCCCCAGTCTTATGTTGTGTAGTCACAGATGCTCTGTCAGAACTGCCTCACCCTTTTTAGTTTACAACCCCTGGAATCTGGTACCAACTGTGGCGCATGCATGCACTCAACCTGTTCTAATTTAACCCTTTGACACTCCACCTGCTGCACCCACCAAGACTTTACACAACAACCTGCTCCACATACTCTGCACTCCAGGCATATTTGACCTCCGTGTTTCTATTATCTCCAGGTCAGTTTAGGCTGCACAGACACCCACATGCACACAGGCATATCACTGAAAGGGCTAATCTCAAAGCAACCAGAAAATTCACAATTATCTCAAAGGTTAAATGTCACTGTGACTGGAATAAGCTTGAATAAGCTTGAAAGCAATTCTCCAAATGTTTGTCAGTCTGGGTTCAAAAAGAAGCGCCACATTTCTAAAACCAGTTTTCAATCATCATTGTTGTTATGGAATAATCAACATAATCTGAAAGTCTAAATATGGTACACACCTCTACTCATTATCTTAACTGCTACTATGATAGTAAAAGTGCCTTTTCCAGAGTAAATTGCTCAGCATTGTGGGGCGTAGCCATCTGTTTACTGCAGCTTATATGGAATGTGTCAGATCCTTCTCATGGTGGCATATTGTTTAGAGTAACTGGTTCTGTGGTGTGTCTGACCCAACTACATGTTATGTCTCAACAACATTTGAGATCTGTGGAGGGAAAGAGAAAAAAAATAGACACTTTCTCTCTTGACACAAGTCAGACCATACCACTCCTATTTTTGCTTATAGACAGGAAAATCAACTTGCCACACATTGTCCAACATTTCATTGAGAAAATTTTCTCAACCCTCACCTTTATTTTTCATATTCAGTGATAACTAAAAACTAAAGTTGCAGCTGCTTTCCATTCAATACTGACGTGTTGAGTTTTACAGGTTAAATCTGTAGTATGCCACAATCACTTTTAAAACTGTTGTATAATTTATCATTTGCTGTCACAGACCACATTTTAAGCTTTGAAAATGCCTCTGGTAAAATCTAATTAGTATTCACAAATGAAATTCAATGTGTCTAAATGTGACTTTGGCAAAAAAAATAAAAAAATAAAAAGCTAAAAGTGTTACTGCTCCAGCTTACCAAAACTTGATTTTAGTGCAGTTATTAGCATTAGTTATAGCAGATCAATGACAGTTGCTTGTGTCTTTCAATCCAATCAATGTTTACACTATTTACTATGATTCATATATATAATTCATATATCCATAAAGCAGGTTTGATAAATCAAGGTGCTTGGAGTGTTTTTATTTTTTCAGTATCTTCTTATGTTGTATGTTGAAAATCAATAAGGACAATTGTTTTACAAAATTTTTACAAAACAGTAACTTAATGGCATTTGATAGTCTTGCACGATCTCCAGCTGTCTTCTGCTTTAGGGGTCAGTAATTATTACACACTTACATTAAAATTGGAGAAAGTCATCTGCAGAAAATTTGCTAGAACAAGATGCATTTTGAAGTTCTGCGTCACAGTGCAATATTTCTAGTGCTCTTTCCTCATAGCTGAAACATTTTAGAATTATCAGAAGCAGCTCTCTATTTTAAATATGTGGAAATATATTTTAAGAATGTGCTGAATAGTTGGGTAACAAATGCAAAACCTTTGTCAAACAAGATGTTTCAGGAGAAGGGTTTTCAGTGGGAGAGAGTAACCCCCATGGTTATGCTTTGTAACTTTGCACACCTGTTACATACAAGTCCATAAAGCATAACATGTCCATTTTAAAACATATGGAACCCTTGATGACACAGTATCAGGTACCATATGGGTATAAGGGAATGGACTTTGGTTTATGTTCTTTTTCAGTAAAGAAAAATGGCCATTTTCATTATTAGATTGGAAGACTTGTAACAAAATATGCCTAGTGGTGCATTTTTCCTCTGAGGGCTCTTGCCTGGTGGTGCGATTTTCTGTTTCTGCATCCTGTAAACAGAAGCCTATAGAAAAAAATGTGACAGCTCAAGAACAAAGATGTCTATCACTCACTCATGCCTCTCAACCTATTTTTCTTAAATTTAACGGGGTTTAGGGTGTATAGGATGACTTAGAATTTAAAAAAAATAGAATGAAAGACAGCTTTTGTCTGCTGGGGACCCTAAAAGAAAAGACACAAAAACTGCTGGGAAGAATAAACCCCTTTGGTATATCTTCATCACATGCACAAAGACATGCATGAACAGACACACTCACTCTTTAAAATATATACACATGCATTGACCTCGCTTTCTTATCTCTCCCACTACTTACACACAAATGCATGCCCACACACACACACAC
>JAOWBL010000011.1:9539498-9582271 GCA_028564865.1 Zenarchopterus dispar | reverse complement strand
ACACACACACCCTTCCCACACACACCACACACATACAATACACAACCCCCCAGCTGAAATGCCATGTCTACTCTGAGACCATGGTTGAAAACAGGGGGTGGAATTAAAAGCACGGAGTGAAAGAAAGAGGAGGAATGGGGTGGAAAAAACAACAACAATAATACAAACCAGGAAAGGAAGTGAGGCTGAAAAGAGGGAGACGTGTTTGTCAAGTGAGAACAAGGGTAAGGAATGGGAAGACCTTGGAGGATGAGAAAAACAGCAAAGACATGGCTGAAAATAGAAAGTGTTTTTATCCCCCCTTTGAGAGCAGTTTGACTCTCTGGAGTGTAAGCATCAATGTTGGTGAATATGCTTTGACACATTTTTTTCTACTGGCTACAGGAGTTCTTGTTGTCTCTGCAGGTGCCTTGCAAATTCATTGTAGCTATATGCAGTTCACATATAAGTTAGTTTAACAGCTCTTTTACAGAGTTGCTTTTTTAAAATCACTTTACTCAAGCGAACCTGCAAAAATAACAATAAATCTGTCTCTTTAGTTATTGATTCTTGATTTTATTGCATTTTGAATTCATTTGTCACCACAGAAACAAACTTATCTCCACACCACTCTTTGTAGTCTGCGTCTAAGAGATGCATGCCTGAGGAGGCTTGCTCATGGTCCAAGACGCTTTGTGAGGCCTTGTGAAAGGCTCCCTGAAAGGAGCCGCCAGTCCATGCCCGGCGGATTTAGGGGAGTGAGTTTAGGGGGTCAGCATGCTCACCCCGGGGATAAATGCCTTCCATTGTCTCTTCTAAGGAGATGCTCTCAGTAGGGAGTCTATAAAACCCCAGTGGCAACACTAACACCCAGAACTCTGGGGCTCCCCAGGGGAACACCCCAGGAGCCCCAGCCTGGGACTTGCTCACAATCTGTGGGGGAAGAAACAGCTGAGGGAGACCCCTTTATGGTTTGTTAGCCTGGTTGGTTCATCATCAGTCTGAGAAATGTGACATGGCTATCTTTGATGAGTTCATATCTGCTTGTGATGATGTGAACCCATTTGAAGGGGTCAATGAATAAATGAATACAAGCTCGCCCATTCAGAACACCCACAAAGGTGTAAACAAACAGAATCTTTGGCACCTTGGAACAAATTTTTCTTCAGTGTGAACAGAAAATAGATGCTTGGCTAAGCAGATCCTTGTTTCAGAGTATTTTCATACTCCACACATATTTACCTGTATATAAAAATAGACTATGTGAGAATTTGTTCTGTATGTTTAGTGTGTCTGTTCAGGAAGTAGAGGGGGTAGCGTCTCATGGGCTCTTTTGTGGAATGTTTCTGCTCACCCCTTCTAGGATCCATGAGATGGGCAAACATGAAATCAAAGTGGAAAAGCTTCACAAAGGAGTGGAAGGAGGATGACTAGGCTCTTGATGGGGGTAGAAAGTGGGGGGCTGGTTTGTCCCTGCACCCAAGGCCCCGAAAGCACCAGGCCCCACAACTCCATGAAAGAGCCCTTATGAGGACCTGGCTGTTCCGCCTGCATTGGATTAAAAGCACAAACCCACAGGCTGCCAGCACAATATGACAGTGTCCTATTTTATCATCCTCTTCTAGGACAAGCAAGCACTTCAGCATGTTTTCCTTTCCGGTGGATACATTCACATTGTTTGTCTCACACATGATGGGATACTGTCAAGTAGAAAGAGAAAATTCAAGGTATTTTCATCAAATCGCATTAGCTACGTAAACCCCTCAACCTCATTAAAGCCACCTGCCTAATATTGTGCAGGCCTCCCTTGTGTGAGTAAAACAGCTTTAACAACAGGAATCATCTCTCAACTTCCTGAGAGTTTCTGACACTAAGACACTGGCATCCCATCCTTTAGACCTTCAGATTATGGGATGATGTCCTCAGGGGATCATGCTTTTTCCAGTTCACACAGCAGGTACTTGATTAGATTGTTGTCTGGAGAGTTTGGAGGACATATCCTGGGCTTGGACTTTCTATAACCTTACAGATAAGCGATGGGTGTGTCTGACACTGGGTTGGTGCTTGCTCATACCTTTGTCAAACAAATCATTTTTTTTTACTGCACAGGTATACAAGAAAGACTTGTCAAGTTCGAAACAGCTTTTATACAGTTTCTCTGTAATAATAGATGGTAAATTAGTTATGACAGTGGCAGTTATCAATGCTTTGAACAGCTGATGTGCTTCCCACCACCTTTGTTAGAATTCTATCTGTCAGAATTCCAGCCAACAGGGGAATATCAAGGGCATCAGTGAGTGCCTGTATATTTTTTTTATTGGGAAAAGGGCTTGCTTTTAGTTACCGTCCTTATTATTATTATTATTATTATTGTTCTTACTGTAGACTGTATAGCAGCTATTTGACTGGCTGTAAGATTATTTGAAGCCTGGAAAGCTGGACTTTTCTTAACTTCTAACTCTACAAACACAATTAAAGTGACACAACACATCCAAAATAAAGTTTGGCAATTTTAAGTAAATGGACAGCAGCCCCCCCATGAATGTCAAGGCCCATGTTTTCCTACTACAATATTGCATTGCAATTAGACTATCAATATTATTCAAAGTAGAAAAGGTGACTGCCCTGTGGACATCTGTTGTGACGAAGTCTAAAAGGAAAAGGCAAACGAAGTTGGAATTGTTCAAGCTTTTCTACTCCATAGTTTAATTTAATGAAGGAAAACCTCTGCAAAAAGAAAGAATGTTCCCAGGTAAAATGAATATAGTGTTTTTCTCAAGTAGATAACAATTATGTTTTGAATTGTCTGATGTTATTCTCTTTCATCTGAAGGTCAAACATTACATACATGCTGTAGTTTTGTTCATTGTGTCTGAATTAAGCATATGAGGATCATTAACATCACTTATGAAAACAACTGCTTTGAGTGATAAAGAGATACAATGAAGCAGTGTCAGTTGTGATTGAAAAATCTTTTCCTAAAACTAACCAAATAACCAAATAAGTCTAATTCCTAAACTTAGCCAGTAGACGAAGTTGCTCAACTAAGACAATGTACTTGCAACACTTAATACCTAAATCATGATAGGAAACCTGTGTGAATAGTAGCTTCAATAAAACATGATGTTTTCATACTTTAGTCTTTGTAAGTCCCCCAACATTCAAGTATTTGAGTAGCATTACTAACACAGTTTTTATCCCCACTCAGCACCATTTACAGTACTGCGCAAAAGCCTTAGCAGCTTTTCATTTAACTAAAATATTAACATCCATTTTTTTTTTTTTTAGAATCTAAGATACGAACAGAGAATAGAATAGAGCAAATCCTGGCTTCTTAAACCTAAACAGAATGTAATCCTAGTTAATATCATGTCAAACATTTGTATGAAACAATCTTATTTAAAAGAAAGTTGCATGTGTGCGTGATTGTGAAAAAGGTCATACAAAATACTGACTTTTTCTTGTGTAAAAATTAGCTTGAGATCAACTGGTAAAGTTTTTTCTATGTATGATGTTGAGATTTTTTTTCCAAGTAAAAATTAAGTTTCATTTTCATTTGAGGGAATACTTGATTAATTTTAGGAAAAACTGACGAGCTTTCATGGATGCATATCCCTACTATCAGCAAAAGCAATGATACTTGCTCACAGATCTAAGATGGACATGATACTAAGGATGCATTCACACCACCAATTGGAAAGGCTAGTTCATTTTGGGAGGTGTGAATGCCAAATCAAATTCAGGATGAAAGAAGTGATCTACCTAAAAATGTAGGTCTGGACTGCTTCAAGAGGACCAAATTCAGCACATGGACTGCAATGTGGAGTATTTTGGGTGAACATCACCTTAAAGAAATGCATCTGTAGCACAATAGCCAGCAGAAATGTCTAGTGGTCAGTCATGGAGTGAGAATGAGGTTGAAGCTCTCAATGAAGTATGGTCAGATGAAGCTATATCACTACTGCTGCACAAGAACAACAGTGTTTATGAACTGACTAGTAGGAAAGTTGTGCTTTATTACCCATTAAATGAGTGAGATTTCTTCTTCATTGTTTGTCTTGTTATCACCTTCAGTAATTCTTGGTGCACCACCACCACAGGCAAGAAGGGAAATATATTCAGAAGGTTTAGCTTAAAAGCAAACTCAGACTGGCTCAGTGTTGCATTCCCAGTCGAACTGAGTCCCCAGTCATACTTATTCTACCAAACTTTTAGTTGTGAAAGCAACCAAAGACTGAAGAAAGTAATGATGAAAGAGAAAACAAGATAGTGACTGATTAAGAGACAAAGCAAGAGTTAATCCTGAACAGTGTTGAAAAACGTCCACAGATATAGAGCATTTCTTTGATCTGCATTAAAAAATGTTAATCATCCAACGCCAATATTATCACAGTTTTTTTTCTGTTTGACTTATAAGGAAGGTTAAAAAATAAAAAAACAGATAGTCATTAAAACTTCGATAAGTACATAGAGATATACAGAAACAGAAGTGAACAGTATTTTTTAAATTACTAAAATATGGAATGATATTTGTATAGAAATTTGAGTACATGTTGGCTAAAAATGAAAAAAAAAATGGATATTGTCCCAAATCTTTTGAAATGTTCAACATATGGAATGCCAAATATTTTTGGCTGCACATTAATAATTTCATGGTTAAAGCAATGTCCACGTAATTGACATGTCTGTTCTGCTAACTAAGTGATTACAGATCTGACGTGCAGAGAGAGCGTGACTCAAAGCGACCATGTTCTGGGTATTTTAGCAATTATACTGTAAAATGTGTATCACTTCGCTGAAAGACCTTTTGTGGTTTCCGCCCGCAGGGCATTGTTCTTCAGTTTGGTGCACTGTTTGAGAATTACAAATGTCTGCATGTCATCTTCATTTAGCATGCCTCTGAATAATGCACGCTACAGTATGCATATATTTAAATCATTGACAGCTTCTCAAGACTGCTTCTAAGTCTTCACAAGTACAATACACAACAGCTTTGACTCTGTCAGACAGTGCACACTTGCCACCTCCAATCACTGAGTTCCTTAAACCTGGATGTGGATCATCCATTTTTTTTCCAGAGGTAATGATGTATAGATAATAATGGTAACAGTTAGTCTGGTCTCTGTATTTGGGGAGATTGATGTTGGATGAATAACTAAGAAAAAAATAGAGTGAAAAAGAAAAAAGTATTTTATAAATTAAAAAGAATCATCTCTACCAGTATTTTTCGATTTTTTTTTTTTTTTTTTGTTAGCGTATACACCAACCCATGTGCTAATTTAGCATAATATGTGGCTTTTCTGTGATCCATGTTTATATCTCTGTATTTTCAGGACTGGGGGATAGATATCTCAAAACCTTTGTGGCTTTGCAGTTTCCTTTGTCACCAGAGTGAGACCCTCATCTAACAGCGATGTCTGCTGGGGATTGGGAGGTGCGGGGCGAGGTGGATGTCTGCTCAACCCTCCGTCCCATAACTGATATGAAATAATCCGGCAGTCCTTCATTTGTGACTTGGGGGAAGGGATCAAGCAAATCTTTCAACACAGTCTTTGACACCCTCTGTGTTAACACCCCTCTATTTTAAGATCTTTGTGTAAGAGTGTGTGCAGGTGTGTATATCTGGGTGGTTGTTTTAAAGCACAATTTGAAAGATAGCGTTAGAATGTTGATGAAAGCAGCAAATTTCAAAAACACTTCTTCCATTTCCCCCCAAAAAACATATTTTTTTCTTGCTGTATGTGTTTTGTCCTAATTTTTTTAGAAAAAAGTAAGAGTATTTTGTGAACTAACTGTTGACACTTATTTTGCTTAAAGCAAGGAAACAACCAATGCCATAATACAAAGAAAAACACTTAAAACCATTCCTTAGAACATTTTCCAATCACATACATAATTAAAGAGAATGTTTCTTTTTTATAATTTGTATCTTCTTTTTTCAATGATAACACATTGAAGTCAATGGAAAAATGCCCAATTCTTATTTTATTATTATTATACCATGTGAGATTAGATTTTTTTTCATTAAATGATTCGGCTATCTTAAAAAAGAAGACTCTAAGTTATGATTTCAGTACCTTGCAGTCTTCACAAACATTACCTGACTGATGATGCTCACCTTTTGTTAAGACTCTAAAGGTGTTTTCACACCTGCCTTATATACGGTTTGCACTAAGTTTACAAATGTAAAACTCTGCAACCCAGACTGAAGTCTGGACCAAATATAAAACATTTTCCAACAAATAGTGGTCATTGTGGCATGAATCAAGCTGGACCACAGTTTGATTTTATTTCTGTTGTGAAAGCATGTAAAGGACCTTCTGGACCTGCTATTGTGGAAGCTGCACTGGGGTTTTAGCAAAACCTGAAAGTTAATAAAATGAGTCATTGCAGATGGGGACAGAACGCATTTACTTCAGTTTGTGGCAAAATCTGTCAAAATAGGCAAAATAGTGTAGGAATTTAGATTTAATTCTTCAAAGTTTTTGGACGGTGAAATAGTTTATTTATTTAATGAAATCCTGCTGAAATGAGACCAAAATCTGAGCATGTCAGTTTTCCCAGCATTCTCACCTCAGACACAAAACGCTCAGGCTCAAGGCTGAAAACATGAATTTATCCCTTTTAAAATAGGCTGTTTTCAAAACCATATATTACATACTGCACTTAAGCTGTATACAGTATGTACTGCATACTGGTCCAGTGGTCTTGTTGGGATTTAGTACAACTGTAAAAACAAGTACGCTACAACTAAAGCCAGTCATGTGAATACTTTGACCCACACCTGCTGTGGTGGTATATTGCATCATAGCATATATTATGTGAGAAAAACAGATCGGTTGCACATTAGAAATTTTCCCAGAAGAAGCTAAATATCTGGATACCTTTTACATAATTTCAGATTGATACTACATATTGTGTGCTATGTTTTAGCAAAATTATTTCACAGTACTAGCATAGAATGAAGTTTTAGAAATGGCCACAGTCTTTGATTTATTCGTACTTCTTTGTCTTCTTTGATTGTTGCCACCTGTGTCCCAAAAGCCATGTTTCTACCAACAGTCGAGGGTCTCCATCTTGTCTTTGCAGTTCATCTGTTTGCCTTGTCTACTTATCACTCGGAGCTCCTGGCCTCTGTTTCATTGATCTTCTTGCCAGTTTGTGTTCCCCCAATCTCTGTTGTTGTTGTTTTTTTTTTTTCTTTTTAGGATTTTGTGGGATTATCCTGCTCACACAAGGTTTGTTGTTATTGTAGTTTAAGTTTTTGTCGCCACACCTGCCTCTTGTCTCTGGGTCCTTACCAACACCACCCGGAAATCCTGCAGGTTAGAGTCCCTATGTATCTTTATTTTTCTTATTGGTGGCAAAAATCAGCAAATGGACAAGGTGGACATCGCTGCAACCCCATCACAGCTGGTAAATTACAATAACTATATGGTTAGAAAATGGGAGTAGAGGGGACAAAAGTAACTGATTTCTCCATCTGAACACACTTTTATGGTGAGAAATTAAAGAAAAAGAAAACTTAAAAATCCACCTATCTAATGTATTTATACATTTCTTCTTATTCAGGATCACAAAGCTCTGCTTAAGCATGTCCCAGGTGTCTTCTGGTGAAGGGCAATGGTACATCTTGGATATGTCCATTGCAGCAAACTTAAAAAAGAAAATGCAGTTAAATGATGTCAGTAAGGACCCACGCAAAGGTGGCCAAAAGTCCCCTGCCTCCTGTGGCTCTGGACATGTTTTTCTTCACTCTATTAGGTCACCAACATGAGGTCACCTCTATTTACCATCCTCTTCCAGTCAAGCATTTCATTCTAACCCAGGTGTATATGTGTGCATTTCCATGCATGTGAGAACATGTGCACATGTACAGTACGCATGGCAGTTAGTGCCCCACTCCAGACTGATTGCCTGTTTATCCTGATGAAGAGAACAGGGGTCCCACTACTCTGGATAGAAAAAAAAATACCTTAGTGTGTGTCTCTGTAAGTGTTTGCACGGGCTTGTGCGTGTTTACCCACACAAGTGTGCATTTGTGTGTTTATCCTGCTAAGGCCTGTGATGTCAGCACTGTCTGGCGACAGGCTGATTAATGTCTGAATGTTTTCCAGCTATTTAGCCTGGAGTCTGCTCACTGGGCACACAGACTTACAGCCAAACAGGAAGAAAAGGATGGAAATAAGAAATGATGAGACGACAATGCAGATGTTGACTTAAAGAATGCGAGTACATATGAGGGGCAGAAAAAGAGATTGTAATTAACATCTGTAAAGGGGGCAGAGATGGTGGAAAAGTTTGGGGAAATGTCTGCTTTTATTAAGATGGGCATTGCAGTCATCTTGATCGTGAGGCTGTCTGGAGTAGTTAGTGAAGAACAGTGTGATACCAGAAGCTCAGTAACTTGTGATGGGAACATCTGACTAATAACCTGTAATAAGCAGAGTCTTGCAATGACAGTATTCTGTGGAATTATTAAAGGACTCTCTAGGTCTTGTTTGGTGTGTTTGGCACAAAAATCTCTTAAAACTTTCTTTCTAATATAACATTCTCTCAATTTGCGCCCTTACAATAACATCCATCTTCCATTGTCTCCCCTTCCTCAGTGTCTACCATCTTCCTCCACCCTCCTATACAACAGCCACTCGAGTGAATTTCCAGTTAAAGGTGGCAGAGAGAGCGGGACGGAGCTGAAAAAGAGATGGCGGTGATGGTGTGTGTGGAGTGAGACATTTGTTCTGCGATTAGCCAAGACTCCCGGCTCCTCCGGTGCAGTCTGGAGTTAATTAGCAGAGCCATTACCCAGCCTTGTTCATCCACAAAGATGAGCAGACAGCAGCTGTAATCTAACCACATTCTGGCAAAGACGGGCGGATCAAATGTTTTAGATTTGCTAACTAGCACTGCAAAATGGTTGAATCAATTCTACTTCGAATAAGCAGTTTTAGCTTAAAGAATTGTGCCCAAGTGCCATTTTGTTAACCAAATCTCACAAAGATTTGTTGTCTTCACATATTCATGTCAGGATGAGTGGTTACAAGTGGGATGGAATAAATACAGATGTAACTTTTGAAGAGTATCACTTTCTTTCCTTCTTTTTTCCTCCATCTCTGCCTTCTCTCAGATGCCATATTAGCAACTGTCCTGATTGTGTCTCTCTGGGCTCACAGCTAAGACAAATCTCCAGGAAGCACGAGGCTGAGGAAGGAGAATTCGGCTTAGCTGAGAGACGGCATGGAAATGGGGGTGCAGGGGCTTCAGCTTCTCTTGCCCCCCTCCCTCATGTCCCTGTCTCTTTTTCTCTCTCTTGCGGTAACTTTTCATTCTGCACCGTGGAAGATTTACTGTAATCTGGCAGATCAAAGGCGTGCATCGCAATCCTATTCGCCTAATCCAGTTTGATGGTGACTTTTGCACATGTAATAACACTGGCAAAAAGAGAGATTGCTTTTGAGCTAAGTTTTTTTCCCTCCTTCTTTTGTCACAATAATAGTCATATCTATGAAAACAGAGTTGGAGCCTAAGCTATTTTAGGCTGCAATTACATTTTACATAAATAATAGTGTCAAAACAGTTATTTCATGCTCGCTCATCCATACAGTATGGATTATGGTACTGTTATCTTTTTTTCAGCATTTTCATTAAATTTTTACTTATCTTTTCTTCCCACCACATGATTCTTGATGCCTAATGTTTGCATATCTCTCCAGTTCCAGTCAGTTAAAGACTCTGCCACATTTTAGCTTCCAAACATCTGGTTATTCGGTGACCCCTGAAGCTTCTTGAGGGGCTTTAATCAAGTCCTCATCATAACCAACAGCCCACAGCCCTTGTAGATGTAATTCATTTGATTTATCTAAATAGGAAACAATTAGCACTGACGTCCCTTGGAGGGATTTTTGATTTTCTCTCCTCCGGTACTTACTCTTATACTAAATTGAATCTCTTTGAAGGGGCAGATGGCAGAAAAAAACTGGCAGTGGTTAACTCATTTATCCTAAGTTTTAGTTTCTGCCCCAAAAAGGTGAAAACAGGAGAATATTACCTGGATGAGGCAAATGTATGTTATTTTATTAACATACAATTGTCTTTGGTTTCTCTCCTCTCTTCAGGACCAAACTACTTTCCTATATCAATATAATGCATCTATGGTTTACTTTTTGTGCTCTTCTTACACTTACTGACTGCTGACTTCTCTTTGTCTTTCCTTTTTTTTCCCCAGCTCTCCTCAGCCGGCTGCAGCAGCCCTGGTAGCTGTCATCTCTGGATTCATTGTGACAAACAAATCTGCACTTCTTTAATCTTTTATCTGCCATCTGTTTTTGCATTCACTCATTCTGTGATTGTTTACATTCACTGCTGTGATTTTAACACCAAACATCATGTCATTGTTTTTATCAGATCTGCTTACTCAAATTTGTAATTACGGTAAACAACAAGTGTATAATAGTGTATAATTTGATCCTTGTGCCTTCTGATCTCATTGGATAATTGTGCTTAGCAATTATTGTCTCATTCTAGAAACACAGATGCATACACAGGAATGGAAAGCAGGCAGATTGGAGATACTGTGGAAAACTGCAGTTGCTCTGCTTAAAATTCAGAATGCAGTTTAAGTTTCTTCTCTTTTCTTTTATTCAGTGAAAACTTTGATGGCTCCATCATTGAAATGCATCCTGCTGCTTCAAAGCACTCCCAGATGCATATGCAGTCTCTAGTCCTTTGTCATGAGAAAACGTGAGCTTCAAGGCTGAGAGAGGAGAAAGCTGTGGAGTAGGGAGCCTCTAGTGGTCGCTGGAGGAGTAGCACCTTCTGAGGTTGGTTCAGAGTTCCAGACCTTGTTGTTGTGAAATACTAGTACTAGATGATGCAAGTGATATGCAGACCTCATTCAAAGGATTTTTTTTTAGCACAGGGTGTTAAAAAAGAGATACACTTGCAACTGCGAAGAAAAACAACTTTTTTTCTTTATGTCTGACATTTAAATTGAGGAAACATTTTCTATTACAGATTATTTAGAGTTCTATTTTTGTAAGGTGTCACAATATTTTATTAAAAATCATTGTTCTTTGACAATTTTTCATTATTTTTTTAAAATTAGAAGTTTAATTACCATGTGTTCATATTCAGTGGACTTGCCTTTAATCTGTTTAAATTGTAGGAAATCTATGGGATAGCTCTCCAAAAGCTTCTCTAAGTAACTCACAGATTTTTGGCCCATTCCTCCTGACAGTACTGGCGGAGCTGGGTCAAGCTGTCATTTGATGCAGGATGAGCTTTACGCTAATTGACATCTGCAGAGTCCTAACTGTAGTTTTTTGTGTTTGGGGGGTGTGGGGGGGTTGCTGTGCATGGCTTTTCAGTGTTCCACAAATTTCCTGCAGGACTGAGGTCCAGGCTTTGTTGATGTGATATATCCTCATGGTTGTCTTTTCCATCTGCTTTGTGAAGTGCATCAGTCACTCTGGCAGCAAAACAACCCAGCAACATGGTGCTGCCACTCACAGAGAAGCCAGACTTGTGAAAATCCACAGGTCTTCTTCCGATGTCATGATTAATTTTGGTTGACTTTTCTGTGATGTCACACAATGAGACCCTTGTGTTTCAAGGTTTAAAATAAGTCCACAGGTGTGCCTCTGATTAACTCGTATGACGTCAATGAGCCTATGAGAAACTTCTAATGCCAGATCATCATCATGCAAAAGTCTCCAAATTTTTTAAGACCACAATCAACTTAAAGTATGAAACGTTTGACATTCAAGAATAATCAGAAAAAAATAACGATAATCATGAAGCCTTACTGAACTGAAGCAGACCTGGAAAAAATAGGTTTGTGCCTTTTTTGAAACTGTGTATAAACTTGTGGATTATCAGATAGACACATTAGCTTTTAATTATTAAATTATACCTTTTAAATTTTGCATTTGCTCAAACTGATGTCACACTCAAGAAAAGTGGAAATTTAACTCAATAATACCAGATGGATCATATTTGATACATGGATTTCTGAGACCTCTGTTCCACTTAAATGTCAAAAAGAAAAAAAGGTTTTAGACAATATAATTTTAAAAAATGTAAAACAAATAAATAAAAAAAAAAATAAAATTAGTAAATGTATTTATAATGATACACAAAATATTTAGAAAATGTCAAATATAAAATTAGGGGATTTTTTAACTTAAATTTAAAATAAATACTTGAAATTAAAAAAAAAGATTTTCTGTGTCTCAATTCATAAATCAGGCATCTAAGGGTTAACACAAAAACATTTTCTTGTAGTGCTCTTGAAACTAACTGAAACTCAATTATTTACCCATCACGTCTTTAATTTAAAAAGAATTTAGTCTGTAAAAAAGTTTCCCATGACATTTATGATAAATATCCGCCATCCATCATGGGTACACTTGGAACTGTTTAATAATACACACCACATGGCTCTGTTGCATGCAAAGTCCGAGAGAAAATTTATGCTCCAGCTAAAGCAGTTAAAACCAGAGCAAAATGTGATGTTTCTCCATTAAAAATGTTTCCCTCTGCTGTCAGAGATCTCTGTGAATGGAACCTCGCCAGCCATTCACGTTTGCAATCAGGCACATTTGAAGCTGCTGTGAGTGATGGAGGTTTGTGAAACACTCTGGTTTATTGTTTTATGTTTCTGTTTATGTTTGTGGAGCATTTCACGATCAGTATATTTTCTTTGGCGTGATGGTTATTTGGTGTGATGACTCATTAGTGGATGCACACACGTATCAAAGTGGGCTGATGAATGAACAGATAGGTGTTTGCACAAAGCGAAGGACTTGACATGTTGATGCGATGAATGTATGCGTTGGGGATATCATCAGTGGGCATGTTTTGGTAAAATTAGGGGGTGCTCTTCCGTGCTTGTGCCAGTGGGGTGGAGGCTCAGACGTGTGTGTGTGTGGGTGGGTGCATGTGGGTGGCTGCAATTGCGTGTGTCTGAGTTGCAGAGGTCGTGTCAGTGAACAGAAATGATTAATGGGCCTCTGCCACATGAATGAGCCTCAAACCAAACCCAGCAGTCTTAACTGGAGCATTGCAAACCTCACCTCTTCCTCCTCATCATCCTCCTTTCCTCATCCCTCCGCCTTGTTTTTACACCTGCTTGTAACTCTCAATACCAGCCCAGTGTTTTCTTTTCCTCCAAGCAGTGCATCAGCAGTGGCGTGGTGAAGCTGGGCACCATCACAGAGAATTGACCGGAAGAAAAGGAGGTCTGGCTGCCAGAGTGTTTATGTTTGACATGAGAAATGAAAAGTGAGCAGACTGGTGATTGATGGGCTTCACAAAACACTGACCACCACAATCTCATGTTTTGTGTGAAGATTGGTGGAAGTCAGGAGAGCGTTTTAAGGACTGCTACTTCTTTTAAAGTGCAGTCAGTATTTTGAATGACGCCTGGTCAGTCAGTCATGAATGGTGGTTTGGTCTCAGTAACTGGTCAACAGGAACGTGAGCTTGGTGCCTAGCATGTCAAAAAATTGATCCAACATAGATGATTGATGACCATTTGGTTGAGTTTTGGCAGGCACTGCAAAGTGTGACAGATTAGCACTGCAGACCAATTTCTCTCTGTATTTGCATTCACAAGCATCATGAAAAGTCGTGCCAGAGGGCCACCTGTGTTTTCAGTTCTACCGAGGCGGCTCCGACAAAGCAGTCACTGGTATTAATTTATTTACAGTTTAATCAAGAAACAGCAAGATGCCAGATCATATTCGCCCTCAACGAGGGCCAACAGACTGAATCATCTCATGAACTCCATGAACCAGGATGAAGGTTAACAAACTCAGCTGAGCTTTGCTTGAGAGTTGCTGTCCTTTCTTTTCATGCTAAATCTCTAAACATAACTTTAGTTTAGAACACTAATAGTTACTCTAAATGAGATTTTTCATTTCCACTTGTTCAACTTTGGAACTCAAATATCTTGG
Organism: Zenarchopterus dispar; assembly: GCA_028564865.1. NCBI lineage: Eukaryota > Metazoa > Chordata > Actinopteri > Beloniformes > Zenarchopteridae > Zenarchopterus > Zenarchopterus dispar. The sequence continues at coordinate 9,568,337 of JAOWBL010000011.1, read as the reverse complement.
ACCCATAAGCCCTCTGTTATGTCCACTTGCATAATTTGTTGTGATTTACTGCCTTAAATTTGGATTTCTATACCAAGTGTGGTGGTTTACAAAACACTAGGTTTCAGCTGTGAGTTGATTTTACCCATAGACTAAAAAAAGGAACTGTGACATCACCCATAGGTTTTCTGAAGATTGCCCTGTGCACATGGCCATGTTACCAGCAGTAACCACTTAATCTAAAATTTGGTAAATGGGTAGAATGAGCCGACCTGTAGGCCGATTGGAAGACACCCAACTCAGCTCAGTTACCACAAGTTGACTATTTTAATTTTAATTTTAATTTAATTAATCAAATCAGTATACATCTGAAATCCATCCTCATTTCATAGATGAAATGAAGACTAGTGTAGTTGGACAGTCGCTCAAGGAGATTGTTGGGCAACAAAGCGACCACTGGTTCCAGCAGAATGCTGCTAGCCCTCATATCAGCTCCAGACAGCAGCAGTCATTTTGGTGCTCAACTGCTCATTGGCCAGAGGGCCAATTAGTCAACTTAAAAGGGTGCTGAGATGGTTTGAGGTGAAGGTCGTTTGACAGGAGGGACGTGTCTGCTTCCACTGCTGCAAGAGGTAGAAGCCAGTGAGCTAGAGGCATAATAGCTGGCGTCCTCCGATGAACCCAGGATAGCAGCCTTAACCTCAGGGTGAAGATAGCTTCAGGCTCAGTTTCGCCTCCAAACTCCTCTAGGCCAACCCAGAACACAGCAGTCTCTTGGTGCAGTTAACAGTACAATAAGCCATATTATCTTTGAAATAAAATAATTGTGCTCTGTTAGGTCTTTACATACAACTCAGAGCTCAAACTTGCTGAAAGTGTGTAATAGCTAGAATTGTGTTGCAGCAAATGCAGCATGAGGTGAAGTCAGCTGGAGATGAAAATGACAAAGCAGGATATGATTCTGCTGTGATGTAGGTCTGTGATGTCACGGTACTTTGCAAATCTGAACACCTCACCTCACATGTTTTCAAACTTTATGGGTTCCTATGACAGTGACAGGGCTTTGTTCTGTCAGTTTTGAAGCTCATAGTCACTTCAGATTCCCAAATATATGCTCTCAAACACAAAAAGGGTTTTTTTCCAAACATTTATCCCCTTTAAGGATGAATAAGTTTCACAAATAATTTTATTCCACAGTGTCTCACTTTAAATGCAGACTCTTATCATAATGCATATTGTTTTTAGTTTGCACTTATGCCTATGTGTCATTCCTGCAGTTTTAACTTTTGAGACCCTGTTGACTGATGTGATACATGCTCTGAATGTGAAAAACATTGGTTCCTTGCACTCAAATTGCCTCCAACTTTTAAATCCACTTGGTACATTTTTTTCTTTCTTCTTTTAAATAAGCTTTTACATAACCATTGTTGTGTTTTGGTAGGGTGGAAGTCATCTTGTGCAAATGGTGTCCAGCGGGCAAATGAAAGTTGACAGAGGCAGATCCTCTTTAAATGTAGGGGGATTTGAATTTCAGAGAAAATTTCAGAGAAGCAAGACAACTTAATTGGAAGCTTACATAGATGACAGAGGCCTCTTGGTGATTCTAGTCTCGGAAAAGTAACTTTGCTTTTTAAGATTTGAGAACAGAAGATTTAGATTTTCAGTAAATTACTTATAATTTAGTGACAAAGTCTGAATAAACCAGACTATTCAGACAGTTTCCATAATCTCACATCTGTATTCAACTGCAGCCTTGTGCTAATGGTTATGTACATGATGTCACAGAGAAATTTCACACGTAATGTAATGTGAGCTGCCCCAAAGGTCACTAACACAACGCATGCACTTCTCTTAGGATACAGTGTCCATCTCTACCCCCCACACACTTGTAGAAAATGAGCTCATGGGTTGAAGCTCTGTTGGCACACCGTACATGCCATTCCTATCCTCTGATGGAGCAAGCTTTATTTGAAGGATGTTGGCTCATAGTCGCCGTGCTGCTCTGCCTGCTTGTTAAGCAATCCCACCATCGAAACAGACGAGAACCCATCTGGGTCCTGCCAATCCTGTGGTATTAGGGAAAAAGCGGCGGCTGTTTGGACCGAAATGCTTCAGAGGAAAAGAGAGAAACAGGAAGAAAAGAGAAATGAAGACCAGCCAGGAACATTTGAAGTAACAGGTAACGAGACAGGAAGAAGCTGATGAGAATTTAATTTGGAAGCTTTATGTGGCTATTCCTTTGTAGTGACGGTGAGCAGTCCTCTTATCTCCATTGCAGAGGACTCTGCAGTGATAATGGCCTCTCATTACAGGAGCTGCAGCCCTGGAGTGACTTAGGATAAATTTCCACTTGTAGTCATCACATCACAGAAGCCTCATCCCTCCCCATAACACACGATCACATGGACAACCCAAACAGGAAGAGTCCCTACAAAACAAATATTAACAGACACAGAAACACACCCACCAATGCATGCAGTTTACTGGACGCCTGAGTGTCTGGTGCAGGTCAGCCAGGAACAGTTGTGTGTCAGGTCCACTCCGAGGACCAGCAGAGAGACAGACAGTGCCTTCTGCTTAGCCCCTTAATCTGGCATAATGCCTTCGCTGTAACTCAAGATCTTATGTAGAGAGATGGACGCACAGCCAATTCCCATCCGGTCCCATCCTCTGCTCCTCCCCAGCTGGCAAGAACTCCCACCTCTTTGGTAGTTAACACATTTCACCCAAGCCAAATGCCATAATACCGCCCACTGAACCCTTGCACCACCTGCTGACGATGACTAAAGGCACCTGTTGTCATACCCATAAGACTGGCATAGCTGGTGATACACACATCTCGCTTCAGATCATGCAATCAGTCTCATATGCAGACTGAGATATTTAAGATGAACTCTGCATGCAAACAAAAGTATTTCACTATTCATTCAGTGCTAATCTTATACAAAATTGTCTAGAAATGTGTGCATTCACTTTAAATGCTGTGGTCAAATGGAAAATGTTATCTCCTGGTCAGCGGTTAGCAGTCTAGAAATGTGAGCCTACTGGATCAGTATTCTGTGATGCACCTGTCCCACACTCTGAGCAACACTGACCCAAGCAAAGGGCATAGTCATACATAAACACCATCTACCCATAAACATGCTCACACATGCACCGCTGTGCATTGAGTGTGCTCTCATGCAAATACATGAGTTTGATTTGGCTTACCTCATTCACATGTGTGTGCAGATGCTCAAAATACACCGATATGTCCATAACTAGCTGAGAAAAAAAGAGCTGCATCCTCCTTATTTTAAAATAGGTTCTTGTTTTCCTGACGGGCCTCCCAAACCACCACCAAGCTGTCCCGCTGAGATAAGCTGGCTGGCATTTTCATCATTCCGGCCATACTGATTGGACCATTATCATAAGAAAGAGGCTCAGAATCCAGGAGGCCTTCCCTCTGGATGCTGATTCATGTTCAAAGTTGGGATTAACAATCTCGCCCCTCAAATCCCCTCAAACAAGACAGGGTTGAGCAGGCAAGTGAAGCAAACATTCAACAGATAACGAAGAAGATTCTCATGGCTCATTGGAAGGATGGCTGAATGAAAGGACAAGCAGATGAATGGATGACAAATGCAGAAAAAATGTTGGGGTAAGCTCAATTTATTCCATTTATAGGGTGTATTTTTAAATATGTTACACAGTGAAAATGAGTTTTAAGAGTTATTTTTAGACTTTTAAGAATGTTTTGTGTAATTTGGCTCTTGGGCCACAGTGTATATTTGGGACCTGAATTCACATGCTTTGACAATCGTTTGACTAAGATTGGCAACTCCTGATAGAGGTGGGTTCTGGGACACTTGTTTATGAAGCAATAAGAGTTGCTAAAAGGACCAAGGACACTATCAGAAGGAAGTGAAAAGGGAGATGTGAAAGATGAGAGGTGGAGTGAGATGCTACTTGGCCTTCAACGTCTGTTGTAGTGTGATCTGCCAAGCTGATGTCTGTCAACAACCCAGTTGGACATGGGTGTGCTGATGCAGAAATGATGGGCCTCTTCAGGCGTTCATTGGACAGGGGCTGGAACTTCTGCCTGGGCTTTGTTCTTGATTGCCCTGATTGATTTCTAGACAGCACAGCCAGCTACCCCCCCACCTGTATCATGGAGAGAGTATTTGATGGCCCATCAACACGTACTGTCCAGTTCCTCTGCCACTGGAGACCGACTACATAGTTTTGAGCTTGTCTGGATCTTACGAAGGAAGTTAACTTGCTAGTGGGCAGGATCTGTGGCTAAAGTGTGTTTGAAAGAATCAGTAGCACAGCAGCAGAAAGGATACTGTGGACTTGTGAGCTTTGGATGTTTGACCAAGAACCCACTGTTACCCCTTTATGACAAGGTGCAACCCAAATCAAAGAATAAAGATGATGCAATTTAAACTTCAGATTAAACATAATTAACAGTTGTATTTCATGCACAAATATGAAATAAAAAGTATAACAACTGACAAATGCTTCCAAAAATGAGTCCAAATATTTAACTTTACCCAAAAGCTTTACATGTACCTGAGGCAAATACCCACAACACACTGAAAACAATCACTGCTCTACACAACACAGAGATAAAATTCAATTTGATTTATTCAGCTCAATTTGATTTGATAGTGTCAATTCACAACAGTCATTTGAAGTCAGTTTACACAGAAAGTTAATTTATTAACAAGTTGTCCTCAATCAAATGCTACCTCAGGTTGGCTGCTACAGGAGATCGTTCCGCCAACAGCCATCATGTTATAAAGCTGTACTTAAGATTTCCTCTTCATTCTGCATCCTATCTCCAGTTGTGCATTCATAGCAATCCCACTTAGGTGCAATATTCCTTCCCCAGTACATGTTTTCATTACACTGTTCTGCAATCTAAAGATTGTCCATTTCCTATACTCGATGTCTCTGGTCAATGACTTCTTTATTTTGCCAGTGATGAATAAAACACTGCACTAAAAAAACACTAATAAAAAATACAATTTCTACTTGGTTGTTCACATGGGACTGAGGCAGCTGTGCTGGCCTCAGATTCCCCATTGCTGATGGACTTGTGATGTCACTGCAGCTGGAGGACGAAGCTTCATTGGGAGAGAGACACCGACTGGTTTCAGTTGGTTGACGCTCCTCCAGCTGCTAAGCAGCACAGCAGGGTTGCTGAGTAGTTAATGCCTCAAATCAGGAGGAAGAGTTCAAAATATCCCCACGCCAGATGATGTCTGTCTCTGCAATCACTGTGACTGAAGACCCCATGTGTTTTTTGTTTTTCACTTGAACGCCATTGTTATTGGCCTCATTGTCCCATTATCGACTGGTTTCATCGTTTGCATGGTGTCATATCCATTTAAAAGTGGTTTTGCCTGACTTAGCTCAAGTTCCTCATAAGTATGATTTTTAAATGGGATATTAGAAAGTTTAGGATGTTTTTTAAAAGGTGTAGTCCTTTACCTTGTCACAATGTAGACATAGACGTTAATCTTTATATTTTAATGAACCAGACTCCCACAGACCACAATCAACATGGTTTTACTAACTTTTTTATTAATGCATAGGTACTTATAGCATAAATTCGTGGATTGTACTGGTAAAGAGAAGGTAAAGAGGAGAGAGTAGAGTAGAAAAAGTATTACAGAAGGAAGTGGAGATATGTGGGTCGGTCTTAACCTTTTTGTGTGTCCTTTTTTATCTCCCTTTTACAACTCTTTCTTCAGCCCTCACTCCCTACTCCCCAAACTCCTCATAAAGCTGTAGGGATGTTAAGTGCTGCTTTCCTGCCATGTGCCAGTCCCGTAAAACTGCAGCACGGACAGTTTTACCGTGAGACAAACCTTATCATTCCCTGCAAGTGTTTATTATATGCCGCCTGTCTGTGCTGATTACAGAAAGTGAACAACCACTGAGCTACAAGTCGCAGACCAAGAGGCTTTCGTCACTGTTTATTTGCTCTGTATTTGCTTTAAAAATGATAGAGTAGATCGAATTATTTGACAATATGTGATTAGATGACAGGGATGATGCACATAAATGAAGACTTTCTCTGTAAAACATCAGAATTCAGTGCAGTAGACATAGTGAGAGAGGACTTTATAAGAGGTATGTGAAAAGGACTCATAATAACTTTCAGTGTTTAAGTCGTCTCTGTTTAGTCTTTGCATCGTGTCATCTGAGATGATCACTGTCTTTGCATCTGAGTTAAAAGTGTTTGTGTTTGAGAAGAAAGCATAGCTTCCAAAAATAGAAAAAGAAAAAAACAAGTGCTTTTCTATGTTCTTTGAATGTTTCTGACTTTTATAAGAGTTGCCCTTAACGCAACCATGTATTCATTACTATAGAATGAGTCAAAAAGTATTTGGAAGAAGTAAAGCAAATGTTGTAAAATTCTAATAACAATAAGACAAATAGTTGTCATGGACATGAAATCAAACAACTGAGACTACAATGTTTTTTGAACAAGCCTATAAATACGTTTATTTCTGTTCTAAAGTGGGACATTTTAACATGAAAGTGACTGGAGATTAACTTGCTTTTGCAGCCACCCTCTAGTGGTCAGTCAAGGAACTGCAACATATCTTAGTTTCACATGTATTAATTATGTTAATGTTAATTACTGCAATGTTCATAATTTTGCCAGTTTAATTATACAGTTGCTTGTGTTTCTGACTTGACAGGCCAGTGTAAACAGACAAGAGGGGACTTCTTATGCCAACATGTACTCGGTAGGCAATAGTGGTCTGCTTAGATGAAAGCACAGCTGAGTGTTGTAAACTTTGATGTTAATTTCCGCTTCTCACAGCTGCATTTATTTTTGGTAAATAGAAAATAAATGGCACGACTGTTGCTCAGTCGTGCTTAGACGTCATCTCGTATTATACATGCAACTTTTTTGTGCATTTTGATCTGAATTTTGTGCATTTGGAGTTAAGCATGATGAGGGAGCGTAACCAAAGCATACCTGAAAGTCAAACAATATTGTGCAAAAACATGAGGTTGCACCATTTGTCCTGAAACTTAACTATATTTTGGTACTGACTAGTCTGAACCTGGTATCTGATTAGCACAAGCTTCTGATGCCCATCTCTGCCCTGAGGGAGGTTTGACTCATAAGTATCATAATGATCTTTTAACCCTTTATGACCTGCTGGACCGCCGGCGCTCCCATTTGCATATCGATTTTCAACATGCCTGAAAAATTTTAACCAACTAGCATGCAAAAATGTAAAAATATGCTTAGGCAAACTGGTGCTATGGTAGGTCATAAAGGGTTAAGCAGGTTAAAAATAAAAGAAATGCATGCATTTTTCCTGCAGTTGAATGCCCTTCTATAATTCCGTTTTATACAAAGTTACTCTAAGATTCATTTTACAGGAACGTTCTGGTTTTTTATGTTACTTTCAGAAACACAACAACAACAAAACACTTCTTCAGGTTAGATTTAGTCATTATCTCCATCACTTTTCTCACATAAGATTGGACATAAATTTGACCTCACTGTGAGGATATGCATTATCTTATTTTGCTTCCTTTCTGGTAAAACCTGACAGAGCTGGTGTGTCTTTGTTACTTAATAGCACAAGAACATATTTAATTGTAATTAACTGAATGAATTATAGTTGGGTGCCCTAAATCAGAGGGTATCTTATCATTTGTTCAAGTGCTTTCATTGTAAATGGTTTCTCGGATCATTCACAGTGACCTGTAATTATGAATGTGATTTCTAATTTTCATTTTAAACCTCTGCAAGCAGTCTGTAAAATATAGATTATTGAGTTATGGGCAAATGATCAGCAGTATAATCACTCCGTTAACATGTGTTTTTTTTTTCCTGCAGCACTCCCAACCTCAGCTCAGAAATTCCTGCTGTTATTCAGACTGAAATGCTAATTAATTTGATTAACAAATGCAACAGCTTGCTGTGTGACGGTAATTGAAGTCAAAGTAGGAATATATGATTAACATTTATTGGATGAAAATTACCGTGATTATTTACACCACACTCATTATAATCCATATAATCAACACCTGACACAGATATGCCGTGATATTGCAAATTGTGAGTTAGGAAGGGCTTGGTGTACACTGATAGTCAGACTTGTTTATTTGCAGACCTTTATGTGCCAACATCTGAAGAATAATCAAATTACTTCTTTTCATGTTTTTTTCTTAGCTATCTTGTACTATTTATTTTAAACCAGTCCAGATGAGCATGCTATGTGCGGCAGCTGTTATGTATTGGTCCTTTATCATTTCATTAACAAGACCAAGACTCCCAGCACATGGCTGTGTAGCCTTTAATTACATTTGAACACTTAAAAACCCATTAAAACCCAAACAGTAAATAAGAAACACTTGGATTTATTGTTTCATATTGTTTCCTAATTAGCGTGGATGTTAAATCCTTTTTCTCTCCTCTTTTCATGGGATCCAGCTGGCTCAAGTGGGAGGAAAACAGATTCCACCTGATCCATATTAATATGTAACAGTTTTCGGGTTAGGCCTGTCTTTTCATGCTTGCCACCCCCCTCCTTTCGCAATCACATTAAGCAGTTCTGAAAGCCTCTACATGATGTTTGCATTACAGTCGCACATTAGAAAGTATCAAGTGTGCGAGGATTAGACTTAAGTGGGGGCTGAAACCGTACCTGGATCCCATTAGACATGCCAAGCAGCTGGGATAACATGATGTGCCAAGCTGCTGACTCATTAATATATTAGACTGTTCAAAGACTACGTGCATTTTTTATTTATTTATTTTTTTTTTTTTTATTGTTAAGAGCAAAAATTAAAACAAGGGCAACATATTGTCCACAGATGGATCAGGATTGTGGAGGGAGATCTCTTGTGGAAATCTCTTGGAAATAGAATTAAAGATATTGCATAAAACAGATCAAACTTGTTCATGTATTTGTTTTTCTTTGGCATTTATTACTGTTGATATGATGGTGAAAATGACAGACACCATCCACAACTTTTTATACTGACTTTTAATTACCATAAATTTCTTAAATTACAAATTGCCTAGATATAAAGTACATACTACTGTGTTGATTTTAGGCAGGTTTTCAGTAACAGGCATCCAAGGTGGCTGATAAAAGGGCCCACCTCCTCCTTGATCCTTTTAGTTGATGTGTCTGCATAATGGTGTTGATCCTGGTAGGATCCACTGATCCAGCACACTAACACCCTATATCCCTTGGTGGTGATAATGTACCACCTTTGTTGTTTTCCAATAGGATAAGAGAACAAACAGGCTATGAAAAAAAGAAAGAATAAGAAGAAGTAGTTGTTAATGGCTATAGCAAAGAAACAACAAGTCAAAAATGTAAGAAGCTGAAATAGTGGCTGCATTTGTGTTTGCTGTGTTTGCATACATGGAATTTGGTCATGAATGAAAGAGAAGGTTTGAACCCAAAATTACATGTAGAAGGCTGAACAACATTATTTCCTTCCTATGCCAAAGTCAGAAGTAAGTCAATACCATATCCTGCTCAGCAAGTTTTCAGGGTTCCACTGAAGTATCTAACCCAAGGCAGGGATTGCCCTGTCCTGAAGTCCTCAAAAATTTTGTGCAATTTGGTGAGAGAGATATTCCAATGGCTGAAACCCAGTAAAACTCCACTCAAAAGCTACCTAATGTGGTTTCTAAGTTCTGCCTAAAGTGTGTGCCAGTGTAGACTGTAGCACATATGTAGTTTATGGTTGTTAATTGGTTGTTAGCTCATGTCCTCATGAGTTGAGGAGGCATGATTCTTGAGGCATGTTCGAAATCATAAAATCCTATGCTAAAAAATTTTTTTCCTGGAAATCAAGATAAAAATTCAGGAAACAAAGCAAACAAACCAAAAACAAACCAAATAAAAAACAAACAAAAAAAAACCCAGAAAACCTTTGACCTCATTCTTTAAAACTTGATCAATAACATCCCACAAGACACCACAAGAGTAAGAAACTGAAGCTTTTTTTTTTAGTTTGATAGTGTCATGTCTTATCTAATAAGCAGGTCAAATTTATGGCAATGTCCACTTAACTCTATTCTGTTCTATTTTGTTTAGATTACAAGGTATAACAATCAAATTATTTATTGATTTTATAAATGTATTTATTTATTCCTCTTTGATTATAATAAGGTTGATCTACCTTATGAGAAATAATCATGCCTTACCCTTGGCTATCACTTTTAAATCTATATTAGTTTTATAACTTAAACAGGCCCAAATGTACCATTTTATAAACAAGAGTATAGTCTATTAAATCTAAACCAAATGCATTCCTTTTAAGTGAGCTCTTTCCAGCATACTGTTATTATGCATGCAAACTTATTTTTGTGGTCTGCTGGAACTGAGATGAAATTGTTTCACCAGTGTCTTTTCTGCTGTAAAAAAGCTCTCCTGAAAAATGATCCAGAAAAGTTTCAGCATGTTGACAGATGTCATCGTTTTAGAGAAATACCTATCGCATTAGCCATTTGCGGTTGTGGTTCCTGTGTCCAAGTCCTTTGAGATCCTACAGACGTGTATTGATCTTGCTCCGTCTTGGCTTGAGTATAATCAAAGCTTTACCACCGATGTGTGTAAGTGTCCCACCACTTTGATGATCTCCCAGTTTTAACTTCCACTATGCATTCTGTTGTGCTACATTTGGTAAGATTGGAATCCTCCTCCTCTCTTTTTGAACGGTGCCATGACCACCTGGTCTCCATTCACTTATTGATTGCCGCAGGCCATGGTGATCAGCTGGGTCTGGCTTTGTGTTTAGCATTTATAATGCCCCTCTGGTTCAAAAGAGGCCTCTGTAAAACACTGTCAGCCTTCTCTACACCCCCAGCAAAATATCTGCATGATCCTCCTTCACAGATCAAGTTAAATTGCTGGATGAAAGTCAAAGCAGCACATAAGGGATTTCAACAGGGATTTTTTTCTTTATCATTATGATTACATGTCAACACTTTGCCCCTTGCCCTCTCTCCTTTTGGGATCAGACCATTTTGGGCCTTGCCTAGTTATTTTTGCCTTCCCTGTTGACAGTTTGCATATCCAAAGTTGCCAATCAAGCCCATAAAATTCTCTACGGCCCTCATTTTCTTCCCAGCCGCCAGAATCCATCACTCATGGTCCATAAGGACAAAAGGGGGCTGTACTGCTGGAGGGTGGTTTGTCTGTTTGAGAAGACGGTGTATGAGGTGTAAGGGGCTGGGTGTTCCGCTGGAGCTGCCCCATTCTCTGGTTTCCAGAGCCAGGCTGAAGGGTTAATGATGGGATGAATGGTTTTCTAACCCTTCTACTGAGCTTGCATTATAGAAGCAGATAGGGCTTTCTTTAACGCCTTGTGTCAAAGTGCACAAGGACAATAAGGACCACAAAGTTCAGGGCTTACCTCAGTTTTTCATGTGCAATGGGGTGTGCTGGCACTTCAGGTCCGTTCAATGCGCTCTTTGATTCTGCTGTGGATTGTAGAGACAAAGGAAGAGAAAGTGAGTGCGAATGTGGGAGGAGATGGGGATTATGGCCACTATCAATCTTTAACCTGTGTATTGTGGGCACCAAATGCCACAGACTGAGCATCACTCTTCTCTCCTGTAGGGTTCGAAGTAAAGGGCTAACGAATTTTCTTCCTTACACTTGCTTTAGCTTTACCCATTACTGATTTCTAATCAATTAGATTTAACTTTATGATATAGTTCTTTAGAGGTGATGATAAATACAATTTATTCTGGTTTCACCAACTTATAGTGTTATCATGGATGTTTTGTGTCATTCCATTTCTTTTTCACATCACATAATGGTCCCTTTCCATGGCTACCCATGCATGGCTTAAAGTGCTAAGTGGTAGTGAAGCATAACTTTAGAAATAATGAGTCCTCAGCCTTTGGTGAGCTCAATCAAATCCACATGGTAATAACATCTACACTGCAAGGCCCATTACTCCTAATTGGACCTTAATTTGTCAAATATGTGTTGCAGGTGTTGTGACACTGATTTGTTAGCCATCTAAGGTAAATGTACAGCTGAATTGTTAAGGGTCTTTTGAATGGTACATTTTTGTTCCATCCCCAAAGCCCTTTTTAAGCTTTTATCTTCTCACCTGAAGCTAAAAACCAACAAATCATAATCATAATCACCCGTAAGTGCATTTTTGCAGGCGTTTAATATCCAGCTCATGATCCTCATTTGGTTTTTCATGCTACCATCAAACACATTGCGCAGACATTTCATGATGTCTTAAGTTATGCCCTCTAATTTTTGATAAGTGCTAATTGTTTAGGCTTTTATATGGTCATGCCAAGTTTTCAGTGTTTTGACGGGCAAAGATTGATGGGGTGCTAACTGTTCAAGTAGCTTACTAATCTTAGTAAGGCCCTGTAATGTTAGCGTGTCTGTGGGTTGAGGTAAATGTGACAAGCCCTCCCAATCCATCACCCCTCAGCCATACACACTTTTTCCTTTCCAAGTATATACAGTTTGATTTATGTAGCTGTTATTTTAAGAACAAGTAATGCTCACTTTCAAGCATAATTGCTGGTGAAGTGCCAGAATTCTTGGAAACACAGATGCAATTGTTGGATATTGAGCGAAGTAAATATTTAACACTTCAGCACAGGAGAACATTGAGAGCAGACAAAGTATTTCATTCGCCATAATCAGTGTGCCATTATTGTATTTTTACTGGAAATTGGTTTGGCAAAGGGTTGCAAAGGCCTGGAGAACTTTGGTTTTATTTTGTCCGCCTTTTTATTTTGTCTGTCTACTACCCCATCTGTCCTGAATAGAACCCAGATTCACCAGGGTTGCCTGCGGGTCCCATGTCTCATATTTTAATGGGCAAACAACCTAATTATTTCCCTTTTGTGTGTGACTTAATTGGAGCCCATGCAGGTTTAGATTGCAGCTTGAGTATAGACCTGAAGAAGAGGAGCGGGAGGAGGGAAGGATCTGTTGAGAACAAAGTTCTTCACTATGAAGGTTTCCTGTCAATGGGAGTTTCTCTTCCTGCCTCAGCTCCTCTACTCTTCATTCCCGCTGGCAAAGACAATATGTTTTTACAACAGCTCATTAATGAAAGAATGAGTGATTTGATGGGACTTTCAAAGGAAGCTCAGTCTCATTGTAGAGTCACTGTCTCCATCAGAGGGTTGGTTCATTCTGAGATGATTGTTGTAAATTAGAGCACTTGATGTCTTTCAGAGGGGGCGGTACCTTCTTTTTTTCCTGCTTACTTACATTAGCATCCAAATGCCCCTAAGTGATTAACTTAGCTCAAGAAATAAACTCTAATTTGCATTTGATTTATGATTTGTCATAAAACTATATTTGCATCTCGATTCAGAGTCAAAAAACATAACCACTGTCTGTTACAATAACAATAATGTGTAGAAGTAGAAAATAAGTGCGTATAAGCAACAAAATAATAAATGTCGAAATAAATACAAATCCTGTAGCTTTTAATAGCTTGACTCTGAGTGTGGTTTTGTGTTTTGTCTCATTGCATCCTGTTTAAAAAAAAATCGTGCAGCCACAAAAGTACATTGTATCTCAAATGCATACAAATTTTGCTTGCATTTGAAAGTCCATCTTTTTACAGACATTAAGGAGCCATTGAGCAATGAGTCAATGTTTCAGTGCTCTTAAGTACAAAACCCATCTCCAAAATCATTTTCTAAATGAAAACAAAACTTCAGATCTGTTTTTTTGTGAACTTGAAGTTCTATTTAACATAAAAGGGAAACAATTTTAACTGTATTCATGGACCAGCTCAGCTGTATGTAGCAAATCTAGAAATTTATGACTCCAGTAGAATAAAGACAGAGGACCGTATCTTTATTTCTATTCATTTTTCTACTTTGGTTACATAAAATAAAAATAACAGCTTGCTTTAGCAACATTCATGAAGAACAATTATCACGAATCACTAAAGTCTTAATCATTAGAAGTATACAAATTTATACAGAAGTCACGAGTTTATTTACTTTGTCTTGGTGTTAAATTCAACCAGCTAAGCTAGAAACACAGCAGCAACTCTTCACTATGCACTTTGTCAGTTAAATTTTACACCATGTTACACGTTGAACCATCATTGGTTATTTAGACAGGTGCATGAGCTGGTAGGAAAACATAAAGCTCAAACTGTGATTACAGCCCTTACAGGGAACACACTCAAATGTTCAGAGCATTTTCAACGAGCACCACAATCTATCGGAGAACTCATTCAGAAACGTGGAAAAATTTGAGAAAAGAGTTGACAGGAAACTCAAATGACAGCAAAATCAAGGAACTGGCTGCTCATGCTGAGAATAAAATTTCTCAACTAATTAGTGAAACAAATGATTCTGAATGTTGCCTGGAGTTATTGAAATGATATTCAAGGGTCAAACTGAATGGTGGTGCTCAGTGGACATTTCTCTCTTCGACTGGATTACAAATCGGTAAACAAATTATAATCGTATCTGAAAGCAGTAACAGATTATAGTTTCTTTTGTGTCTTTTAAAAAGCTTAAAAGTGTATTTAAGAAACAATATAACAGTTCAAGTGCATATTAGTCATCAAACGAAGTAGAACGTATTAAAAACTAAACTTGTTTGATATATTTTATAGTGAGTGGAAGCACGAAAAGCAAAGTGACCTCTATGTGGCTACTTTGAGTTGATGACATATGTTGGTGGACACAGCTGGTGCTCACAGCCAGATGAGGAGATGAGGTGACGGGGCACAAACCAAACAGAACTCATCCTGGTACCAGGGAGCTCCTGCTGAGCATTACCACGGCAACCAAAGACTTCCCTAATGATTGGCCAGGCTGTTACAAATTAGCACATCAGGCAGCTTCATTGAGTCATTAGCATATAAAGAGGTGAGCTGGGGGCATACAGAGGAGATCGTCTGGGGCATCCCTTGGAGTGGTACTGGTCCTGTATAATGACCACTGAGAACATGAGAGGGTCCCTGAACAGAGACACCAACCCGCTTGCTCTGTCAGTAAATTGTCATGACCACCTCGGGCGATTGTGGGACACAAGGGAAAATGGACCAGCATCTAAGAAGCCATGGAAGAGACATGTGGGATCAGTCAGGAGATGTTGCCGCAGGACAGAGCAGGAGCAGACAGTGCAACTTCAGCAACATTGTTACCACCACTTTCACCATCATCATTTCAGACCTTACTATTACTCCCTCACTTTCTACCCCTACTGTCCTTTCTGCTGCTCTTTCCACATATGTAGTCCCACAAAGACAGATGCAGAAATGCTGACCTCATATAAAACCACTCTGGCTGGCTTACAGTTTAACCACTAATGCTGAGGCAAAAAGGTCAAACAGTTGGGGATCGGGAAGAAGAAGGATCAATTCATACCATCAGTCTTAATGAGACAGGACATCATTAAAAGCTAGTTTTTGTTAATGAGGATCTCTTCACAGGGTCCCTTTGCATTAACCATTAGCTCAACAGAGAATGAGCTCCCATTGATTCCACACAAATGAAGAACATGAGCGCCATCAAGAATTCCTGAAGCTGTCAGTTATTGTCAATTTTTCTCTGCAGTTATGTGGAGAGACTATCAATGGCAATCAGTGCATAATTCTTTGTAATATGTCAGATGTAACACTGAAAAAGACTAACATTACTAAAAGGAAGACTGTCCTTGCAAACCATAGATTTCATGTGGTGTCAGAGGCAGTATAAGCTCTTAAATGGTAATAAATGGTCTGGAACCACTTGGATCCATGCCCTTTCTTGATTTTTATCTCCCTGCTTGTGACTTGATAAAGGCCAAGAAAGAAAACAGAATAATATAATCATGTTGTCCGTATAAGGGTACTTACATACCAGACTGTTGTCCCAGTTTCAAAGCTTTCCTCAAATATTTCACATACTTGATTTTCTAGATGTAATTTCCACTACAACCAGTGAAACAATATTTCCTATCTGATGCATTTTTTACTATCTGTATGGATCTTAATGGTTTCTTTAATTACAAGACTAGAGCATGCAGACATCGTTGAACAATAGACCTCCAATGGTGCTCTGCGTGCAACATCCACAGTGTGTCCTGCAGGTCTAATGTGAAACTAATGACTCAGTAATCTGTTATTAGTTATCACTAATTTAACTCCCACATTATCGCCATCTGCTTCTGGCCGTCACACCTCCATCACACCTCGTATTTTGCATCCACTTGATCCCGTTTGTCATTCAGGTGTATCCTCTTACGTTTATCAATTCTCAAGCACTGCTCCTGTCACCTCACAATATTGACCCCTGCATTTTTGTTACAGTCAAGAAAGTTCCAGTGAGACATTCTCATTTCACTATACCCGTCCTGCACTTTCTCTAGCGCATTACAAAAAGAAATAACTATTTCCCTCTGACTAGTTAAGAACTGTTTGTCCAGGATGCTACAAGGTTTTATATGTTGCCTTCATGTATAAAGAATCAATGTAGACAATTTTTCATAATTACATAGATTATGTTGGCCAATCATAACCCAATCATGCAACGAATCCCAGGGATCTACCTGATGCTTTGCTCTCTACCTAAAATATTAAGGATGCATCTGGAGAGTATATTGGAAGGAGTCTTCCAAAGGGGACAAGCACACAATTGGCCTTCAAATGCATTCCTCAAAGGATACACCTGTGCTTTGACTGGACCCTGTTTAATTTCTGTGGCAAGATCTTCTCTCCTATGTTTTGAGTCCACCGAAGGGACCAAGAAAGAACTATTAAAATAATTCCAGCCACTGAGATGCCTCATCATGTCTATCATTTGTCTGTACACTTATTTATTCGGTTACTGCAGGCTCTACTCCACACTAGCGTCATGTTCCGTAAATAGCACTTGAAATGTTTGCCTATCTGAAACAGACACTTTGAACAGTATTTGGTCAATTTCAAGATGGATCATTTCAATAAGAATGAGTGGATGTTTATGGAATGACTGCCTTTAGGAAATAACTAATGACTTCTAATAATGTCCATCTTCCAACTGATAACTAGATGATATAATTTATTTTTATATTATTATAAAGTATTTAATGACAAGTGGCTTGCAAGGGTGATCCTCCATTCTGCTGAATATGCTGCATTATAAGTCATTAAGTGTTAAAAAATCGGCTCCCAGTTTTTCCTGTTCTGAGGACTTTCAAACAGATTCCTCAGAGTTTCTTCAGTCTCAAACTGCGTTCACCTTTCATTCCTCCAACACTGCACTCCCCTCCATCCCCCCTGCACACAGTGACCTCTCCTAGTGAAGGAGGAAGTTTCCACACGGTGTAGCACTTGTAGGGATGACTTTGCTGACCCCAGATGCTGTCCAGATGCAGGTCAATGGCAGGGTGCAGGATTCTGTCCAAGTGACTTACAACGAGCCATAAAAAGCCACGATGGAAAGAAAAGGGAGAAGGTAAACTCAAAACTGCACCTTGAAGAATGACAGGCCTGAAATTCTTGAAAGATAGAGTATCCTTGTTATAGTGTTCTTCATTTGATATTGTTAGTAGCTGGGTTTTGAGAAAGCTGACACGTTCATGTAACGGTTGTCATCAGAGGTTCTGTTCTGGATCAAAAGAAAACATTAAGTGGCAAGTTTCATTTTTTAAATGTTTCTGAGTTACTGTGGACCATCAGCAAGGAGAAAACATTGCTCAAAATACTTTCAAGTAAGCACTTCCAGTGTGATTTCACTTTGGTGGTTGTCTCTATCACTTGTCTGGCACATTGTGGACCATTGAGTTTGGAAATAGTGAGTTGTGTTTATGCAAGCTCACTTAACAGGAGCCCAAAGTCACTTTCACCTATGAATGAAATACTTCAAGCAGAATGTAATAACTTTTTGTTTGGCTTTTTAATGACTGCTGAGTCTCCAGCTGAAGCACAATTAGCTTCAACAAAGTGATGAAATGATGCATAAACAGATTTCAGAGTGAGTGCAGAGGTGCAGAAGAAATCAGCAGCAGTATGCCATCTACTTTGCTCTACTTCACGAGCTTTTGTTTTTTTTCCTAATTAGACAGGGTTGTTTCAGTGGTCCCAGAGTGCCTGCTGACTGGACTAATAGAAATAAAGGCTCTCTAATGGACTGAGGGCAGACTGTATTATTTTGCCCTTCAAACTGGCCCCCCAAACACCCTTCAACCAAGCCACAGCCCATTCTTTAGGCAACAGCCATAAAAGCCAACGAACCATAGGAATATGTTTGCCATATGGCCTTTGATTGTTGAGGGGAGAAAGCAAGAAAGCATAAAGGGACTGTGTGGTTTGTGTGTGTTTTGAGGGGGATGTCCTTAAAATTCCCAGTGCAGCATAGGGCTTCAGTAAGCGAGTGGTGTGTGAGTGGTGGCAGCGTGAACATTGTCCAGACGTGTCGTTGTGTGTGCATGTGATTTACAACAATGAACTGCAAGTGCAACAGTGTTTTTAGAGTTGAAGGGTGAAGGGATTTTTTATACACAAGTTTTGTGGCTCAGACCAACAGGGGTCTACACAAACCAGCAGTTCTGTCCAGAGCCATTCAAAGCCAACACACACACGTTAAAGGCAGATATATATCTGACTGAGCCCCATCAACATGTCTTTTTGATAAATGATCCACTGCATAATTTTTTTTCAAAGTGAAATTAAACTGGTAAAAGTGTGTTTGTATGTGTCCTTGGGGAGATCTTTCATCCCCTATCATGTGATCCTGTTCTCTATTAAGACTTTAGTATCCATTATTTGTAGTAAAATGTCCACTGGTCTTAAATTTTCATTTAAACGAGCATGGATTTGGGATTAAAATGAACAATTTAGTGCTATTGAATCTTTGTTAGTAGATGATGAAGGATTATCTTTTGACTCCAGCACTTCTCTACACAGATTTCAGCTCATATGGGCATTACGAGCCTGCAGGCAGATCAGTAAATGTAAAAAAGGAGGGACTGCAGTGCTTGTAAACAAGTATAAAAGTAAGAGTTTGCTTGTGTTACTTGCTAACACTATATGTGACACGATATGTTCAGTTTTTGACTGGCTACAAACACAACACCCCACTGTGTTCATCAATATACCTGGAAGTTTTTAAAACACCTTTCTTTTAGCTACTATCATTAATTTTCAGCAGCTTGTCATCTGGTTTTTACCTTTTGTTTATTTTAAAAAATACATTCAAATATATTGAGTGTGCTAAAATACTCCTTTGGGGTGATTCCTGCTTTAGAATGTGTGTCCATCCACATCAGACATGTCTACTGGGAGATGTTTTGTTAACTCATTAGGAATGTCTGTTAAAACTACTGACCTTGTTGGAGCCAGTTGCTATGGTTCTAAGAAGGGAATTGAGGAATTGAGGTGATGTTAAAGGAACAAGAATCCAGAGTTAAAACAGCCCTAGGTCTATTATTCAGGGGTAGAGTGTAAACCCTTGTTAGGCACCAAAATAGCATAGAATCAAACCCATTTTGAGAGATAATAGAATGTGTCAGTAGCAAAATGACAATTTCTGTTAACAAGTAGGCCAATAGACCAATTTCAAAATAAATTGCCATGTTAAGCCTCTGATAAGACTCAAAAAGATTTCACTTAACTCATAGAATGGATAGAGTTCCTAGAGACAAACCAGTTATTTTAAGATTGCACAAATTAACATTTTTATACAGGAAGTGTATAAGAAGAGCAGTTTGTACAGGTAGTGTCTAACTTGACATGTCCTTCCAGTTACCACCATCTTACCGTGAGTCCATACGTCATTTACTTGTTATGCTCCACTTATCTTCATGTTCTATCATGAAGTTAGACTATGATTTTCTTTCTTTCTTTTCTTTTTTTTTGAGCTCCTTCATAATATATTATGTTGATGCTTGCCAATTTTGTAGAGGCAGAAGTGGAGGCCAGGACCTCTCCTCCTTCGGTGTCTAATTAACAACAGTTTTCACGACATTCAGTAGTGTTCTTACTTATCATCCTGGGCTGGAATTTACAGGCTTTGAGTATTACGGTATATATTTACAGTATATTAAAGTCTTCTCTTTGTTCCATTTCTATGCATGCATAATACAGCATGACATTTTCTGTGGCTGCATGCCACCGTGTCGTACGTTATCTTCCTTCAGCCTCTCCTTTGTCCAGAGATTCAGCAGCTTCTCAGCTACATGAGCATGTATGTTTCCAAAGTCCCCTCACTATCAGCCCAGGCCTGCTATCTCCTGATGGTCCATGGCAGACACTCCACTGAGAGAAGATTACAGCATCCATCTTTGTCCTATTAATCACACTGTCTCTGTATCCTCGTACATGAAGGGTGATTTCAGGACATGCCAAAGCTTGGAAAGGAGCTGAGTAATTAGGTTTACTAATCATAGTTTCATTAGCCTTTAGGCCTGAATCTGTATTCTTCTGTTTCCATGAACATAAAGGGATTTTTCACTCAGAGCCTCTTTGGGATCAGCTCCATTATTCAAAGGGAGAGTGATGTCATAACTTGAAGTTAAATACAGGCCTCCCAGAGCTGTAAATAAATCATTTTGGTATTGCGCTCACGATGCCCTTTAAGAGTTCCAGGACATGCTTTGTTCAAGCTGCTAACACCGTTTGTCATTATGAAAAGGAATTTGGTGCTGTCACACAGTGTCCAGATAAAAAAAAAAAAAAATACTGAATTTTTCTCATTTTGTTTTGTTTATATTAACAGAAAGGTCATAGCAAAGACAGCTGTGTTACACTTCTACAATAGTTACTTGTTGAGGCGTTATCTTCCAAGTCAGAGCTAGTGGTATTGTGAAGAACACACTCTAAGAAGAATTTATCAGCATTTCTTTGCCATATTCAAACTGGTCCAGCAGTTTTATATATGTGGTTCATAAAACAGAGCTTGTTCTCATTGGAGAGCAGAAAACCTGCTGCTGTCTGATGTGTATTGTAATATGATTTGAAATTTTTTGATGTGGTGCCTTATCCTATTGAAACTCTTGAAACTATTTCTCAGAGGATGGGTATCGTGTGATCATAAAATGGATATCCATGTAAAGGTATGCTGTTGGACTTTATACTCAGTTGGTACTAAGAGGCCTAAAGAGTGCCAAGAAAACATCTCCCATACCATTACACTTCCAGCCCCAACTAAATCTGTTGATTCATGGCAGGATGGATCCATGTTTTCTTGTTATTTCTGTCAAATGTTGGAGCACAAAACTGAGACATGTTAGACCTGGGTGTGTTTTTCCAGTCTTCTGTTGTCCAGTTTTTGTGAACTATAGCCTCACTTTCCTTTTCTAAATTGACATGAGTGCCACCTGGTATGGCCTTTTGTTGCTGTAGCTCATCTGCTTCAAGGTTTGACGTGTTGAATGTTCAGAGATGGTCTTCTGCATGCCTCGAGCTGCTGCTGCCTTTAAATAATTTTGAACCAGTCTAGTCATTCTCTTTTCACCTCTGGCATCAACAAGGCATTTTTGTCCAGAGTACTACCACTCGTTTGATGTTTTCCTTTTCCAACCACTCTCTATAAATCTTTGAGATATTGATGAGTGAAAATCTCAGAAGATTAGAGTTCCAACAGTGATGCAATGTGTCATGCAAAGGGCTGCATCCAGTTTGGTAAACATCTTATGGCTGTCAGGTAAAAAGTTTATAAAGTCAGAAATGTATTAAGTGGGAGCTGCATTGCATTATGTTAACGGCTACTTTATCTTCTTAGCGCTTAACATTTTTAGTGAACTTGATATCTGAGCTGTGGATTAAGATGTAAGAGAACACAATTACTCTAACATTAAAAATAATGTGGCTTGTTGTGCTCTTTGTAGTACCAACAAGCTGCCATGATTGGTTCTTGGTTGTTCAGGAAGAATCTGGGGATAAAGAAGGCTCATTCAGAGCACCCTGTTAGTGCCAGTTAAGAATGCTTACTTAGTTTGTGCATTCAGTAGCAGCCATCTTCCCCCTAGGGCCTACGCTAAAGGCTCGCTAATAAGTGCTAGTGAGGACTGCAGAGCTGAAACCAGAATTAGCATCCATTGCTAGTTGGCTGAGCTGGCAGTCAAAACAGCTTTGGACAGTTCTGGGTTAGCCAGCTTCACCCACAGACCATTCCAAGCCAACCTAGAGGGGCCTGAGGTCTATCAGCAGTCCCACTATTGCTGTTGGCTACTCTGGACTAACCCCTAGCTAACCAACTAGCCAACTAACCAACTAGCAATGGATGCTAACTCTGGTTTCAGCTCTGCAGTCCTCACTTCAGATGTTTCGTTAGCAACATTGGAAATGAGGATGGATGGACAGATTCAATCATATTAAATGTAAGATAACATTGATTAGTATATAGGTTAGTTTGAGTTCAGCTAAACTAAAATAGCTAGCTTTGGTGTCTGAGATAAGGTAATTGCCAGGCTTCTTCACTCCACCCATCTTCCCATTTTTTAATTAACCAGCTCCCATCTGTGGTTTTGAACCCCCCAAACAGGCTTCAAAACATCTCTTCAGAAACCCATGGGTGAAATAGGTGTCACAAAAGGGGTTATCCAGTTGTCTTTATACATTGCAATGTCATTCTTCCCTGTTGTGTTAGACCGTTTTGGAAACATATCTTGTTCATGGGTTGAGCTACTGCATCTGACACACCATTTAGATATTTATCTCAATGAGAAGTTTAGCACTGGCACTTAATGAAGTGGCTGGTGTGTACATTTATGTGTGCAAGAACACAAAACTGTCCACTGATATACTGCCGTCCATCTGACCAGAACGCCTTGCTGGCTGTTATGTGAGGCCCTTTTGTGTCTGTTGACAGAAATGAAACACATATTGTTTTTTGCAGGTCCTGAAACTTCCCTGGTACAATATTCTTTTGATTGGGCTTATAATTTTTGTACTTTTTCCTGTGTATTTTTGAGTTGCCTGCTTTAAATACTGTATTTATAGTGCTATATTGCCTGCTATTTGTTCCATCTAGAGCTAAGAGATTTCTATCATGTCCATTTCAAAGCCAGGTACTGATCTAAAAGTCAAGTGCAAGGTTCTGCCCTAATTTCATTTTCTGTGACATGTGGCATCATGTTGGTTCCACAAGGATTTTTTAATGCTACAATTACCATCAAACTGTTGCAAAAGCTGTGCAAATTACAAGTCTTCTGTCTTGAAAAAAAAGATTTTTGCTTCTCTGTTAACATCAGATTCAAGAACCACTTTAGTTTCATGAGCCAGTTCATAAGATCTTTTGTTGGCTATCATATGTTCACTGTTACTCCCCAGCTGCTACAGGTGCAGTCACTGATGTTTAAGTCATTACCAAATACTTGAGGACCGTGAGGCACAGTTTTTTATTGTTGCCTGTTTGAAATCCACCACAAAGCTCCCGCACATCTGATTGGGCCTCCATTGCTTCATTCTGTCTGCCCTTTTCTTGTTGATAAAATGATCAGGGTCTCAGTGTGAGTGCATGTCAGCGTAAGTGATGTTGATGTATGGCAGAAGCTGAAGTTGATTTAGTCCCTGACTACATCAGCTGCCAATCTTTGCTTTATATCCCAAGCATGATGGACATTCACAGGATCAGGGGTCAGCCATGTGCGGTGATGACCTCAACTCAGACCTGACCCACAGGAATGGCTTGGTATGAGGAGTTTTAGAAAGCGGATGGTCTGTGGACTCAATGCGGTCCTTCGTTTCCACATGACAAATGACAGGCTGGGCTATTGAGGAAAGAAAAAAGAACACACTACGTCCACTTTGACCTCTTCCAACAGTGCTCCAGGGAAGAGCTGGGACCTGAGTCTGGTTTATGGGGTACAGTGGGGCCCCCAGTGGCCAGAAATCGTGTTTGTAAATGACCTCCAGACATCCTCAGGGAATTTTTTAGTCCAACTGGGCTAGAAATACACCTTGGACTGAGATCAGCTTTGACGGCATGTCACATGTGCTGCATTGCATGAGAACATTCAAGTGTTGTTGTTTTTTTCATATCCTTCCTAAACTTTAAAAGCTCATATCTTTGTGTGAGTAATCAGGCCACCTGATCTAAATCTAATCTTCTTTGTCTCCTTCTGCATCATCTTTATTCGTGGCCATAATTATTAAGCTACAAATTACCCAGACCCAGAAGTTTTTTTTACTGGTGGTGATGGCAAGCAGATGGCAGCAAACGTCAGAGAGACCAAGCACCTCCCCACCCCCGTCCCCTCACATAAAGCAGCATTTGCATTTCATGAGCTTTAATTGCGTCTGTTGCCCTCCTCCCCACTGGCTCTGCGATTTTGTGCCTGTCACTGTGCACCCCTGCACCCTCGAAGGAGGTGTGATAGATTAAGGTGGGCCTTCTGCTTGCATATCCTCCATTGTGTTCCAGAAATGAGAAAATATTATCTCCATGTCGTCCCGAAGTGAAAAATCAGGAGGGGGTTGAGGTGAGAGTGTGGGATGTGGTGGTGACATTGGGTGTGGCAGGACAAGATGGGGGGAATTTTAGGATATTAATGGGAAAAGTGATTATTTGAAAAGCTTGTCCTTGACCCCGTGAAGGCAAAACAATGATGCGTGGAACCCCCAGACACCTATAAAGCACTGAGTTAATAATGCGTATCAGTCAGAAATGATAGACACAATTACTTTGTTTCTTTTTAAACCATTTTCACCTTTGTTTTCTCATGCACCAAGTAATAATTCAGCTTTGTGCCAATACTAGATAGTGTTGGAGTTCGTCATTAATTGAACTGCAAAAGATTTGATTAATCAAGTGGGAAACTGACAACTTCACTACATCTTCACTTCAGAGCATTGTTGGTTCAGCTTGATCTTACATATTTGAATGCTGTTCCTTGTGTCCCAGTGTGCATTTGTAGTTGTGTTCTTGTGTATCTGAGTATTCAGTTCAGTTAAATTCAGTTTACTTTCTTGGTATTTAATGCAGTCCAACTAAGTACAATTCATTTCAGTCCAATTATATTTCAACTGAGTCAAATGTATTCCAACAAAATCCAGATTCAAAATTTATGTAACGCCAACTGATTAAAAAAAAAGGAAGGAAACAAATTAAAACACAAGTCGAGTTAAAAACAAACAAACAAAAAATTAGGCTTATATCAAATCTTCATTTCAATGCAATCAGCCATCCCGAACAAGCATGAGGTGACAGTGGAGAGCAAAACTCTCTGATTAACAGAGACAAACTTCCAATAGAACCAGACTTAGCGAAGGTGGCAATCCACTGTCTTCAATGGGGGATGTTGTTGGTGAGACCATCTCTGCGATTAGTATGCACAGAGAGAAAAACATTTTCCAGAGTATTTGGTTTAGGCTTAATTTTTCAGTTCTATGAGTTTTTATGCAGAACTAAGTAAGACAGTGGTTAGCAGTGGTGCTTCTAATCTGGAGGATTCAAAGCTTGGCTCAGCTCTTTATCTGTGGATTTGGCATCATTTTTTTTGGGGGGGGGGGGTTCTCTCCACTCATGTGGGGTGCATTGTAATACTGTAGTACCGTAGCCCCATTACAGGTAGATTCAAGTCCACAGGAACCCTGAACAGAACTGATGCCTTGACATTTTCTCACTTTCACCCAGTTGGGATTCAGACTGGGACTATCTTCTACAAAAATAGGTGAGTTCCAGTCTTACCACAGGGTGAATATTGGAAAGCAGCTCGATACAGACAGATAAAAAGAAAAAGCTTGAACAAATAAAAAGACAAAGAACAAAGTTGTTTATTGTGTATGAAAATAATGAGCAATACCGCACATAAATCACTACCTATAAATTAATTTTGTTTTTAATCCTCCTCCTGTTTGACATTGCAAAAATGAGGAAATACTTTTTGCCTTAAATGGGGCATAGTATGAAAAAAGATTTTCTGCTGGAGGTCATTTATTTGGCTGTCTGAAAGGCACTATCTACTAAAAAATACCCAACAATGCACAACCACCTCACTTTGTTTGGGTCTGACTAGATCTGAAAATAGGTCAGTCGGTGAGTCATTTTTGATTTTTGGTATACTGTGGCATCACGTTGCAATGGATTGGTGACCTGTCCAAGGATACACTCCTTGGTTTTTACCCAAAGGGCTGGGATAGGCTCCAGCAGACTCCAGTAACCTTGAATTAGAGTAAGTGAGTGTAGATGATGGGTGGACGGACGGACAAACGGACGGACGGACAGATGGATGGATGTCACAGACTCAGATCTGAGAAGAAATATCCAGCTTCTCTATATAGTCTAAAAGAGTCTAAGGCATCACACAAAGTTTTGACTTTAGGGTGTGGGCTCAAATGTGCAACCCCAACCCCTAAAACCAGTTTGTATAAACAGAGAAGGAAAGACATGATCTGTGTTGTATCTCTGTGGTGTGTTGGACCAAATCCTGCCACAGACATTAAGACCTCAGGACATTATGTCCACCAGCTAGGTAGCACATGTAAGTTAACTTAACTTCCAACTGTAACCTCTTAACCTCTATTCTGCTGTGCTTTATTGGTGCTATTCTATTTAACTAACAGACAACCCACTCTATTCTTATCCTGCTTTGTCTGATTTTTGGGAAATCATTTATCAAAAGCAAAAGAATAATTTATTTGCAGCCCTCACCACTAATGACGTGATTTTCCACAAACGCCTTTGTAATGGCTCTGGAGGAGGAGCATTCATTAGACTGACTGATGGGCAGAAGAGAGCAGACAAGTAGGAGAAATCGCCCGTTTTTTCTGCATCTGTGAATACTAATCGCAGAGATTGTCTCACCAACAAGCTGAGTTCTAGATGAGGCTTAATGATCATATCTGGAGTTAATGAGGTTTAGCACAGTTAAATAAGAAAAGTACAACCCGCTAAACTCAAGGGACACGTTTAGTTTTTTGCTGAGCAGAAATTCTGGCAAAAAATCTGGTATCATGATTTTTGGAGAATTTTCATTTATCTATTTAAATCAAATAAATCATAGACACACAGAGATACATACAAGTTTGTTAGTATCCTTCATTTAAAGAGAGAAAAACCCACAATGGTCACTGAAATGACTTGAAACTCACAAAATTAATGATAAATAATATTGTAAGCACTCACTAATGAAAATAAGATATTGCTTTCAAATTGTGATTCAACACGATCCTTTAAAGGAAAGAAAGACAAAATAATAATGAGACTGTCCTGGACAAAAATAATTGGACCCCCAGCATAACATTTTGTTACACAACCTTTTGAGACTTTTGCATCTGCAGACAGATTATTTGGTCCACTCCTTATGATCAAAGTCCTCCGGGTGTCTCAGGTTTTAAGGGTTCCTTCTCTGACTGCATATTTCAGCTCTTTCCACATATATTAAATAGGATTTATATCAGGGTGTATAGAAGGCCACTTCAGAACAGTCTAATATTTTGTTCTTAGGCATTCTTGAATATTTTTCATTGTCTGCTTTGGGTCATTATCCCGTCGGAGGACCCAAAACCTGAGACTGAGACCAAACTCTCTGAGTCGGGGGAGTGCCTTTGTCCTCAGAGTGTCTCCATTATCTTTAGATTTCATTGTACGTGCACAGATTCAAGAACCCTGTACCAGATCCAGCAAAGCAGCTCCAGAACATAACTGACCCTCCTCCACTATGGAGGAATTTTTGTTTTTTTAAAATGCAAGCAAGAAAAAATAACTTTCAATAAAAAAATCAGATTGAGTGCAAAACTACATAAACTCAAATTAAGTAGTGTTTTTATTGCAAGTTTGATTTTAAAAATCCTTTTTCTTTGCTTGCATATTAAAGGAGCAAAAATCCCTTCTTATTCCAGTAGCTACAGTATTTTTCTTTCATGTTTCATTTTTGCATCTGTGAACATGAAGCTTATGTGATGTCCCATGAATCTCCAGTTTTGTCTCATCTGTTCAAACGACACTTTCTTGGAGGCTCTGTGGTTTGTCAGTATGCATATTGATTAATTTCAGCCTGGCTTTTTGATGATGCACTTTCAACAGCGGAGTCTTCCTCAGTCATCCATTTTGGTTCAAACAGTGAAGGATCTGACACAGATGTAACGCGATCTTGGAGCTCACCTTGACTCTCTTTGGAAGCCGTTTTAGCTCTTTGATAACGATCCATGTTATGTCTTTTCAGTTTGCCATCAAATGTCCTCCTTCAGACACATCCAGGGACGCTGACCACAGTCCCTCTGACTGAAGTCTACAACCACGGTCAAAGGAACATCAAGCTGCTTGGAGATGGTCTTCTAACATTTGTCTTTAACATGCTTGTCTAAAATGTTCTTTCTGATCTCGTCGGACTACTCTTTCCTTTGCTTTCTCCAGGTCCATGTTCAGTGTGGTGAAAACCATGATACCAAACAACAGATTGATGACCCTGATTCTAATTACAGGACACACCTTAGTTTAACATTACTATGGTCAAATAGTAGTAGTAGGATTTTCTTAAGGTACCACCCAATTTCTTCTAGCCAGCTGGTGACTATTATTATTATTTTAATGATTATGTTGAACCATAACTCAAAAATCAACATCTGATTTCCATTAGTCAGTTTTCAGTAATCTATAATTTATTATTATTTTTTCAGTTTGTCATTTTGCAATTATCAAGTACTGTTAGAATGATTGTGCACCATGTCATAGAGTAAAGAATGTCAGTGGCACGGCCAGTCGAAAATCTCTAATGATAATTGAAACTGGTACCAAAACTGGTCTATTTGAGAAGGTTTTGACCTGGTTACATAATATTTGCAATAATAAAGTTCATGACTCAAAGAATTGAAGCAATTGTAAAAACCAAAGGAGATGCATTATAGTATTTCTTCTATGCTTTTTCCCCATAATTAATTTATTATTATTATTATTATTATTATTATTATTATTATTATTATTATTATTATTATTATTATTATTATTATTAT